>JAXDDX010000263.1:0-397500 GCA_034670405.1 Hoplostethus atlanticus
CCATTCAAATGTGTCGCTTCCTGTCTCAAGCTCCTCCATCACCATGCTGGGAGTGTGCTCATGTTTGTCGCTTCCTGTATCTGGGAACCTCTCATCGGATGTGGCTTCATGTCGACGTTCCATCATCAGTGTCTGGATCCTCAACCTCGCGGCCTCCGACCTACTGGCCACTGCCTCCCTGCCCTTCTTCACCCTCTTCATGGCCCGCGGCAACACCTGGACCCTGGGGACACCGTTTTGCCGCCTCCACTCCTCCGTCTTTTTTCTCAACATGTTTGTCAGCGGCTTACTGCTAGCAGCCATCTCTCTGGACCGCTGCCTGGTGGTGCTGAAGCCCGTCTGGGCCCAGAACCACAGGAGCATCCGGCTGGTGGGGAAGATATGTGGGCTGATCTGGGCTCTGGCTCTGCTCTGCACCATCCCTTTCTACCTGTTCCGTGATACCATTCCCCAGCCTAGTGGAAATGTTCTGTGTTACTACAATTACGCACGATTCCTCCCTGATGGAGACTTTGACTTGGCATCTGTGTGCGAAGAGCGTCAGGAGGCTATGGCCCTCATGAAGCTGTTTGTAGCCTTCCTGATCCCACTGCTCGTCATCATCATCAGCTATGCTGCCGTGTCTGCCCGCTTGGCTCGCCGAGGCTGCCGACGCTCTTTTCGTTTTGTACGGCTTGTAGTGGCTGTGGTGGTGAGTTTTGTGGTCTGCTGGGCTCCATACCACCTCTTCAGCCTTATGGAGGTGCTCGCCCCTGATCAGTCTCCCGTACGGCGATTTGCCACCCGTTCACTGCCAGTTTCAGCGAGCATTGCCTTCCTAAACAGTGTTCTCAACCCCATCCTGTATGTGTTCAGCTGCCCAGATCTGTGCAGTAAGATAAGACAGTCTCTGGGTGCGGTGATGGAGAGTGTACTGGCTGAGGATCTTGCGGATCTGGTTCGGCGGCGCAGCTCCGCTCACTGTTCTGTCAGTACTAGTGAGGTTCTGCTGAAGGGACGGCCCTCCCTTCCCACCTGCAGCCTGAAAGTGGAGGAAGACCAGGAGTAAGGAGCTCCTCTCCCTGCCGTGATTAAGTCTTTCAAGACTCATTTATCAAACTCTATTGTGCTTACATCTCTGAGAACACCACAGCGTAAAATGTGGAAAATGAGGATTTAGTCAATATTACATACAGAATATTGTGCTTAGTGTGCAGTTTTTGACCTGAAAAAGAATGATGTGATGTGGCTTGGCTTAATGCATGTTTATTTGTTAATTTAAGATGAACCATACAAGAATTCACTCAGGGTGTTGAACCATGTGTCAGACACAAACAATTGATGAGGATAAGGATTAACCACAAGCCAAAGATGTTGAAATGCATGAAATGTCTCTCAGCAGAAGTGATCTGGTGTGTGTGAACTGACATAATCATTGAAATCTTGAAATGGAGGATCTTCTTGCTAGCTTTAAAGGTTTACCCACTGTGCCTGCAGTAGAGAATAGATGTGTTGTATTTTGTACTGTGCGCCTGCTTGAATGTACCAATCATGTTATGATTCTTAAACTGTGAAATCCAGTCATGTCATGTAATGTCTATACCCTTTTAAAAACTGTAAAGTGACTATTTTTTCCTACTATGAAAACAGATACAATCAAACAAAATTTTCTTACAGGTAGGCAGTCGAAAGACCCATTGCAGTATGGCCCTACAAAATGCTGTTGCCTCACTTCTGGCTGTGTTTACCATGTGAAATATGAAATGACTGCCTGAGCTTTTGAAATAAGGAAGAAATAGTAGTCAAGACCAATTTAGTCGAGTCCAATTCAATTCCAAGACCAGGTCCAGTCCTGTTCAAGTCAAGACCAAGTCCAAATTCAAGACTGAGACCAGAGCAAATCGAGTCCTACTCAAGATCAAGACCAAAATAGACCAAATGTTGTACAATGTCTCTCCAAATGTAAAAAATAATTCTTAAGGAGTTTCTTAAGGATCAACAGGATCTGTAGATCTGTAGATCTGTCTTCAGGAGCTCTGTACTAGACCCTTAAATATCTATCTAACTAATTAAAGCATAAGTTTTGACTCAATGTATAGAAGTTTGAGGACCATTCTGCTATACACTGGTGTAAACCATGAAATTGTTTGTAATGCTGGGGAGAAAATAGTTGGACCAGGGTGAAAAACATTTTTTAGATATGCAGGAAAAAGTCGAGTCAAAATGGTTGATATTAATGTCCAACTCAAAATATACACAAGTCCAAGATGTCAGAAAAGTGATCTGGAGGCCAGACTTCGGTACTGCAGCCCTAAGGAGAGATGTACGTAACAATAAAATGTGATTAAACATGAGTTGTAATGTAATCTTTCTTATAAACGATGGGTTAAGACATTTCCATAAAGCTTAAAGTCCATCTACTTGTCAAACTCTTCAGCAATGTATCTGAACATTACCTAAACTTTATATGGTCAAATAAATTCCAGGTTGTATCTTTAAGATGGTGTCGTGCGTATCTCTACCTTGAAGCAGCAATGGGTATTATGCTAGACGTCAGAGCAGTCGCAGAAGAGTGCATTTCTGTCATATGAAACAAGGTATGTTGAGTGTATTGTAAGCAACAGTTCAAGTCTCTATCCTTTTATTCTATTCTATATGCTACACACCAGTGTTTCCCCTGGAATTTTATTCTTGTCTCCATTAAAAACCCAGAATAATGAGATTGTTTTAGGTGGAGTGGCAGCTCTTTAAGGCAGCATGACCCTAAAACACCTATTCAATGGTAGGGGAAAGACTGCTACACACATACAATCCCACTGGGTGGCACAATTGCATCTGTTTTGCTATGACTGAATAGCAGGAGGAGTTGGTTATAACCAGTTCATATTCCTTGTTATAGATCTTGTCCAGTCACAGTCTCCCTCTGGGTGTGTGGGTGAGCTCTGGAGTTGAGGGTGACGTGTTTACGGGTGGTGTGCCCCCTCCCCAAGCAGGGCAGCGACCTTCGCAGTTCCAGTCGGGCGTCGGGGCACAGGAAAATGTAGAAGAGTGGATCCAGCAGGGTGTTGAGGCTGGTGAGGCCGTAGCACAGTCGGTAGGTAAGGAAAATGGAACGCTCCAGTCCACATGGCTCATCGGTCAGCAGCAGGGACACAAACCTGTAACCCCCCACCATGTGGTAGGGTCCGAAGACCACGATGAAGTTGACGGTGATGACGACCAGGATGCCCACGATTTTGTGACGCTCGTGGTCAGAGACAGAGGGCGATCGTTGCAGCGTCACCCCAATGTGGGCAGAGGTGTAGCTGAGGGGAGGAAGCAGAGAGGTGCAGATGAGAACATGGTGTGTTATGGGTAGAGACAGTAATGCTACATTTCGTGTGGCAGTGTTGGCTCAGAGTAATTTTGATTTTGTTTCCATGCTTGCTTAGTAATAAAGGCATAGTAAAGGCACTAGTTCTAAACATTGACATCATACTTATTTTTAATTTGCAAAAAGAAAATTGCCTGCTTCTTTATTCAATTTAAAAACATTTCTAGCATTGATGGCAATGTTCTTGCTGTGGTGTCCCATCCCTTTGAACCAAACACTGCTGAACAAATATAGAGGAAACATTGGATCATTTATATCAGTGAGGCATAGAAAAGCTGTCAAAAGTCTTGTGCATTGGGGAATTAAAGTGAGACTCATTTGAACAGGAGCCTCATAGCAAAAACATACGCTTGGAGACACACAACACAATGTTCTATATAGTAGAATATAGTAGAATATAGTAGAATGAAATAGAACAGAACAGCCTAACTCACCCCAGTATGGCACAGGGCAGCAGGAAGCCGAGTGCCACGGTGGCGATCTTAAAGTGGGCGTATCTGGGGCTAACGGGGTACTGCTCCAGACACAGCAGTCTGTCAGAGTCAAACACCGAGGGCAGCAGCCCACACAGGCAGAACAGGAAAGTGAGGGTCCACACCGCCACCCCCGACACCGCTGCCACCCTCACAGTCCTCACCCCCCGGCTGCTCAGGGGGTACACGATGGCCAGGCAGCGGTCCAGCGCTATCAGGCACAGGAACATGACGCTGGCGTAGACGTTGACGTAAAACACGTAGCCCACCAGCTCACAGGCCAGCCGGCCGTAGGGCCAGCGGTGCCCACCCTGGAGGTAGAGGATCCACAGTGGCAGTGTGAGCAGCTGGAGGAGATCAGACAGCAACAGGTTGAGGATGTAGACCAGCTGGCAGCCACCCCCACCTGAGCGGCCCAGTTGGTACAGGCCCCAGAGAGACAGCAGGTTGCTGGGGAGACCCAACGAGAAGATGAGGCCGTAGATGTAAGTCAGGCCAACTGTGTCAGTGTCCAAGGGGAGGTTGCAGCTGTCATTGGACATGTCTCTGACAGCCCACAAACGCCTTACATGGGAAACCAGAATTTACTTCTGTCAGATGTGTATTGATACTCGCAGGATGACAAGACGGTGTGAGAATGTCCATTCATTCACACACAAGCAAAATAAAAGATGAAGAGAAAGGCGGCAATGCGTTTAAGTTTTCAATCAGATTAGTCCACTTGTGATTTGTCCATTGTGTATTATTCATAAATGCTGGCTCTTGTGGGAAGGGTCAGGTGTAGCTTTTGTGCTGTCAGTCAGCAGGTCTTGAAAGCATATGGGATCCATCAGAGAAGTCAAAAAGCTGGAGAGATGATAGCAAGAAAATTCTCAGCAAAGACAATTCTGAGCATCACATAACTGGAACATCAACAGGTGCGTGAGAAAACAAGCCTTTTAAAAGCAAACTCCAGGTCTTTTTTACTCACCTCTCACGGTTCTGAAAACGATATAGGGATTGTTCCAGAAAAGCGTGTTCCCCGCTCTGCAGCTTGGTGACCTGCACTCAAAAAGTGTTGTCACGTTGGGAACATAGCGTCTTAAGGGCCTTGTCTATTCTGTGATCGTTTCCTCCACAGGAAACCCACTTCTTCAGTTTTAAAGGCAACATCCTGAGGCAGGAGAACGCCTTTCTCTCCCAGAACAAAAACACTTCTCTCTCTCTGTGTGTGTGTGTCTCTCTCTCTCTCTCTGTGTCTCTCCAGTACAGGACAGGACAGGATGATTGAGAAGGACAAGGGCTGCTGTGAGGGGAGGAACTGATTAAGGGTGACCACTAATGCCCTTCAGATCATTCTGGCCATGTGCCATTCAACACATTAACCCCCTACTATGCTGTCTTTTAACATGTAATACAACACGATTATTCGCATGATATATTTTTTTTACCTGCTTTGTTTTGATTTAACAGTTTAGGTGGGGTTTTTTTTTCATAAGCGAATGAGAAATTAAATCTTTCCTGCAAGTCCCACGCAATTTGTTAAATATGTTGATGCTGTTGCTGTACCTGTGTGTACATGTGTGGGTGGGTGGTGAAGCTATTGAGTAAATGTGTTTTTTCCTCTGTTTGTTTGTCGAATATGTGTGCATACATTGCTCTCAGTCGCATATTGCATCTGTCTGTGCTTGCATGCGTGAGTGCAGGTGTGAGTGTGTGGCTTTGCAGGCCACAGAGAACAGAAATTCAGAGATTAATGTGTTGTGGTTTACAAGAGTGGAAGAAATGATTGACAGCCTAAGTAAGCCTAAGCAAAAAAAGGGCAGGCAAACAGAGAGCTCAACAGAAATGAGATCAATAAAATGAGATCTATAGGTTGGAATAGAAAAGAACAGAATAGAATGAAGTCTATAGGTTTTTGACAATAAAAAAGGTATTTGACAATAAATATTTTTCCTGAACTGAAAAGGATTGATGCCATTAATACTGTCCTCAGTGTGAACATTACATGTGGGCAATTTACCCAGGGTGAACGTTTCTCAGGCACCATACGGAAAAAAATCCTGTACAATTGAAATTGTTTGGGGAAGAATGGGTATGTTGAGACAATGGGTGTTAGGCAGTATTTTTACAACATGGTTTTAGAGGGAGGAGGGTCCAATCACTTGTGTGTTTCCTTTAAAATCTTACCAGTTTGTGGGTTGATGAATAATCCAAGGTGATGTTTACCCTGGGTAGGGCAAACCAGCTGAATAGAATTTTCCACAAGTTTTATTAATATTACAATACATCTTGTGCTTGACATGGCACCTTTCTAATGCTTTAATGCTCTAATGCTTTTTGCAAGTCATGTGCTATCTAATTACAAAATTGAGTTTTACTGATGTTCAAGTTTAAAAAATAACACGATAATAAGCAACATTCTTCAGAGCTTTAACTCCACTTTTATCTTCCTCCTGGATCTCCGGCAGCAGAGCAGGCTACAGACAGACACTAAAGTCCAGAGAAAGGCCCCACTGAGGGCCAAGAGCAGCACTGCCACATCCAGGCTGTAGTAGGAGTACCAAGGCAGACTAGAAGCTGCCGAGTGCAGGTGGACTGCTCCTTTGTTCCTGATGACATACTCAATCCAAAAGATAGCGGTGTCCATAGGAGACAGTGGCCAGTCGTGATGCAGCTGGGAGAGTCGCTGCATGTTTTGGCGGTAGGAGGGAGTCTCCAGGATGTCCCTTAGGGCCTCCAGGAAGTCTTCTGTGGTGAGTGAAGTAGCCTCCACCACCCGTGCTGCCCCATGCACCTTCAGACGGATCAGGTTGTCAAACTGGTCAAAGAGGAGGGGCAGCCCTAGAACAGGTACCCCGTGGTAGATGGCCTCATATAGACCATTGGTGCCTCCGGATGTCATACCTCCAGATGTCCTCACCTGGGACATCTGGACTGTGATTGATGTGTAGAGAGGAGAGCTCTCACGGATGTAACAGCTTTTGGCAGAGCGCAGCACGGTCAGACTGTGACCTCTAGAGTGCAGCTTCCTGAGGATCACCTCCAAATTGATCCAGTGGCTGCCATCCTCTGGGAAGACCAAAATCCTGCCACCATGGCAAGTGCTTACCAAGTGGACGAGGAGAAGGCTGAGAAGGGAGTGGAGCAAGACCTGTGTTTCTCCACACACACCCATCCCCTCAGAAACTGGAAATCACACAAGAAAATAGCTGCATGTTTATACTCAGAATAAGTTCTCCTCTAAGATTTATAGAATGTATGTGTTTAGACATGTATATAATTGAAGTTTGCACACAGAGTGTACAAACTAAAATGATATTGGAGAAACTGACTGCAGTGGTGATTTTAGTGCACTATAAATTCCAGACTAAGCTCTTCAGCCTATGCAATTGGCTGATTTCCAAATATTGAGTGACTTATGTAAGGAATTCAATTAAAAAAACAACAGGGAGAGCAGTTATGAAGGAAGAGAAGGGACACTCTTGTAAACTACATATTGCTTGTTATGCTACAGTGAAACTGAAGGCATAGCTATTATATCTTACTCTCATCACTTAAACTAAGGGCAGACTAAAACATCCAGTTTAATATCCTTGTCTCGCTTGATAACTAGGGGTGAAATAGAGATTAAGGCCATGAGGAGAATCATTCATACTTTGGACCTTATCCATTTCGAGAGGTTAATTTTCTTCTAATGTCTACTTATTAAGTCCCATGAGAATCTTTGGGAACAACAGACATGTGGAGTTATGTAGCAGATATTGAAACCTCCACTCCTACTGTCTGAGTCAATGTCGCCTCAAATTGTCTTCACCTTAAAGGGGAATTCCGGTATTTATAAACCTGGGCTCTATGTGTACAAATTCATCATTTATACCGCAAAATAGGTACAAAAGGTTTTGGAATTGCTCCGGTAGATCGCCTCAGTCTGCAGTCGCGAAACCGGCTGCTATGGCTGCAACGTAATCTGTTGGGGCAAGTGCGCCGATCAAAGTACGTCCACTAAAAGTGCTTGTTTTTGCCACTGACAGGCTCAGATTGTTAATCCTGTGTCTGACAACATTACGGAAATGATCGCTACAGAGATAGACCTCTTTTTTAACCAGAAACCTTTGTTTAACCTCTTCATGCAACAACTCACCTCATCTTTCAGATTTCAGAGCGAGACTTCTGCTTGAGCCAGACTTCTGTTTCTGGTTAAAAAAAGGTCTATCTCTGTAGCGATCCTTTCCGTAATGTTGTCAGACACAGGAATGCCGACTGAGCCGATCTACCGGAGCAATCCCAAAACTTTTTGTACCTATTTTGCGGTATAAATGACGAATTTGTACACATAGAGCCAAGGTTTAAAAATACCGGAATTCCCCTTTAACACTGCATTTTGGGGGCCCCTGGCTCTGCGGAATAAGATGTATACTATGTGCTCTTAACTTAAAATATGCAACTCATGGCCTATGTCACATCATCACCTCTTGCTGTTATCTTTCCTCGTAATCGCCACTATATACTACGCAGTTAGGCAACCAAGGTGTTTAAGTTTCACTTTTTCAGAATTTGTAGAAGAGATATACAAATCCCAAGGGGCTTGTTAAAGCATCTAGCTAAAACTTTTATACTCTACATTGCTTGAGCCCTCTGCTTGACCTAGCCTAAGTCTATTTTCTAAATTTAGCAGCTACAACAACAATAACATCATGATGTCATTTTTATTTCTTGTTTGCGGCATTAAAGTCAACCAGCTCATGATAAGATTGGTGAAACAAAATGCTTATGGTCAATATTGTGTTGATATTATGTTGATGTTATGTTGATATTATGTTAGCATACATGTCAGTTAAAATATTGTAATATTTGTAACAACAACATTGTGTAAACATGCAACAACTCAGCAATTACTTACAATTACTTAATTACTTACTTAATTTATTTATAACTGCACAATTTAGCATTTATCACAATGTTTAGGCATGCAAGCAATATATTGCTAAATGAGAGCCCTGGAAAACAAAACAGAGATTAAAGCATGCTTAACAAAAAAGGACAACGTATAATACCTTGGTGTTCCAGTGCTTGTCTTTTCTTGAGGATTCAGTTTTGTCTATCCAACAACACAGACTGAGAATGCAGTCAGTAACCGCCTCCTTATGCATAACTTCTGTGTCATACATTAACTGGGTGAAACTAATGATAAACTCATCATGACCTGCCAGATAAACGCTGTCACTATTTCCGTCTTGGTGAATTTGGTATTCTTAAACCTGAGATTAAACATGAACTAGTTTGTATGGACATGTGACATATTGTTACTGTCGGCCAAATCAATACAGGAATGTTGGAGTCCTTTGTTTTTGCTCCATCTGTCCTAAATCACTTTTTTGTCCAAAATGTTGTATCATCAACACTTTTAAAGTTTATTTTTAGGTCAGAATATTTGGATGACACAATATGCTGGAACGCTACGAAGTTGACGCATTAAGTGGCTTTGTAGTTCAAAAAAAGTAAAATTACAACAATTGTCTTAAAAAAACAAGGTTTTCTTTGACTATGAAGCGTACAACAGAGCAGAATAAAAAGTTGGGTGGGACATTGGATGATTTTCTTTGAAAGCTCCAGTTTATTTTTCTACTTTAAGCGCATCAAACTAGACAATCTTTGAAAATTAAACATGAACGACAAACATCTGTTTACCTTTATTTTTTGGGGGAAAAGTTACTTGAGATATGAGTCAGAAATGCTTCATGAGTGGATTCTAAGTGGTTAGACTTTGAATGAGTGTCAGCTTGTGTTGCACTCTAAGTTTTCCAATTACATATTTGCGAAAATACTCTGTGGGGGTCACTCAGCTTTTATCACATATTTGTGGCTGCATTGTGGAATGGTTAATAAAGTCCTCCCATGGAGAAAAAGATCAGTCATTCATTAGGGGTAGATTATACACAAATTGCTTATTCCACTTTTGTCTTCCTCCTGGATCTCCGGCAGCAGAGCAGGCTACAGACAGACACTAAAGTCCAGAGAAAGGCCCCACTGAGGGCCAAGAGCAGCACTGCCACATCCAGGCTGTAGTAGGAGTACCAAGGCAGACTAGAAGCTGCCGAGTGCAGGTGGACTGCTCCTTTGTTCCTGATGACATACTCAATCCAAAAGATAGCGGTGTCCATAGGGGACAGTGGCTGGTCGTGCTGCAGCTGGGAGAGTCGTTGCATGTTTTGGCGGTAGGAGGGAGTCTTCAGGATGTCCCTTAGGGCCTCCAGGAAGTCTTCTGTGGTGAGTGAAGTAGCCTCCACCACCCGTGCTGCCCCACGCACCTCCAGACGAATTAGGTTGTCAAACTGGTCAAAGAGGAGGGGCAGCCCTAGAACAGGTACCCCGTGGTAGATGGCCTCATATAGACCATTGGTGCCTCCATGGGCCACAAATGCACGGGTCTTGGGGTGTCCCAGAAGGTCATTCTGAGGCAGCCAGTCCAGTAACAGAGTGTTGTTCCCCAGGGATGAAGGCCTCTGGCCCAGGTACCTCCACACCACCTTCTGAGGGAGCTGAGTGAAAGCTGCAGCGATGGCCTCCATCATCTCCCCGGGCAGGGCCGACACCAACGTCCCCAGAGACATCACCACCACCCCATGCTCCCCGGAGCTCTGCATGAAGGCCTCCAGCTCAGGAGGGAGGGGCTGGGCCTTGCTGCACTGGAAACCCCCTATATAGACCATATTGGGCATGGTGGGCCGTGGGAACTCAAAGACAAAGTCCACCCTCACCAACCAGATATCAGCTGAGCGCTGCATAGAGAGCAAATCAGCTCCAGGGGGGAAGTGGCGCTGCAGCAGGTCCTGGTAGAGAGGCAGGATGACTAATTTTTCCTGCAGGAGGCTCGTTACATACCGCAGGAAGTTCTCTGTCCTCTGCAGGAAGCCCATCTTGTCAGAGAACAGAGAGTTATACATAGGTACATAGGAAGGTGGGGATGGAGCCACTGCCAAGTGAGCCTCTCCAGCATTGAGCCAACGAACATTATAGACCATTGGCAATCTGAGGTTTTGCGCTAGCAGGACCCCTGCAGGGAAGGTAGGGTCAGTCAATACCAGGTCAAACCTAGAATTCTTAAGCCTGGCCACCAGGGAGGAGTCCTGCAAGATGGTGGAGATCATATGGAGAGCTGCACTGTGGAAAATCTGCAATGTCCTTGCCACATCCTTCTGCTGCTCAAAGAATTGCCAAATTGGGGACATCCTGTGTCGTTCCAGTGATCGCTGCATGAGGACAGAGAAGAAGTCAGGACCAATGTCCTCACCTGGGACATCTGGAGGTATGACTGTGATTGATGTGTAGAGAGGAGAGTTCTCACGGATGTACCAGCTTTTGGCAGAGCGCAGCACGGTCAGGCTGTGACCTCTAGAGTGCAGCTTTCTGAGGATCACCTCCATATTGATCCAGTGGCTGCCATCCTCTGGGAAGACCAAAATCCTGCCACCATGGCAAGTGCTTACCAAGTGGACAAGGAGAAGGCTGAGAAGAGAGTGGAGCAAGACCTGTGTTTCTCCACACACACCCATTCCCTCAGAAACTGGAAATCACACAAGAAAATAGCTGCATGATGTTTATACTCAGAATAAGTTCTCCTCTAAGATTTATAGAATATATGTGTTTAGACATGTATATAATTAACTTTGGACCTCATCCATTTTAAGAGGTTAATTTTCTTCTAATGTCTACTTATTAAGTCCCATGAGAATCTTTGGGAACAACAGACATGGAGTTATATGGCAGATATTGAAACCTCCACTCCTACTGACTGAGTCAATGTCACCTCAAAATGTCTTTACCTTAAAACTACATTTTGGGGCCCCCTGGCTCTGAGGAATAAGGTGTATACTATGTGCTCTTAACTTATATTATGCAACTCATGGCCTATGTCACATCATCACCTCTTGCTGTTATCTTTCCTCGTAATCGCCACTATATACTACCCAGTTAGGCAACAAAGGTGTTTAAGTTTTACTGTTTTCAGAATTTGTGCAAGAGAGATAAAAATCCCAAGGGGGCTTGTTAAAACATCTAGCTAAAACCGTTTATACTCTACATTGCTTGAGCCATCTGCTTGACCTAGCCTATGTCTATTTTCTAAATTTAGCAGCTAGGCTACAACAACAATAACACCATGATGTCATTTTTATTCCTTGTTTGCGGCATTGAAGTCATGATAAGATCCCACATGTGATTGTAATTACAAACCATTTAAAGGTATAGTGTTTTTGTCTGACTTTAACTGTAGTCATTTAAAAAGTCATACAGGCTCTTTAATTTTTAGAGTTTGGTGAAAATAAATGCTTATGGTCAATATTGTGTTGATATTATCTTGATGTTATGTTGATATTATGTTAACATACGTACATGTCAGTTAAAATATTGTAACATTTGTAACAACAACATTGTGTAAACATGCAACAACTCAGCAATTACTTACAATTACTTAATTACTGACTTAATTTATTTATAACTGCACAATTTAGCATTCATCACAATGTTTTGGCATGCAAGCGATATATTGCTAAATGAGAGCCCTGGAAAACAAAACAGAGATTAAAGCATGCTTAACAAAAAAGGACAACATATAATACCTTGGTGTTCCAGTGCTTGTCTTTTCTTGAGGATTCAGTTTTGTCTATCCAACAACACAGACTGAGAATGCAGTCAGTAACTGCCTCCTTATGCATAACTTCTGTGTCATACAGGAACTGGGCGAAACTAATGATAAACCCATCATGACCTGCCAGATAAACGCTGTCACTATTTCCATCTTGGTGCATTTGGAATTCTTAAACCTGAGATTCAACATTAACTAGTTTGTATGGACATGTGGCATATTGTTACTGTCGGCTAAATCAATACAGGAATGTTGGAGTCCTTTGTTTTTGCTCCTTCTGTCCTAAATCACTTTTTTGTCCAAAATGTTGTATCATCAAAAGTTCTAAAGTGTTTTTTCAGGTCAGAATATTTGGATCACACAATATGCTGGAAAGCTGCAGAGCTGACCCATTAAGTGGCTTTGTAGTTCATAATGCAAAGTAGAATTACAACAATTGTCTTAAAAAAACAAGGTTTTCTTTGACTATGAAGCGTACAACAGAGCAGAATAAAAAGTTGGGTGGGACATTGGGTGATTTTTTTTGAAAGCTCCAGTTTGTTTTTCTACTTTAAGCGCATCAAACTAGACGATCTTTGAAAATTAAACATGAACGACAAACATCTGTTTACCTTTATTTTTTGGGGGAAAAGTTACTTGAGATATGGGTCAGAAATGCTTCATGAGTAGATTGTAAGCTAGACTGTGAGTGAGTGTCAGCTTGTGTTGCACTCTAAGTTTTCCAATTACACATTTGCGATAGTACACTGTGGGGGTCACTCAGCTTTTATCACATATTTGTGGCTGCATGGAGAAAAAGATCAGTCAGTCATTAGGGGAGATTATACTCAAATTACTTATTCCACTTTTGTCTTCCTCCTGGATCTCCAGCAGCAGAGCAGGCTACAGACAGAGACTAAAGTCCAGAGAAAGGCCCCGCTGAGGGCCAAGAGCAGCACTGCCATATCCAGGCTGTAGTAGGAGTACCAAGGCAGACTAGAAGCTGCCGAGTGCAGGTGGACTGCTCCTTTGTTCCTGATGACATACTCAATCCAAAAGATAGCGGTGTCCATAGGAGACAGTGGCCGGTCATGATGCAGCTGGGAGAGTCGCTGCATGTTTTGGCGGTAGGAGGGAGTCTCCAGAATGTCCCTTAGGGCCTCCAGGAAGTCTTCTGTGGTGAGTGAAGTAGCTTCCACCACCCGTGCTGCCCCACGCACCTTAAGGCGGATTAGGTTGTCAAACTGGTCAAAGAGGAGGGGCAGCCCTAGAACAGGTACCCCGTGGTAGATGGCCTCATATAGACCATTGGTGCCTCCGTGGGCCACAAATGCACGGGTTTTGGGGTGTCCCAGAAGGTCATTCTGAGGCAGCCAGTCCAGTAACAGAGTGTTGTTCCCCAGGGATGAAGGCCTCTGGCCCAGGTACCTCCACACCACCTTCTGAGGGAGCTGAGCGAAAGCTGCAGCGATGGCCTCCATCATCTCCCCGGGCAGGGCCGACACCAACGTCCCCAGAGACATCACAACCACCCCATGCTCCCCGGAGCTTTGCATGAAGGCCTCCAGCTCAGCAGGGAGGGGCTGGGCCTTGCTGCACTGGAAACCCCCTATATAGACCATGTTGGGCATGGTGGGCCGTGGGAACTCAAAGACAAAGTCCACCCTCACCAACCAGATATCAGCTGAGAGCTGCATAGAAAGCAAATCAGCTCCAGGGGGGAAGTGGCGCTGCAGTAGGTCTGAATAAGCAGGGTTGATCAAAACATACTGCACATAAATACTATAGAGGTAAAGCAACATATTCTTGGTTCTTTCTGGAAAGCCCATCTGATCATTAAGTTCTGTGCCTGACATGGGGACATAGGAGACAGGAGAGGGAGCGATGGTGAAATGGCTATCTCCAGTATTGATCCAGCGCACATTGAAGACCATTGGCAGCTGGAGGTAACTACCCAGAAGCACCCCTATAGGCAAACCAGGGTCAGTTAACATCATGTCATAGTTGGCATCCTGCAGCTTCTTCATAAAAACTGGGTCATCAAACATTGTGGCAGCTGCTCTCGCACAGATATCGTTGCCCTTCTCCAGCATGGAACCGATCTCAAACTGTTGGCGGAAGGAGCTTATGAATGTTGGCAACTTGCGGTGTTCCATAATCCTTTGTAGCATGTAATTGTAGAAGTTTTTATCCGTCTCATCCTCCAGCATGTACACATTAACAGAAGTATAGAAAGAGGAATTATTAGGGATGTACCAGCTCTTGGCTGAGTGCAGCACAGTCAGGCTATGGCCTCTGGAGTGCAGCTCTCTGAGGATCACCTCCATGTTGATCCAGTGACTGCCATCAATAGGAAACACCAGAATTTTGCTGCCATTGCAACAATTGGGTCTGTGCAACAGGAAGCAGAACGCAATCAAAAATAGAGGGTTCATGCTTTTAATTTCCTGGGAGAGGACAAAACAACAATTAGGGGGTGGATATCATCTCGATTTGTAATAGCTAAATAACATATTCATGAACATTGACTTAATACTTAAGTCAGCTCACAGCTTGTACTCATGCAATGCTTATGTCATTTGTAATACAGAAGTGGAACAATGTGTTAATGAACTTTCAATACAAAATCCTGGATTGGATTTAGGCAGTGTTATGAAGCTGTTTTACAGACATGGTTGTTGAAAGCCCCATTTACCATCCATTTACCATTTACTTCCCATTCTTTTCTTCTTCTTTTGTGCCAACAGTCCAAATTCAACTGTAGCTTATTAGCTACTGGTTGTTTAGTTTATCATTTTAAAAGTATATTATGTTACATAATACACAATGGAATTCATTTATTATTGCACCCAAGGTTAAACTGTCACACAGCTGTGATATACTTTGTAGCATAGACCATATTGTGCCGGAGAAAAAGTGCTCATCATTGGTGTAACAATGCAAAGTGATTTGAGTCAATAGAAAAGCATAAACTTTGTTATGGTTATGATACAGTGCACACACACACATGCACAACTGATTAAAATTCACATGACCTAAACAGAGGAGTCTTAAGTGACCTTAATGATGATTTGTAGTGAGAAATATATATATATGTGTATATTTAATATATATACATAATGCTATATATAGGGTGGTTACTTAAAAAGTGGTTAGTGAAAGCTAGTTGATTTACTGTGATTTTTTTGTTAAAAATTGTGATATGCGGGCCTCACCTGGTTCTTACTGGATCAAGTCATCAAAATCCATAAGTTCCACTTAAATAGCAGGTGCTGTATGGGCCAAGATGTTTTTGTATGTTTCCACACAGCTTGCTTTAACACACTGGCCCTACTCTACTTGACCAAAGTCCAGTTTGAGGACTATGGTTAACTCGCCAAGGTCTACATGTCATAAAAGGATAGCCTAGTAGATAACATTAGGGTGATCGTAGAATATGATACTCTGTGTACAGAATAAAATATTTGGAACACTCTTCATATTGAGTTGCCTCAATATGGTAGCCTTGGCACAATCTATACTAAATTGTGCCAAGGCTAGAAAATCCCTATTTAACCTCTTTCCTACCCTTCGTCTTTGTACACTCGTGTATGGTTGAAGACTTTTATGCTTCTCTTATCATGCAAAACTATTTACCGACTGCGTTGTGGAAAGATGGAGGCGAAGTGAGTGAGGGAGGGAGTGACAGAGAGAGTTAGAAGGGAGTGGCAAGGAAAGAAGGAAGGAGGGAGGGAGGGAGGAAGCACCAAGGTCACAGCAGAGCGAAAATAAAGTGAGCGTTGGTGAATACAATAACAGTACGAGTCCCTGCTGAACAGTCATATCAGAGAGCCGCAGCCTTCCCTCCTCTCTCCTCTCCCTCGGTGGAGTTATGTAAACCTAGGCCATGGAACAACAGACAGCCCAAGGTAACAGTGGGCATTCAGTCGTAATGACTGGAGTGGCTCAACAGAGTTTACATTGTATGGTTTGGTGGTCTCAGCAATGAGGGCATATATCCATGTATTTATGGATATATGTACATTACATTACATTACAGTACATTATTCAGCTTTCACATAACTACACCACACACAATACATGGCGTCCTTGGGTTTAGTAACAAATAGCTTTACAGCATGTATATATTGACATTGTATTGGATGTTACAGAAATTTCAGTTTCTCTGGTGTATAGAGGCTTTGCAGTGATGCCACAAATCTCCTAGCAACCACATCTGGCACCATCATGGAGGTCCATTGGAGAATTTGCTCTACACAAGTAATGGCTTGATATAAAACAGCCAGGATAGAAAAAGAGAGATGCCTTAAAAAGATTGTTGTGGTGCGGGTTTAGGACAATTCAATGATACGTGAATTCTGTGATGAAGTAGATTTGTCTCCAAATTTAGGTGACTGTGACTTTGTGAATTGTCTTGCCTTTAGCACTAGTCTCTACTCTAAAACATTCTAACTAAAGAGTCAGCTCAGATAACCTGAACAAACTATTGTTGTTAGCTAGCTGTCTAGCCAGCAGGATAATTTAGCAAAGCAATTAATGTTAACTGTCTACTACTGACGCTAGCTCCTACTAGATATGTTATGTGTTCAAATGTGTTTACAAGACAGTGATGGTTAGCTGACCAGAGACTATGGTGCTATGATACTATTAGAATGTAGCTAACAAGCTGACATTATCTAAACACAATATCAATCAGATGTATGAAAATGATCAGTGAAAGAAAAACAAAAAGAAAAAAAGCAGTATACAGCCACAAGTTGCAGCCTCAGCCAAAAAGCTCTCATTGGTGGCCATATTTTGGAGGGCCTCTAATATAGCCACCAGAAGGTGCGTTATGTCACCTGGAAGGCCTCTACAGAGGCAGGAGTAACACATTTTCACTAAGTTCTACACATATATATATATACCCTGGATACCGCCTCTAATGAATAGCTTACACATAGTAACACATGACATGCAGTGGCATGAGATGCTGAGAGAATCAGAGATCACATGATCCGTGCCGTGGGGGTTATCGGCTGCGAGGCAATGACACCTGGCTGGGTGGCGAATACAATTGGTTGGGCAGCCATCATAGCGGGCTGGGCATTGATTACAGTGAGGGTCTGGCTGCGTCTCTTGATCTCCCTTGCCATCTGGCACCAGGAGCAGACGTTGCAGAAGGTGGCGTATACACAGTCACCTGACAGGTCCCCCTAGAAATAAAATCACAGCAGTGCAAATAAAAACCAATGTGTAATACAAGCTTATTCCTAGAAACTGTAAAAATCCACCTAAATTGAGATTACCTGTGTTTTGTTTTTTTTGAGAAATAGAGTTCACCCAGCTTTTAGGCTTACATAAATCTTTATGATGTAGAATTCAGAGTACACATCATTAAAGCATCAAACTGATGTAAGTTATATCAGGATAGGGGATAGCCTTTTAAGGGGAACGTATTTCTGAAAATAAAATTACAAGGTTTCCAATTTTGTCCTTTCTCTAAACTCACCTGGATGCCGTAGCGGCTACGCACAGCGACCCTCATGGCCATGGACACAGGCGGGGTGCACGATGGGACTGACCCCATCTGGAGGGTGGTCCACAGCACATCCAACAGGGGGAGGCAGAAGCACTCTCCGAACTCTGAGGTGGTGCTGCAGGCAAAGCAAGGGAAGCACCAATAGGCAAAGCAGCCTGATGACGGTGGAAAGTGGAACAGGGATGAGATAGGTTAGCATTGATACAGGGCCTTATCTCAGGATGCAATAACAGGGATTTCTTTGTCCAACACATACAGTCATTCAACGCTTCAAAGTAGACCTATTAAAAAAATTAGTACATTCTAAAAGGAGACTTTGGTCCTTTATCGTGAGTCTTTTAACACTAGAAAGGCCAAGTTTGGTCAGTTGACTGCTATTTCACATTTTAGAACAGAAATATCTCAGATTTCAAAATGTGTTTCAAAATCACACAGGCAAAGAGTAGTTTCAACCATGTTTGGCAAACAGATACTGAGGTGCAATGGAAGCTAATGACGAGCTGCAGAAGAGGAGACTTACAGACTTGTAAGTCATCGAAGCAGCCACAGATGCTGGTGCTCCACTGGTTAGAATGGACAGCTATCAGAGTCGGAGGCTGCTGGGTGTTGATGATCATGTTTGTTGCCATGGAGGTTCACTCAAATAATGGAAGTCCCTGAAGTGTGACAACAACAATGGTGTTGTTTTGGGGGTTTTTTTCCTCATGGGATTCTTCTGACTTTCACTGCACTTCGCAATGTTGACTCCAAGCCCAAAAGAGCTGAACAAAGCTCCCAGCACACTCGCTCGTACATTACTTTTCCTTCCTCCAATTGTTCTGTTACATGATATGAGTCATTTAAAGCTCCATGAGAGTATTCACACCATCTTACTCAGACTGCCAGCACGTGTAATCACTGGGTGACAGCTGTTTACTTCAAAACAAAACACATTTTCCCAAGGAAGGAATTTCACATGAACCTGAATTTAGGGTTAATGTAAATTCTATATTTTTAGGAACTTCTTTACATGAATACGATACAATGACTTACCCTCCACCACTGATAGGCAATTGTTGTCCAACTAATTTCCTTTGCTGCAATTTTAATTTTATTTCATAAACACTCACCAAATGTTGACAAGTCTCTGTGGACACCGGCCGGGTACACTGCACAACGGAGCAAAGTTGGCATTTAACACTTCAAGGAAGAACTTGGCTTTGGCACAGCAATGATTTGCATTTGTCTGGTTTGCATAGGATTGAGCGTCCTGAGGTTCTTTGCCATGCAACTTCACAGAGAAAGGCTTAGAGGTTTACTGTTAAGAATTTTATTGCACTGCTCATGAAGACCTGCATTACACACGGATACATATTGGTCACACAACTAGCAGATTCTATCAGAATTAGGGGTTTTGTTCTCTGCAGTTAGGTTGCATGTAAAACACTTCAGAATGTAAACACATAGGAAAGAAGTGCAAAACCTAAATTAAATTAAATAAATTTGAAAAAACAGTGACATGGATGGGGTACCACCTACACATCTCCACATGGAAACGCTTGTTTTAAAAGCATCCAATTGCCATGTGCAATGTAGTCGTAATACAGTGTGATGAATCAGTAGTGCCGGTATGGTCTCATCAGATGGAAAAAGTCACAGAGGCCAAATGCCACACACTATCTGCAAACCTTCATGTGCTGATCCTCACTCAGCTATTTACTGGCATTCCCCGGACCCAGACGTGCTTGTAACAGATCAGTGGAGGTAGATAGGTGTGATTAAGAAGACAGCATCAGGGAGAGAGAGGGCAGACTAAATAGCTTTCCAATGAAGGAAAGGAAACAACATGAGAGGTCTGCAGTGATCTTGGTAAAGCTGATGGTGGAGACGAGGCAGAGGAGTACAGAGGTCCATATCTTCCCGAAGACGACAACAACTATGGTATTGATGACGACGGGTGCAGTGACAGCGGTGGTGATGAATTCAACCGCTGGTTTTTATCAGGCCCTTGTGTTGATGACGGAGATAGGAGCCCTCCTGTTTTTCATTTCTCTTGCTATCTGACACCAGGTGCAGGAGTAGCAGCAGCAGGAGTAGATGCAGTCATTACAAACTGTATCCTATTGGAGGAAGACATGGGGGTGGGGGGGGGTTAAACATGCATGCATAAAACAAATGCATCCAAATATTTTATGGTGCAAAATACTTGCACGTTGCAGCTCATGTCTGAGGTGCTGTAGTCATTAATCATTGTCAAAGACTACCTGCACATGACTGATCTCAGGTGACAATCCTTTTGTACCATAACCCTCCTTAATGACGTGTACGGTACATGAATGACTGAATATAGTCTTGGAATGTAAATACAGACTGTGAGTCTACAACAAACATCAGAACAGGTTTAAGGTAGATCAGAGAGATCAGACTAGTGGTGAAGGGAAAATCTTATCTGAGACCTGTACACCGGGAAATACCATGTGTTCTACCATGTGTTCAAGTATTTGAAGTAGTTGAGGTTTGTTTGCAACTTGGACCTAAAAAGCCTCAAAACTGGAACCCATCACAGAAATAATTGTTCCTTTTTTTCAATCTGTAATCAACATTTTATGAGGCAATGGCTCATGATAAAAAAATGTGAACTTGCACGTCAAACCATGCTGTAGAGAGGTGGGAGTGCTCTGTGGATATCTTGTTTGTTAGGGAAAAAGGGCAAAGGCTCAAGCTCTCTTTGGACCCTATCTGTACACATTCCTGAGTATGACACCTTGTATGTATACACCTTGACCATTCATGCATCTAAGATCACCGCCGTGCCTCTCTAACCTGCCGTGCAAACAGGGGCCTAGGAAGCTATTTGTGTCTGTACCTCGATGCCGTAGCGCTGGCGCACCAACACCCTGAGGGATGTGGTGATGGGAGGGATGAGTCCAAAAGAGTCCAGCAGAGGTAGGCACAGACACTCCCCGGCTTCGTGCGCCGTCTTACAGGTGAAGCAGGGAAAACACCAGAAGGCCAAGCAACCTGCAAAGGCAAACAAGTCACATTCAAGAGAGGGAGGACGCCAGCTACTGAAGGCAGATGGATTCCCTCACTGAATGGCACCCATTGCACGCCCAGTCGTCCTGGTTTGACGTCACACGGTATAACCTGAAGACGCCAATGGCTTGCATTATCATACAGAGCATCACTGTGGAATTGCCAACTGATCCCCAATCTGTTGGCATTCCTCAACCCAGATATGTCTGAATCTCAGCACAAGTATGTGTTCAAGAAATCCGTGCATGTGAGTGGGATTACATGGCGTGTGCCTGGTCACGACACACATCCTGGAAAAAATATCACATTCAAGACTTGTGGAATTCCTCCTTCCTCCAGCAATTTCTAGAGAATGCGTGCTCGGTTAATGTGTCTTATAAAAAAAACAAAAATGTGCAAATATACCGGCAAACTGCTACACTTACACTGGGGCAGGTCCTCGAAGCAATCACAGATGCCGGAGCTCCACTCGTTGGAGATGTTGGTCACAATGAAGGGCTTGGGTTGGGTGACGACCAGCCTTGTAGACATGATGTCAGCTTCTAAAGAGAACATGATTCACGAAAAAACTGCTGAAAGCCTGAACTTGATGAGGCACTTGAAGACCTTTCTTGCTGAAACGTTAACATTTTTGTGTGCCCCAATAAACAATAAACAGCACAGCAGACACAGTAGGTGGTATATTACTGTTAGAGTTATTCTTCTAATTACAAATTGATCAGGGATCGTAAAGCCAAACAACTCAATTTGATGACTAAGTGAACATTTTCTACAGCGTGTATGTGATGCAATGTACAGTGAGGATGCAGAGGTATATTCCAAACTGTGTTGCACAATGGATCGTCTTACCTTGGTTTTCTTCAGGGCAGAAGAGGCGTAATTTGAATCGAATCTGAAACCTGGATGACTGGAGAACTTGCAAGTGCAGTGCAGCTTCTTATAGAGGTGGGGAAGAGCCGTGAACGTGACAGAACACCGCAGGATGCATGTCAGTGACTGGTCTGTCCAGTTTGTTTGACGTGTGCGGATAGTTCAGACTCGCAGATATCAGATTGTCTGACCTTCGCGCACTTCACCTAATTCTCAGACGTCACCACGCCACATATATTACCTCATATTTAGAGAACATGTCAGTGAAACATGAACTGATCCAGCCCTGGGGTATGTGATAAGAAGCAAAAGGATGCACTGTATATTTTTCAACATCCTCTATGCACGTTAGACATAGCCATTCATTACATTGGTTAAAAAGTTACTTTTGGCTGAAGGTTTTAGGGTGTAAGGAAGCTAGAAGTTTATTTAATAAGCAGAGAGTTGCAGACATTCTGGATGTACATCCTTTTGTTTTCCGTCGTATCTTAATCATACGACAAGGTATCCGGTCCAAAACCCCAGACCAGCTCCGTAAATATGGTCAGGGGAAGTGAATATTGCTAAACAGACAGAGCCGAGGTCATGACCTTTTATGGGAAGTTCACTGCTCATTTTTATTCTTCACACATTTGTGAAAGTCTGGACAAATCCTCTACTGGCATGTTTCTCACCTGAGTGAAAATACATTTTTTTTATTATCTTGCATTCAGCCTTGTAAAGCTCATTTCAACATATTTTAAGTGAAATTGTCTAACCGAAACTGGCAGCTCACTTCACTGGAGTCTAGAAATTTTCACAAATCTCATGATAATGCAAGATCTATAAAGGTATTTACTTGAATACTTTTTCATAAAATGTATTTTCATGTCTATTTCTTGAAACTAGTCCTATCATTATGAGGAAGTTAACTTCAGCAAATTTATAAACTGGTGTAGTCCAATAATCTGACTTGGAATATTGTGGAACGAGTCACATAAATCAGAATACAAGGTAAAATCTGTTGCTCAGTTTGTGATTTTTTTTGTAGTGTGTTAAGGAACAGGGAAATTAGCTTCAGTGAGCTGCTCTGCTGCCCTGTTTGATTTGACCAGATTTGAATGATGTGAGATGTTGACATTTGAGTCACCCACTTGAATAAATGTTGTTCCTCATCCTCATCTCTCTTCTGTCTCCTGCTCTCGCTCTCCTCAGGAAATTCTTTTTGGGGGGAAATTTGAAATTCATTAATTTGTCTGTAGACACAAATTTGGACAGGTACAGAGGAGATATAAAAACAAAGTCACAAGTTACCTGGTGAATAGGGAAAAATAGCAATAGTTGTTTTCATGTTATGGCTTTTGGTCATTAAATAATACAAATGAATCAGTATTAATCTTTGCTGTTGTTTGTGTTAAGTAACTCAAAGACAAAGACATTTGTATAAATGTTGTTTTTATTTATATAGTTTTTCCAAAAAGAGTTCACCTATTTGGAAAATATTTGGAAAAAATGCCTTTTCCCTCTATTTGTCCATTTGTGGCATTTGTTTGCCATACTTCCAGGGAAAGTTGAAAAGAGGGTTTGACATCTGAGAGCATATATCATTTTGAGAAAAGGGCCGTTAAAAAAATTCTTGGCATAACGTTGGTTATGCAATGTTACCCCACTTCTAACATTTTATTCACCTTTATCATCATGGGTTTTATTACTTTCCTGCACAAACTAGACTTTTCTCTCTGTGGCACAGTCCCAGTTCAAATCACTGAGGTGACAGGGAGTGGCTGCAGAGGAAATGTGATTAAATCAACTCATGTACTCTGGAGAACAGGCGTCGGCAGCCAGGGGGAAGGAGCTGGATGTGTCTAGATCAAGTGTGCCCCCTGCAGGGAGGTCAGAGCAGTGTATCTGGCTGAGGAAGAGGAGGAGGAGGGGGAGGAGGAAGAGGAGTTGGCGTGGGATGCTGCTCTTCTCTTCAGCTCTCTGGAGATCTGGAGCCAAGACAGAGGGTAGCAGCAGCACCCGTACAGACAGTCACTCCATACACTCCCCTGCAAGACACAGAGGAAGGTCTGAACGTAGGTGGGAGGTTTAATCATCAGGGAGGGGAAACTTTTAAACATTTAGGGTGTAAGAAAGAGGATTTTATTGATTCAGTAGCTCAGCGATTCTCAACGTTGCCTTTTGATTTGCTAAATAATAAAATACAACTTTAAAAATACATTTTATAGCAGCGTTTTCAAAACAGAGCGACAAAGTAAATTACAAACAACACAACAATTAACAAAATCTAATAAGGCAAACAAATAAAATGCTACCCTGAAAAAAATCACTATAACATTCTTAGAACGTTCCTTTTGGGACTCGTAGTGAGTTTATATTGGCCTTATCATCCTTTATAGTATTTTTCTTATTTCCTATGGTATCACTACAATTTTGCTGTATATAATATTTGTATTATATCCTTCTAAAACGTATTATAGGATTACTACATTTCTTTTTCATAAGGGAAAGACAAACAATAAAAATGCTTGTCATGAACAACAACCAGCGCTACAGAGGAACAAATCAGGTAAATGCAATAAAAATATCTGAAAGAAGTAAAATAGTATCAATCCTGTCTGTAAACAATGTGTGCTAAGATGTTATTTAAAAGATGACACTGTTTTTTTCCAGCCTAAGCATAATTGACATGTGTGAAAGACTTCCCTCTTAGGACAGACTCTGTGTATTGCAGTCAAGCCCTTGCTCTTACAGTAACAGCAACTATGATGAAGGCAGTAACGTCAAGATGGAAAATATTAGCGGTAATGATACTTGAGAGATCAATAAAGTCTGAGAACTCAGAAGGCACATCCTGGTTATTCCCTGTGCAGCCAGCACCATTACAGCTGATGATACTGAGTGAGCGCTGCAACATATTCTGACCGCAGCCCATGTATGATGCACTGATCAAAGACCACAGTTGACGTCAACCACGTTTGTGTGCTCGGCTCGCACGCGATATGGGCTGTTGCAAATGCTGGCAAACACTCCGCTTTCAGGACAAAAGAATATGCAAGCTCGCTGTTGCAAATGGCCGTAAGCCCCTCCCATAAGGGCAGTGACCCGTGAATGAACATCTAACCGACTTGTTCTTTTTCAGCAACACCCAGCAACCACACTCTGTTCACTGCTCAGCACCTCACTTTTTTTCTATTGCAGTCTTCTGCCTCCCCTGTGCATTGAATGTGGGAGGGTGACATGAGCAGCTAAAATTGTCACTTCATTCCCGAACTTCAGTACAGGTTCTGGGGATTCGAATGCAACATGCAACTGTGTGATCATCCCTAACCTCAGGGCTGCAACCACACCGGGATAAACACTAATAATCAGAAGCATGATGTATCGCCTCAAGTACTACTTTGCATCGATGTGACGCACTTATCCTCATTACATGTATTTCTTAGGATCCTCTCCTCCCTTATATGAAATAATTATAGTTCCCTTGCCTTAGATATACACACAAACAACCTACATGCAGGGACTTGTTTTCATAAGAACTTCTGGCACCTTCTTAGCTCGCGCTCTGCAGTATTGACAGCGATCCACATCCCACTCCACCTCCAGAGAAGCCAACATTACCAACCACCTCCTTCTCTTATGGCAGGACTCCAGACGCTGCCTGCCTGGTCTCAAACCACTCCCACCTCTTTTCTTATCTCTCCTCTTCTTCATTGTCCCGGGAACGATCTGCTCTGCGATGCATCCAAAACGCAAAACCACGTATCCTCGGCTCTGGCATGTGGCGTTTCTGTGTTTGTGTTTTTTTAAGATCTGTTGAGTGACGGAGACCCGGTGTCTTTCGGGGACCTGAGGTCATGGAGGCAGGTGGAGGGTTAGTTAGCTCGGTATTGACACACAGCACAGTACTGGAGCAGTGGGTGGGCCGCCTGTAGAGCTTGCTGCAACCCAAATGTATTGCTATTATGCAGTGTACATATACCTGCTGCATATCTGAAGTTGCTCTAATGGTCTATTGCATCATTAGTACATTGACAGAATTGTTCCAATGTTACTACATAGACCCATTGCAAGGTTAGTACATAGTTGAGTTTTTTCGGATGTTACTCCATAGGCCTATTGCACTATTACATTACCAAAGGTGTTCCAATGTTACTACATAAGCCTATTGTATTGTTACATTGGTAAATCTAATGTTTCATTTGATGTTGTAGCTCCTATTATCAGCCTTATTCCCGTTCAGCTATCCCAGCATGCATTTGGCTGAAAACACCCTAGATGGGATGCCAGTCCATCACAAGGATAACGCAGATAGACAAACACACACCTATGGGCGATTTAAAGTGCCTAATCCACCTGACTTGCATGTCTTTGGGATGTGAGAGGAGGAGACCCATGCGAACATGCAACTCCATGCAGAAATGGCCATCTTTTGAGCACTAATCATAAGCTTATCAAAAGCTGTCTGTGTAAATACCCAGTGTTGATCACAACAACAGAATAGGTACCACCTCCATATAGCATTGCGGATACATTTTCATATATTTTCTAAGTTATTGTTTAATGTCACCACACAGGCAAAAAAACAGATTCCTACTGGTCGCCAACAGAGGTGGATAAAAAGTCACAGATTACTTAATGCCCCTTTAATACCATTGATCTCCATCAGTGCGTTACCTCTATGCCGAATCGTTCCCTGACAGAAGCGCGCATGGCGAGGGAGGCAGGCGGAACACAGCCGATGCAGTCCAGTAACGGCAGGCAAGGACAGGCGCCTACTGCACTCGTCACCTTACAGGTAAACACTGGGAGACAGCACAGGGCCAGACAGCCTGGACACACACACACACACACACACATAGTAATAGCTGATCATTTCAACTTTAACCTGGTTATATGTGTTCAGTCCAAGGTGTGTGTTACCTGATTGCATGTGACTTGAATACAAAAAAGTGTATATGTATCTATATTTCATGTGCAACACGACATCATGACCTTACAGTACCGTGACTGTATGTATTTTTAGTAAAGTAAAAAAAATCTTCCCAAAGATCACCTGTCAATCAAACAGTGCGTCCAGTATTGTGGCTTTTTCCTTGGATTTTCTGTTGATGAAGTGAGTTTCTGTAGGTGGCGCTCTTTTCTTTATCTATGCAGCCACGGTGGCTCTCACTGCTCATGCTAACTACACAGTTCTTCTATTTATTCCAAACAAACCCAAAATAAAATGTGTTACACATCGCTTCCTGTACACCAGAGGATTTTTCCCAGGAAAGACCTAGCTGACACCGGGTGTTTACAACAGCAAATGGAAAAGCTTTCATGAACTGGGAATATGGTGAATCACTATTGCGTTTTATCAATTGGCCATAGAGAGTAGCATAATGGACATTTATTTACATGATAATGTCTCGGATGATTGCTTTAAATGTTTGGTCAAATGGAGCAGACGAACTCAGTTCCTCTATATTTGACATCTTCATCTGCAATGCCATATTGCTGCTGTCGAATGCCACCCTTTCCATGAATTAAGAATGAAATCCTTGTTCTCAGATTGATGACAGTGCATTTTTAAAACTGCAATGGGTGTCATGTTCCCTAGTATTATGAAACTTTGTCAGCAAATAAAGGATTGTCTAGGCTAAACTTAAAATTCAAGTTAAAAATATGAAAAAAGTTGCAAAGTTTTCATTCACCAGCACTGACAGTCATGTGTAACACCATCATATACTGTATTTTGTATTTTACCATACTTAATATATGTAATTGTAGTTTACATTTCCAATCAGTAGATAGGGTCCCGCTGTTTGCCGTGGGACACTTACAGTCTCCCATGTCTTGCCACCAGTCGCACAGGCCTGTGCTCCACTGGCCTCCCTCCTGCACCCTGCTCTCCGGCTGGACCCGCACCACCTGCAGCTGTCGGAACATAGCTGAATTGTCCATCCCTGACCACATAGGGCAAGTAGGGACACAGTTATTAAATTATGATTAGGTAAACAATAACTTTGGCGTATTATCTCACAGAAACAGGCCATTGAGTGACAGAAAAGTTGAGGTTATTATGCAGTTTGTGCCTAAGCCTTCAAACATATTTGGGCCGTGGGGCTATGATGGGTATCACAAAATTAAACAGGAGACATTGTCATTCTGATTAGCTGGAATTCCTTAAAAGGCCTCAGTATACAAATGAGCTCATGATTCATTGGAACTGGATTCAAGGGAATTCAAGGGAACAGAAGATGTGGCCAGAGGGACTATCTCTCCACCCAGTAGCATTCTATTCATTATATTAACCAATTCATGGATTTGACCTTCCAGACTAGGGAATGTGGGAAATTGTTTAAGACACACTTGCTGTGCATTGGAATCACGCACGACTTTGATTATTTAGTGTCTCCAAACGGTCTTGAACTGGAGAAAAAGTTTGTTCACTCAGAGAGAAATGTAACCTTCTTGTTCTCTATGATCCTGTGCATACCTCTACCTAGTTACATATTTTCATCTGTTCAGAGACCAGATTTTCCCTCTTGCTTCTGTTAGTAGATCGGAGTGGGAAATACCTATTTCACTCCCAAATGGCCTCATTCCTTGTCCATGACAGCATGATCAAGCATTTCATGTAGATGGCGACATTTTCACTTGCCACCAGGGCAGGTATGTTGATGGAAATGCTGGTGGGGCTTTTTGACTCATACTTGATTACAAATCTTGCTCTGTGCTTGCCATACTTAGAGGATCACTGATTTTGTGGATGTGACACGAACCTAGAAGACCAGTGCCAGTGTTTACATTGTCACAACTTCTAGCCCATAAATGAGCACGCTGGCTTTCTTTTACGTTTAAATCACTATTTGTCTGGCTTATTCTTATAGATCAAGCAATCATACTCTGGTAGCACGCCTCAGCAACATGGCCCTGGGTTAGGATTTGGGTTACATTTGTCCATCTAAAGTACGAGTTGGGGAACAAAGGGACAAAGTGCAGGAATGTAGCGCCCGGCACAACACTGTGGAATGGCTCCACACAGTAGCCCCAGTTAGAAAGTGCTTATTGTTTGTAGCTGCAATCTTGGCATCCACAGGCAATAAGTTATGTTTCTTGGCTTAAGCCGCAGCCGGCGTCCACAGGAAACTACTATCTCAGTTGAAAAGATAAGAGCAGCAATCTAGTATGGTGCTCGCTGAGGACAAGCTGCCACGCCCCTCGCTAGATAAGGATTATGCACTGCTTGTTTTACTGCCTCCTAACTTGAGTTATTCTTTAGCTCTGCTCTTCGACCACACGCCAACCTCTGCGCTGATGTGGAAATCAAAAGGTTGTTGATTGCCAGCAAGCCTTCCTTTTTTTACAGGACGCGCATGGGCCAGTGCCAGGCTGGTGCATTTTGAAGAATTATTCATTTTGCCTAGCTAGGTGAGGTTAAATCCCTAAGCACTTTAAATATATAACTCAGAAACATAGTTTTGTTTGATAGAGAGCACAAAAAGTGACTTACCTGTCAAAGTGGGGTGTTTTGTTCAGTTACCAAAGGCCTTGAATGAAGGTCCTTGGAAATCCAGGACCTGGGCACAGAAGGAAGATTTATCATCTATTGTGTTTGCCTTTTCCCCTCTACCAGTTTTCCTACCTTGATTATCAGTTTGTATGTGCTCCTTACTTGACTGTGGTGTTTTGGTGTAAACATTACACTCAGATAGGAGAGGTAAATAAGGGCCCCTGTTCCCATGACAGTTTACTCTCGCCAATTCAATCTAGTACTCAGTGGAAGATTTGCTCAAATTTAAAGTTTGAAAGTGTCTAGACATACTGAATTTTAGTCTGTTAGTCCTGGCCCATAATATCTGTTCATCTAGAGCGGTGAGTGCAGTTAGCCTGAGTCGGTTATGGCCCCTATGGAAGACGAGACCATTTCGCTTGATAGTGATCGGATTCACTGATCTCAATCTCATGGGAAAACATATAAATAACATCATGGATCACATTTTTTAAATGTTGTATTGTCTCTGGAATAATTTGATACTTTTATTTTGTAGGGATCTGGCGCCTTGCTTAAGGACAGCCTCTCTAACAACCTTGCCACCACAAATAATAACATTAAAATTTAAAGTATTATGGTATTCCTATAACAAGGGGGAGAAGTGTGCAGGGAAATGATTGTTTTCACACATTGCACTGCTTTAAACTAGTTAACAAATGCATTTAATGACGTGAGCTAGTAAGGAAAATGCTGTCATGCTTCATTCCACATCTAATTGTCCCCTAGAAGCACTGCTGCTGGTTATGCAGGGACTCATTGTCTACTCTAAAGCACCTAGTAAAATATTACCTTATGTATTGAAAACACTACCATTAACTTGTTTTAAATTAAGCAATGTATTAGAATCTAGAGATCACGCAACATAAAAAAGACTTTTACTGTGATCTACGATGTTATTCGTATGGTTTCCAGTGTCCCTGATGAGTGAGATGGATATCAGGAGAGACCAGTAGAGTGAATTCCTACCCCTATTGAACCTAACTGGTCTCCTCTTCCATAGGGGCCATAGCTGACACAGACTAACAGGGGGGACATTTCACAAGAATCTAAGGTACATTAGCAAATTTACAACCAAAAGTGCAAAACCTGATTGTACAGGCTAAATATCTCTAAAGTCTCTATCTATTTACTTTAGGACAAACAGAAATACATTTGAACTTTTGTCTTGCCATTTAACTGGCCTACATAATTCACCTACAATTGATGAATGTTTCATAAAAGCCTATGTAACAAATGTTAGATTTCAGACCCTTATCAACAAAAAAAGGTTTAAGATTGTTGGGGAATGATGATTTAAGCTTGGAAAGAGAAAACAAAGGATACTCATTCAAACTGAACACAAAGAAAGACACACGATGAGCTGTCTATAAAAGAAAACCTTTATTGATAACGTGTGAAAAGTCTCAGTAACCTAGATCACAAGGATGATGTGATTTGATTTGATCTGATCTGATGTGATGTGATGTTTCAACCTGAGTTATAGACAGAATTAGAAATAGACTTCATCTTCCCTCCTTATGTCTGTTCATATTCACGCCAGAGTGATTGGAACACCAGCGTAGTCACGATGCCACCCCCTGCAGACTGGCTGAAACTCCACAAACTCTACACACACACAACACAGAAAGAAAAAAAAACAATGGCAACACATTGAACAGCCTAATTCAATATTAATAGAAAAGAGAATCTCTCTCTCTCTCACATACACATATATTCACACACACACAGTTTCAAGTCACTCACTGTGCTGATTTATTTTGCTGCAGAAGCATTTGATCAGGCCCTGCAGCTGTGCAGGGTTTTGGGGAAGCAGTGGGTAGCGACACTTTTGTCTTCCGTTGGGAAGAACTGAAACAAGAGAGAGGGGTGGAGAAAATCTAAATATTGCAACCACCTTTTACGATTATTTTAAGGTATTTCTGCTTTACTTGACAAAATATAGAGGACAGTGAAAGGAAAGTCTGGAGAGAAGGCCCCGAATCCATGACCTAGTCCATCAAGCCTCCAGGACACCCCAATATCATGACAATGTCTTGCTAACCCATTCTTATTTACCACAACCTCACAGCATACGTCCAACCCTGAAAGAGCTCCTAAACTAGGAGAGATCATCCCACCTCTGACCTGCAGATACAGCGACGCTCACCTTTGCACAAGCACTTGCGGATGTGCTCTTTGGTCACAAGCAGGCCAGCAGATGAGACTGAAAAACAGTGGAAAAAGACAAATCACTGACACGGAACAACAATACATTACCCATCAACCACTTCAAACATTTACTGTGAAATTACAAATTCACCGACTGGCAGAGCAATGAAGATTTTAACACCCGAGAGCGGTGCCGCACAGCACCAGTGTACACTTTACAAGCAGAGTGAGTTATTTGCACTGACAATGTAGGCGAGAGCAACATGCAGCATTAGAGGATGTACGCCTTTCTTTGTCGTCTATGCAGAAAATTGGAAAATACAAATTCCCTTTGGTATGTAGCTTAGATATTTACCTGTGTGGTCACAGCAGATGTGAGCCAGAATGATGAACAGGAGAGTCACGCACATGATCTTGGACATGGCGGCAGCTTTCAACAAAGTTAGAGGTCTCTTCACAGCCACGTATTGGAGTTGAGAAAGAGAAACTCTGGCTGTTATATGCCAGCCCTGCATATCCAGGTTGACCTATGTGGGTGTCCTAGGTTGTATCTAAAAGCAGATGGGTCTGAACAAGTCACTGGGGGAATTTTCTTTTGGATGGTTCCTCAACTGTGCATGGGTTAATCCGTGATGAGGATGGAGATAACACAAACACACACACGCACATACAAATGGATTCCCACTTTTTTGGGGGGGTTTATTCGCTCGCTTTTAACATTTGTTTTGCAAAATGTGAGTTAGTTTTATTACACTTGGCAAAGTGAAAGGTCAGGGTCCAATATCATTCTTTTCCCACTGAACCAACAATCACAAAAACATCATATCTGTTCGATTAATGTTTGATACGTGCAATGAACAATAGTCCTACGTGTTACAAAAATTTCAACAAATGTACTTTTAATATAACATTATAATAACAATATAATAAGAACTTGTTGAGAGTGGAAATCATGTTTGTTCATATGAAAATGTTTTTTTATGGTAGGCCTACATAGAAAGAAAGAATGCCATTTGGGTATGGCAAAGTGTTAAAATAATAGTCCAAATTTGATAACTTTTGATTAATTTGTTATTTTTTTTATAACAGAGGGCAAAGATCAAGCAAAAAATCACCAGTAATCTATTGGGAGCTATATTTAAAAAAAAAAAAAAAGGGGAGTATTCATCACCAATGTTTCCTTAAGATGTGTGCGTTTGTTGACCTACTTTCAAGTTATTGAGCAAATAATAGTCTTATCAGACATCAGTCATCAGCCCCACTGAAACTTTACAGTTCTAAGTTTTAGTTTCAGAAGATGCAGGGACAGCTTCAGGATTAGTCAACTGAACGCGGGTGTTTGTATCCATCATTGGCTGGCAGCTGAGTCACTCTTTATTGAAGGTGCGTAATTACGCACTGCACCCTCGGAGTGTTGGCACACCTCCACACCTATAATCCATTACCTGATGTCATTAGCGTCGCTCGTGTCTCAGCCGCACGGTGACGTCCAGATGCCGCTGTGAGTCAAGACACAATAAGAGGAAATCCCCAAGGCCGAGAAAACGACGAGAGGCCCCTTTAAATCGACGCTTCCTCGGTTGGTTGTGCCAAGAAAGAGAGCTCTGATAAACAACAACACCGCTCACAGGAGCCACTTTTTTTAACCGGATTTAGCTCCTACACCACGGCCTCGGTACCGGAGAGGTGAGATAACGTTTCTAACGTTTACGGATATTTACAAAAAGGATTATAGAATCGGCGATCTGTTGGGGTTGTTTAATGTGTAGTAGAATCGGGCGGAAAAGCAGATAGTTTATTGTAGTGAGGAGATCAAACGGTAGACACGTTATTGAGCTGCCTGGCTATTGTAATGGCCAGGAAGCGATTTCCTACACCTGTTAGTTGAATTACTGTGGAAAATACACGAGGGCGCATCGCTTATATCAGTATAAACAGCGGATAAATCTTTGTGCGCACTTGCCAAAAGCTGACCGCTCTTTGACGAACGGTTGTTGATTTGGACTAACGTGTTTATTCTCATTCACAGGCTACGGCGACGTTATCTGCTGTATTTGCAACGTTTACTCGTCTGTTGTCCGCACATTCATTGTTGAATGCCATTGCGGAAGTGAGCAGCCGTTTCCACCGAGAGAGAAAGCTTGGGCTGTGCGGACATCTAGCGGACGCGAAGGAGAACGACGCGCTCACAGTGGCTGTAGCAGAGATGTACGGAGCTTCAGGTATCCCCGAGCTGATCCCACCCAGTGGTCCGCCTCGACAGCCCGGTCCGGCCGGCCAGTACAACCCCGGACACCCGCAGGTGAACGGCCACGGCGGCGGCACCAACCCGCAGAGGCTCGGCCAGAGGGCCCCCAAGCTCGGCCAGATTGGTCGGTCCAAGAAAGGTGAGTGAAGTGAGCAGAGGTACCAGTAGGGCAGTGGTTCCCAAACTGGGGGGGTTCCAGGGTGTCACCCAGCAAAACCAGGAATAGTTTAATCTCCCCATAATTTAATTTATTGGAAATTACCCAATTAGAGACTGACTATTCTAATTATAACTGTTAATAACACAGTTTTAGACAGTCAAACATTAAATCAACTACAACAAAAATCTTCACTGGGACAAAATATGGCCTAATGTGTGTCTAGTTTTGAGAACCCCTGTCCTAGGAAACCTCTTAGCCTTGGAAATATGACAGTCGTCATATAATAGGCGATGCTTTACCAGACCTACAGGAATCACTGAAACTATGTAACCTGTTAGTAGGGCTGCAGCAAATAGTGAATGGAAGTGAAATTGGACAACAATGTTTCATCAATAGTCCAGTTTCCATTTTTGATTAATCCTTATATTCCGATATGCCACCAATGACCTCCACAGGCAGTCCACCATTAACATAGAGAGTAAGAGAAAGAATGGCCTTGATGGATTTATTAAATAGACGTCATAAACTGCAATGAACCTGCATTCTATAGTTCTACCACTAAATGCAGCTTTGGATTTTTGGATTTTTTTTTTTACATTTTGATACTTTTGGTTTATCGGGCTGTCATACTTAGTGGACAGATTACACTGTATAGAACTTTTGTGCATCGTTCAAAAAAGTGATGTTTTGATTTTTCAGTGGCTTTTGTCACCCTGAAATGTTGTAAAAGTAAAAATAAAAATGTCTAAATGTCTCTAAGGCTGTACACAACTAGGCTGACTATTATCTAAGTGTGTGATTATCTGTAAATCTCACCGATCCCAGAGGGAGGGATGGTAGGGATGCTATTTGGTAAATGCACTTTTTTTCTGGTACACTTTTACTGACCGATACAGACATGGACCCTATTTCAGCCTGGTATTAACTCAGTATCTCTATTAGGGTTCGACCGATATGGGTTTTTGAAGGCCGATACCGATGTTTTTGTATCAAAGCTGCTGATAGCGGATATTTTGTGCTGATGTTGAATATCTAAAAAATGAAAGTGGAAAAGCCTCTGAAATAGCATTTAGACCATCATAGGACACTACAACTGAGCCACCCCACCTGTTCAATGGTAGGGAAACACGGGGACACATTACTGCATTTTAAATGAAGAATTAATTTGCTTTTTTTTTTTTAACAGTTTAATTAATAAATAAAATGTGCAGCTTTTACAGAAAAGTTTTTTTATGTAGTTGTGGGCAGGGAGGAACCTTGTTCACATTGGTAGTGGACGGTACTGACCATCCGATATCTGATATAATAAAAGGCCGATATCGGGGCCCAGTATATCGGTCTAACCCTAATTGGTATCGGTGCATTCTTGACCCAGTGGCACTGAGAAGTCCTGACCTTTGACCTTTCCTTCCCAGTGGACCTGGAGGACGAGGATTTGGATGACCTCATGAACAACAACGGGCAATGCCCCGTATCCCTCTCGCCCATCTCCTAAGCATCACCGAGAAGTGCCAAAAATCCACTGGGGCGCCAAACTCCACGTCAGAAATCTGGCCTTGATCATTTCAAGTGACCTCCGGAAGCTTCTGACGGCCGAAACACGGCGCAAAGATGGCAAACCTCTTGCCAGCTGAAGCCTAGACCTTGCTTGTACATAGTGTTTATTTAACTTACCTTTGGTCAGACTGTGAATGAATTGTATTGCATCGCCCTCGACTCTATTACCTCGGTAGGTAGGTAGGTAGGTCGTAGACTATCAGCACTTGGGGAAAAATTTGAGTGTGTATATTCGTCTGAGCTTCTTAACAAGGGCTACGTTTCTAAAGTTGCACTGAGTAAATCGTGAGGTGAACAGCGTCCTATCACCAGCCTTTGTTTTTTCTGGTGATGGTTATTGATTCTCTATGGGATGGAAGTGTGAGGGGAGGGATACAGACGCCTGTTAATGTGTAACATGCAGGTGAAACGTTAAAGCTTTGGTTGTGCAGTGACTATCAATCTCTACTCTCACACTGACGCCAGTGGTGCACCACGATCCAGTGGATGAACGCTCGCTATTTTGAAAACCATTTAAACGGAAAAACAACTAATTATTTATTGTTTAAAAGAAAAAACACTTTTACGTGTTCCTGTGGCTTATACACTTGTCTTTTTTTTACTTGTTTCTGAATAGATATTGTTTCAATCGCCTATAAGTGAGATTTATTATGTTTCAAAAAGTAATGGTGCACTTTGTGGGAATGCCTGTTATGTGCAGTGACATGTTGCAGAATTCTATGCATGGAGTCTGTCGAAGCATCAAAACATGTAACTGGTATCCCGTTATTAAGGGCTACACTCTAGTATTTAAAACCGCACCATCATTTTGCTCTTTACATCATCCAGACTAAAAATTTCTTTGACCTCATTGGTGGCTTGAGAGGCAGACTCAGTATGACATCATCATAAACAGCAACAGATTTCTGGAGGGTATTTGGAGAGGCGGGATCTCCTCAGTTAGGTGGATTTACCTTAAAAGCAGGTATACAATTCTCTATTTGGAATAATCTGCCAAATTAAAGTTTGATATTGGATCTGATGGGTGTCAGATCAGCATCGGAGTTGGTTCTGATGGTTGCCACGCCAAGTAACGAGCTCTCATCGCGAGCAACGGTGAGTTTTTAGTTATCTGGAGTAATACTAATTCTTGAAGTGCGCCCAGATGCCGTCGTTTCTGGTTCAGGTGGGCTTTGACCTTTTGACCTTGTGGACCTCACCTTTTACAAGAGGTATCAGTATGAGATGATCAGAACTGATGAGGTCACGCTGCTGAGACGGTCTTTAACTCTGTGTTGTCAGATTATGTGGGCTTTCTGAATGTTGCTGCCCTTATTTTTAAAGGTGGTGACAGTATCCTACACAAAGGCTCACGGTTGATGATGTCATGTTATTTTGTCGGCTGCGAAATTGTTACTAGTTCACTTTGGTTTATTTTTTTCGTGTCATGGAAGCACTGCATTGCACAGCTCTGACTCAAAGATTGTTTTTTTGGGGGGGTTGTGCGCATTACCATTTGCATGGAAATGGTAGACTTTTCATCATGCATCTTGGGAAATAAAGATGAATCTTTGTGGAATGTTTGGATTTTATGTTTTTTTTTGTGTTTTAAAATGACCTATTTCAACATTTGCTATGATAAAACCACACAACAAAAAAAATGTTGCAATGTGTTTATTATAAGTAATGTCGGACAATGGGAAACATGTTAAAAAATATTTAGCTACTTGTGCAGTGAAAAAGGTAACATCACAAATCTGCAAAGTGTATAAAACATACTATGGCATTTAAAAAAAACATCGCAGACTGCAGGGTTTTCTCTCAAATATGACATAATACAACATCAAATCCTTCAAAGCTAGAACTGGGCCACACTGAACTACACAGGAACACAAACGTCATCCAGTACAATATAAATAAAGGCAGTTTTTAAAGTGTATCCCATAGTGTGGCTGGTTTTGAATCTACTATAGCCATAACGGCATGCTGACTACATTAAAAAGTATTTCATATCTGAGCAGGGTTTGTAACAGACTGGTATGAAGAACAAGCCCCCGTCGTGAGCCGTGTAGTAAAAGGCCTGTGTGATACAGTCACCATATACAGTCGGCCCTGTGTGTAAAGTCACACCCAGCTTATCGTATGGTCTATTTTAAAACCGCGCGCAGTTAATATAAAACCCTATCTTGACACGCCGTGAGTCCCTCTCTCTGCTTTACAGGAACCCCCCCCCCGAGTCCGCCGCGAGAGGATCCCCAGCACCGAAGTTGAATTGATTACTTTCAATTACATGGGAAACGCTAATAGACGCTGGTTCTGACGCGGAGGTGCAAGTGCTGGCCATAATCCACCATTTCAGCTCCAATTCAAGAGGGTGCACCCTAAGGCGCCTTTCCATTAAGTCAGGGGATCCAATTATAATGTATTTGCGAAGACCACTTGTAAACAATTGTAGAATGTTTGGACGGGGTGAGAGACATCATTCAAGAAACAATTGGGAGTACTGCTTCATAATCAGGGGGTCTGAAAAAAAATCAGGCTAGTCTGGAAAAAAAAAGAAAAGCCTCTGTCTGTGATTCTGCCCAAGCAACTTCAGTTTTATATTTCATTCATTCTTTAAAGGACTACGGCGACTTTTGGGGAGTTTGGCCCATTGGTCACCTTACCCAATATGTGACGAGAGGATTTGCACCAAAATCAGCTAGTCTGGTAGATAGCTCTGTCCGGTGCGCATGCTAGCGCTTTAGCTTAGCAAGTTAAGTAATCGTAGGTGATCGGCATTATCCTAAAAGTGAGAAAATGAGATTAGCATGCTATCTAGCTAGCGAAAGCACAGAGATGATGTTGGTGCCAATCTTCTCGTCAAATATTGGCTACGGTGACCGATGGGCCAAACTCCCCAAAGGTCAACATGGTCCTTCGACAAGGGGAGAACATTCTTCATCCGTTTCTGTTGGACTCCCAAGCGGCAGGGAGGGGGGTGGGGTGGGGGGGGATGCTCTCAGACGTATTCCTTGGTGCTGCTGGGAGGACCGGAGCGGGCGGTGGCCATGGATGGGTACTTGGATACCTGCTTCTTCCGGGGACAGGAAGCCGCCAACATGGCCCCGCCCAGGACGTCCAGGAGAGAGCCGCCCCACGCGATGAAAATGGCGGCGCCAAATTCAAACCTGGGAGAGAGAAGAAGACCGCTTCATTCAGAAAGGAGAACCAAGATTTGTGATTTACAGTGACAAATAAAAAGATCAAAAGAATTTTTAGTAAAGAAAATTTAGTCTCCATCTTTGCTGTGGTGTTTCTGCACTGCACTTCCAAGAGATCACCTGTCAGCGATCAGTGGTTTAGGGAGAAGACATTTTGCAAGAACAAAATCCATATTTATCCATATCCATATTTACTTGCGCCTATCCAAAAATATCTGGTGAAGAAAGGGAAAGAGTATGGTCAAGAAGAAGAGGAAGAATGTGGCTTGGGGCTACTTACTTGGTGTTCACGGGAGTGTAGGGATTATAGAAAGCCCGGATAACATTGTGAGCAAACCAGGAACATGCTACTATGGCACACAGCCCTGTCGAGAGGGGGTGGGGGGTGGCAGAGACAAGCCAACAACAAAGATCAATCAGTACATCAGCACATCATCAAAACCTGAAGCAGACATGCTTTTATCCCTTTATAGTCACTAGGAGGCAAGCTATTGACTCCAGCACAATTAGCTTTTAGTGCTGTTGTCCTCTTGTATTAGAAGCAGCGCCAGCAATACTGGCCTCCTTCACTCCAATGACCTCTGGAGGACGTTGTGAGTGGGAGAGAAGCTTTTTGGCCCGGGGATCAGACTCCCTCCTACAGACGGTACAGAAGACTCTCAGATCTTGACAAACTGGGTCGGTGATTTTGAGTGCGTGTTGATGAAATATGATGTAACCGGGACCGTATTATGTCTGGTCGGTGTACGTTTCTGTATCTGTGATCAGCAAAGACTCCACTGGTCCGAATGGTGTCATAAATTGCCATAAGTTTACCATTATTTTCCAAAATGCATGGCTGTCAATCTGAAAACCTTTTTTTTTTTTTTTCATAATTCCTCAAAATTTGGCTTTTTGGAGATACAACATTTTCATCTGACACCAGGCGCGTGGCCAAAGGGAGTCTGCAGGCCACCCTGGAGTCAAACACTTGCAGTCAGGCATCCAGGCTACAAAGGAGCACACACAACAGGGGAAACGGGTGCAACATCAATAAGAGGGAAGACTCTCCTTTTTCCGTCCTCACCTCCCACTAGTAGGATGATGCCGCCGGTCATGGCGACGCGGGACTTGTGTACTTTGTCGGTCCCTCCGCAGGTGGTGCACTTCATTCCTATGCAGGCCACCCCCAGCCCCGCGATGGACACAATGATGCCGACTATCATCAGGGCACGAGTGGCCTGGAGGGAACCTGGGGGGAGGAGAAGGGAAGGAGAGGGAGAGAGAGAGAGAGAGAGGGAGGGAGGTTGTGGGAAAAGTACAGGAAGAGTGTGATGTCTCTGTCAGGGGAGTCAATTTATAGATGGCCTTTTGTTTTTGCAGACCGTGGGCGTGCTCTGCTGCGGCTAAGCCAAGTCAACTAACAACTAAAAACATAAAACCTACAGACATTTTTTTGATGAACCTAATGAGAAGATCCATAATGCAACACTGGATCCTCGTGTGCAAACTGCAATATCTGCGTGCACAAATAGGCCAACGGTAAAGAAAGGTTCCCAAATAAAAAAAAGGCCTCGATCTATCAGGGAGGTTTTATGTGTGTGTCCAGAGGTTGTGAATTACATTCACATTAGCCTGTCAGGATACTTTAATGTGTGCTTTTCCTGGAAGAGAAGCCATGGGATACACACACACACACACAAACACACAGAGAGAGAGAGAGAGAGAGAGAGAGAGAGAGAGAGAGAGAAACACACCATACTCTCTCTCTCTTTCTCTCCCTCCCATCTGCTGTTGTTCGAGAGGTGGAGGGCTGGTGAAAGGCTACTGTCAGGATCCTCATCTGTTAGCCCCCCCACCCTTATAAACCTATCACGGGGTGACACCCCCCACCCCCCTTATCCTCTCCCCCCGCTCTAACCACCTAGAACCAGTCTGTGCCAGTCTAGGCCATCCCTGCCCTGCCCAAACAAACAACACCCTCGGGAGGGAAGGAGGGATGGGTAGAGAGAGATGTTGAGGGAAAATAGAGGATGGAGAGAACAGAGAGAGAGAGAAAGCACAGGACGTACATAATAGTGAAGAATGGGAGAGAGTAGGGTGGAGGAGAGAAGAGGAAGCTATACTCCTCTTTGGGACAACAAAGGGGGCTCATTCATTAAGTCATCTACACAGTGTCCTGCTCTGGTATCTCACCACACTGACCCACCTATAGAGGCTTTGTCATTTCCTAGCAACCAGTCAGGTCTGGTGCCATCGTGGAGGTCCGGTGGGGAATTGGCTAAACAACTGGGCTCGGAAAAGAGATACCTGTATGGGTCGATGAGGTAGATTCCAAATGTGTCCAAATGTAGGTTACTGTGACACAGGAAACTGTTGTCGTGTCTTTAGCCCTATAGCCCGGTGGGGGGGTCTTACTCCAAAGCACTAGGAGTTGCAGCTTGAGAAGAACGGGAAACGGGTGGGAGGGTGTCTCAGAATGTGACAAGGTGTTGGGTGTGTGTGGGTGTGTGTGTGTGTGTGGGGGGGGGGGAGCGGTTGCTAAGGAAAGCTGTAAGGAATGGGGAGCACAATTTACTGCGGATGGAGCTTTTCACTTCCTTCCAATCCTTTCTCCTGGAATCTGCCACAATCTCTATCAAAGAAAGCTTTATGGAGAAGACAATATCCCACTGTAGCAACAGAACACAATGGGGCTGTGATTGGTGATAGCAGGGGCAGAGTGTTTGGGGGGGGTGGGGGGGGGTAATTAAGGCAGGTTGTACCCCGAGGTGGCCGGCTTATCAGTGACAACAGAGCATCCCATTGAGGTGTCATTCAGATAAAGGGGGTGGCTGGATCGGCCAGGTGCGTCTCCAGGTGCCACGTCAGAAAAACTGAGACACAGCGTTAACACAGACAACACAACAGTGTTGCATTATATCCTCCATGATATGAACCTGTCAAGCCGAGTCTAATGGACGCTATGTAATTACATCAAGTGCCAGCTGCTGCAGGGAACTGTCCCAAACTTTTTTCATGTCTAGGAATATATAAGCATCGGACCCCCAAGGCCCCTCGGATTTCATGTATCTGAGGATATTTGACTTTATGATTCATGCTGAATTAACTGTCTATGCTGAAGCTAGAGAGAAATAGCCATCCTTATGCATTCTCTCACTGTGCTAACAATAACAGTGAAATGTAAACTGTTGCTCATTTTGCTTGGAATCCCCTGGAGGACCCCTGGAGGCCCCCTGGAGGCCCCCTGGAGGACCCTTGGAGGACTCCCGGACCTGATTCCTAATTGTAGACTACTTACTGTCAAGTTGCAGGATAGAGTCGTAGATTTTGCATTGGAGCTGCCCGGTACTTTGGAAAGCACAAGACATCCATAGCCCCTTGTACGTGGCCACCGCTGTGATGATGTTGTCACCGACGTACGCGGACATCTTCCACTGGGGCAGAATGGTCCCGATAATGAGTCCAATGATGCCGACAAGCGACAGAGCAAATCCCAACAGCTGGATACCCGAGTTGGCCATCGCTTTAAGAAAAAAAAGTCCAAGACTCTCTCTAAACTAACTGGAATAAATAAAAAGTGATGTGGAAAATCCTCCGCGCGCGTGTCCAAGCAAATGATGACTATGAACTACCTCGAGCCTCCTCTCTGCACCTGACTTTGCAGACTGTAAAAAAAGTGGCGTTACAAGTAACTTCTTTTCCTTTCGCCGCACTGGTGTGAAGCAGCAAAAATAACGCAGTAAAAGTGGAGGGTGGTGTCTGTTCCACCTCTGAGCTGTGTGTCGGGGGGTCTTCTGTCAGGGATGGGCATGCACGATGTGGGTGTGTAGCCTATTTATCATGCCTGTTAGTCCTGAGTCACGGATAGTTCAGTCCAGCAGAGCAACAGGTTGTCATCCTCTGGATCACGTTTTTCTTTTTCAGTCTTTTTTTTCCTACAGACTCATACATAACAATAATAATAATTAGTTGTAGTAGTATATTTATAAAAAAATATTTAATGTATTTTAAATATACTTTACTATATTTTATTCAATTACATAGTTTATTATTAGTAGTGTTAGTAATAGTAATAGTAGTAAAATATATGTATGTTTGGATATATGTTTAAAAATATTAATATAATATAAATAGTTTAAAATTGTGAAAAAAAAAAATCTATTTGTGCATGCAGTCATTTGAAATATTTTTGCTATTACGTTTTAACACATCTCTACATCACTCATCTAAGCTAAGACCATATTTAGGACCCTGGTGTTGCCAGTTTGGTAATTCGGTACATTTCTGTGTAAAGAATATTATATGTTAAAATCTCATCTTGGCATTGTGATGATGTGGTTTTGTCAGATATGTCATTAAAACTTGATACAAAAAGAGATAACATTATTAATATTTTTAAACGTTCCAGGAAAAAGAGAAGATGGAGTCTGGACCATAGCGAGGCCCCTCTGTCTCAGTCAGTCAGGAGCTCAGGGAAGAACAAAAAACAAAACGTCTTTCACTGCAATTTAGTAGAAAGGAAAAAACAAAATCCATCATATTCTAAATGGTACCAGTTTCATTCTAGTCATCAAATCCACTCATCTTCTCTCTTCCTGTCAAATGAAGATCACATTGGAGGGTCTTCAAGCGTTTGCGGCACCCGCCTAAGAGCAGAGGAGGATGTTTGACAGGTTGCTCAACATCGTTGCTTTTTTATTAAACAAGCACCAGGTACCCATCCTCTACTGGTGATGCAAAACCAGCAGCACCCAGCTTGGAGATGTTTCTTCACAACGCTGAGACCCTGGTACCAGAGGTGTTGAGGAACCAGAGCCAGCTGGTGAGGACAAACCATCCCAGGCTCGTCATCCCAGCACAGCTAGTAACACGAGTTTGACTCCTGTTAGGGGGACCATGCAGGGCTGAAGCTGGCAGTGCTGGGATCAGCAGCTCAGTTCCTTTGTCAGTGTGGATAGTCAGTGACACTTCTGTTTTCCTTCTCCAAGTCAGTGGCCCAAGACGTGGTCACTATGATCTACAACAGATCTGACGGCCGCTCCAAGTCATTCAGCCTGATGGACTTTGATGAGAGTTTCTTCACCGCCAGGGAGACATCAAGTCAAGACTGCTGCATCCAGCCTGCCTCACCATCACCTTGCCACCTCTGAGGAGTCCGAAGAGGCAGACTTTTCTGAGGATGAATTTCTGCAGCAGGAGGACTCTGAGCTGGCTTTTTTCAGACTCTAGAGGTTTGCAGTGTGGTGGCTATAGAGACTAGTGATGAGAAACTTTTCCAAAAGCACTAATTTGTTTGAGACTCGTAAAAATACCTCTTTAAGCTCAGTACAATTTTTCTCCACAGATGGAAACAAAATGAAGAAGGAGTCGTATCTAGAAGGTGAAGAAATGCTCTTCTAGTGTTTCCACTGAGGAGTGAAACCAGCCAGCCACCCTCTCTATAGCATTCAAAATCATTGAACAGTATGGTCATTTTGTCATTATTTTTCATTGTATTTATTATTTATATATGTTTTACACAACAATTGTGAAAAATAGTCAAGGTTAAACCATAACTATTAAACCATAACTTCTCAGTGCCTTTAAATACACTGACAGTAAGAGATAAAATCATGGCTGCTGGTCCATCAGGTCCATTCATCCTCATGGTGGAGACCCTCTGATTAAATAGACTGAAAATTGAGTGGTTGGGTAACAAACTCACTTATTCTAACAAGTCAGTCACTCATTTCAGGGTGTAATATGAGCAGTGGAAGTGAATGAAAAACGCACTGTCATCACCTACTGCTGACATGGCATTTCATCCCAAACGTGTTCATTGGCCACCAGTAGAGGACTGGCTGTGGTTGAACTGTGAAGCTTCTAAGTGTGTGTGTGTATGTATGTGTGTGTGTGTGTGTGTGTGTGTGTGTGTGTGTGTGTGTGTGTGTGTGTGTGTGCATACATCTTTGTGTAAGGTCTTCTCCTGCAACTTCTTCAGACTGTTGCTGCTGTTTTTTTGCCAGGTTAAATAAAAGACTCACAGCTGTTGTTTCTTGAGGTGTTAACAACAAGGACTCGCTTCATATTTTTCTTACTGTATTGCTTTGTATTACAAACTGAAGTCATGACGATAAAGATGCTATGATAAAATCAGTTACTTCTCTGTTTGCATTTTGTGTTGATAGGATTTGCACAGGCTGGAAATGAACCGAATCGGAAAAAGTAATGGTAACACAATACACATAATATATAGAAATGAAATATTAACGGCCCTTCAGTGGATTGGAGAGCGTGGCGATTTGTCAAAAAACATTTTGTAATGCTGAAACGGAGGAAACTGCTGTTGGCCCACATGTTAAAGGCAGAAATATTTCCCACAGTTAACACTGCATTTAGGTTTTTGCACATCAGCCTCGGGAGACATCTGCAAATAAAAACTGGAAATAGTATTGTGCACCACTGCGGCTATTTTCACAAAACCATGCCAGATCACATCGCCGGGCCCACACGGTATCCATTCCTTTTTCACACCAAACTGAGTAACGGTAATAGATAATGTTTCCATAGGGTGATCTACGGTGAAGCCACTAAAAAATCAAACACTCTCACTAATTCTAGTCATGTTTAACCTAATTGAGAGGTGACAGATTTAACAAATTCCTTACCAGAGACTTTCCCATACAAGTAAGGCTAGTCTCTCATTTGTGTATTTCTGATGATATTTAATGCTCAGGCACTCCGCCTCATTTATTTTGTTGTGGATCTGTAACTTGTAGCTAGATTGAGTAATTAGGGGTATCTGCTCCCGCAACACCAACAAATCAACACACAAATTGTTGTCCCACTAGGTCCATTAACCACGCCGGTTGTGGCCACTTCCTGGTGTGAACGGGGCAAAAACCAAGAGACAGAACGGAGCATTGTCCTCGGAGCTCAGGCTCGACGCTGCGGAGGGTATGACTTCACACTGTGGCAAAACCATTGTCCTGCGGGATTGGGAGAGGAAGTAATAACCCATAAGCCTGGAGGAAATCACTCCCACTGCCAGGTTAATGGAAATATGCCCACCTACTGGTATGACTGGATTTTGTTTGGGCGCAGATATGATGGGGTTTTTTACTGGCTGGTTCTCACAGCACCCTCACCCGATGAGGCGCCTCCCTGCCCTTTTCCACCCCTCCGTCCTCCATCTTTCTCCTCTGCTTCTGCCTCAATCTCCACCTTTCATTCTCCCCCACCCTCTCCACCCCCATAGCCACTGTGTCATGTGCCCATGCCAGGGGATGTACGGCCAACAAAAGCCCCATTGTTGCTGGGGGACGACGACCCCGTAGCTCAAGGAATCTGTTTCACTTTGATATGGAGGTGGAGGAGGAGGGTGGTCGGGGGGTAGAGGGAATGGAGTTGAGTGAAGTTAAAAAAAAAAGCGTGTGAAGGTAAAAAAGGTGAGTACAAAAAAAAGATGGATGAGATGTAGAAGGGGAAGATGAGTAGGAGGAAGATGAGGGGCACAGTTCGTTGGGGAACCTACCAGAGGTGTTGCTACTAGTAACCTGATTTATATGGCGTCCCCTTGGCCACTATTCCAACCAGGGCCTGAGTTACCGAGTACACAAAAAGAGTTTTTTTCCTTTCTACTCTCTCTTCTTTTTCTCCTTTTTTCTCACTTTTTTTTTTTTTTTTTTTTACCGTAAACACACATTTGTCTTGTTGGTTTAGCCGTTGCTCAATGCTCAATAGGAGGTGAAAAGGAAAACAGCTAAATCAGCCCAAAGAAGGGCACTAACAACACTCCCCCTGGTGTTTCTTTCCCCCCCCCCCACCCGAGGCCTCCTCCGGGTCTGAAGTGAGCAGGCAGAGTGAAAATCCAATGATTGAAGTCCTTTAAGTGCCCTTGGAAGTCACTGAGGCGTTAGCAATAAAACATGCTGGGCCCACGGCTTTTCCCTGAAAAGCCCAGAGTGGGCAAACGAGGGGGATGGCGCCCTTCTCCCCCCCCCCCATGCCCTCGCTCTTTTCTGCCCTCAGTCTTTTTGTGCGCCTGCGACTCGGCTTTTGTGCCGCGGCAGCAGGGCAGTACGAGTAGATTTTGTTCTCGGTCTCGTGGGCTCATTTCTCCTCAAGTCCTCCCTCTGAGGTTCTTCTCTGAAAACAGCTTAGCAAGTACTTCGAGGATAGACGCATGCTCTGACAGTTTGGCCACACCGAATACTATTTCAGATGCTGTGGCTTTATGCTGTACATCATAATGAAAATTGCTGTCAGACACAGACACAAAAACAGATGTCTGAGATGTTTAGGATGGTTTTGTTGTAATCATACATGGAATCTGAGACTATTTTCCAAGTCATATTAAAGCCGAAGTAGGCGACGAGTGGTGGTTTGAAAAATCTGAACTTCAATACCTAGAAATCTAGCTGGGCTGGATACCCAAGGGATGAGAGAGGCAATAGATCTAACAGTGGTGAGTCCAGCTTGCTCGCTGCTGTTTGTTTTTCACTTAAGTTTTGTCTCTCCAGTCACCATCCTGGACACCAGACATAGGAATTTCAATTGGGCGAATATGGTGAATCTACAACATCTCAGTTAGAGGGATGCTCTTCTCTACGGCAGTCCCACTTTGTGATTTAGGCTGAAAAGATAAGTGTATTTTTGTGTAAAAAAAAAAAAAAAAAAAAGTGAGTAATGCAGCTTTAAACGTATTCTGAGGTAATCGTGACCCCCTTGGCAGACTTGTTGTGGTGGGCCAGAGAAATGGTGTTGCTAGGCTCTTCAATGATGGAGGCGTGAGGGGTGAAGGTGGGGTGAAAGGGGAGTCCCTTCAGCATAACAAGATTATGTAACCGTTTTGAGTGTGTTGCTGGCATTCACCGCTGTGAATATCAGTGAGGCTTTGGCAGATTTGGAGGGCAGCGACATCCAACGAAGCATTCAGAGAGACGGATGAATCATGAGGTGGCTCATGATGCAATTTGATAGCAACTGCCTCAAACTGATTTCTGAAGTTTCCTGAAGTTATTTCTCACTGAAAAATGAAAAGGATAAAAGATAATAGATGCAGCAAGAGCAGCTTACCTGCCCTTTTTCTATAATAATATATGCTTCTTTATATTTAAAGTCATATGATGTAAATATGTGTTGTTTTTTTTTAAATATGCCACTTTTTGGTTGCAGTTCATGGTTTTCCCATCTTTTGAATCACCATGATATTACTGCCCCCTATTGCCTGAAGACCAGCATTACAACCTCTACAACATCCTCATAGTTTTACTGTTAGGAAGGCATTTGGGTGAATCCGGCAATCGTGGTTAATTTGCAGTGAAATGCACACAGATGTCTGGGTGAGAGGAAGAACGACCCTCATAAATCAGGGAAATACGCGGGACTCAAACTCATCGCGGTGCATCGCAGGGTTTGCTGCACGCGCCCTAATGCGGTACAGTACATCAGCGGTGGTGTTTCATCATCGTGGAATGGGAAAAGAAAATGGGAAAAAAATACATGTCGTCACTTTCAAGAGGAGTGTATTTCAAACCTTTAAATCCAAATAAAGACGATCACAATGCATTAAATACACGTTTTACACAAAAGTAATGCAGAACCATATGTGCTACTGCACATTCCTCGATGGCTACATGTGGTCATGTAGGCTGAGGGACAGGACTGTGTACACGGTTCTTCACTTTACACAATGGTGGCTACATTCAAGCACACTGACCTTACAAAACATTTCTGAAGCAGGCAATAGAAACATGGAAACATGGAAATGTGGAAAGTCACATTTGGTAATCTCATAAGAGCACTGAAGAGTCAAAGCTCCAACCGTGTGTGTGTGTGTGTGTGTGTGTCTGACTTGCAAATACTTGAAAATAATTTGAAAGTAAAACCTCACCCATCTGGTGCTCCGTGACATACAAACACAAAGAATGGTGTGAAAAGTATTACTTTACCTGGGCCTTGTGTGCATGTGTGTGGTGCGTGTGTGTGTGTGTGCGTGTGTGTATTAGCCTCTAGGGGAAGGCGTTATCGGGGGTATAGTTGAAGCTGGCATCCAGGAACATGGTCAGGGTGCCCAGGGTGGTGATGATGACAAACAGCCACAGGAAGAGACGGTCCACCACCAGGGCTATAAACTGCCAGTCTCCTGTAATCTGGAGGGCGAGGGCACACACACACACACACACACACACACACACACACCCACACACACACACACACACAAGCACTTAAGTAATGAGTCAGCAGAGTACGCAATGACACATGAACATCACTGGGGCATGTTCGGAACACTCTGTGCCCAGTAACTACAGAATAGGGACGGGCTGAATAACAAGCTGCTTGACAGTGTGTGTGTGTGTGCGTGTGTGTGTGTGCGTGTGTGTGTGTGTGTTTACACGCGCGCACACAACTCACCGTGTCGTCCGTGTCCTGCTTCTTCAGCTGCTCAGCCATGTATGTGACAGCGCCGATGGCTGACTTCAGGTTGGGAGGCAGGATCAGACAGAAGTTGTCAGTGTCCAGGTACCTCTGGAGCTGCACTGGGCTCTCACTCCTCGGAGGGAGAGAGAGGGAGAGAGAGAGAGAGAGAGAGAGAGAGATGCAGGGAGAGAATGAAAGGACAGAAGTGAGGATGAAAGAAAAAAGGCACGCATGAACACAAATGAACACTAGATAGCCGTAACCCGCTGTGCACTTGATGTGCTCCAACAAGGCCTTTATAGTCTTACTGTTAAAATGTTGTTTTAAGCATAAATCCAAACGTAAAACCTGTTTGGGAATGGCATCACTGCATTTTGTACCTTCTTTCATAGGGCATATGTAAGAAGTTAGCATGACATTCTTCACTTGAGAAGTTATTTTGTGTTTCTGTGCACCGTCCTGGCCTTTGGAGTCGTTAAAGAATACACTGCAAACATTTTTTTGGTAAACAAGCAAAAAAAAAAAGAGAGATCATTGCACTTGCTTCCAATGCAAAACAACGCCTGTGCAGAGGTACAAACGCTGCTTTTCTAGTTTGCAAAAGCTCACACTCACTGACCCAGGAACACCTCTAATGCTAATACTGACTTTTTATAAACACCCTTTACTTATAATGACATTGGCTGTCTACTGGACACACAGACCTAGATGTCAGTGCTTCTTCTTCATTAGTGTTTTCTCCACGTCTGCTGAGGCATGTGTCCTTGTGGCCCCTCTAGCTCAACTACAGCAGGCCCCTTCCTGCAGCCCCGCTGGGCCCTGAGTGACAGCAGCATGCTCCTGACCCTGAAGTGATGTTGTTGCGACAGCATGTTGTGATGATGTGACCTTTGACCCCCTCCATTGTTGCTCAACACAGCTGTTCCATACACCAGAACGTATGGATGGGCAGAGGGAGATGAGGAGGAAATTAGGTTGCAGTAAAGGAACACGATTCAGAGTACTTTAATTTTGAAAAGTACTATATAAATAAAGGTTATTATTATTGTTGGTAGTAGTAGTAACAGGAGGTGCGTCATGTCAGCATCATTTGATTGATATAGGAACCTGCTATTTTGTCGCAATCCGCCTCACATTCAGAAGAACACCACACCACTCACAGCTTTCCATCGCCACCTCCAGACACACATACACTGGATGTTGTGAGTTTAGTCGAGGTGATCGGGGGATGAACGCTACCCAACCTGGGCCACCATCACTCATCATCGCTCCCGTTTAGCATCAACTTTGAATGGGAGTGAAAGGCATTTAGCTGTGTGTTTCCACCAGCGTGCATCGGCATTCTGCATCTCCCTTTATAACCTTGCATTTCTGCAAAAGTTAAAATGCAGGTCGGGTCACCTGATGCCACATTACAGTCACCCTGGGTCAACCGACCACGTAAACCGGGTGTTAACTATCGTCTTTCACTCCACTCCACCACCCCATCCACCCCTCACCTTCTGTGAATTTATGTGTTTGACATGTATGGCACTGTTGCACATTGCGTTGTTTATCTGTTGTGTTAAAATTCAATTGTTTTTAATTTGTTTTTTCACCTCTGCTCCACAGGCATGGCTGTGTGGCAATGAAACAAACTTGAACTTGAACTTTCATTATGGAATTTTACTTTTTCATGTATTGATGAAGATATTTCTAGATGTTTCATAGCTAGCAAAATTATTTTGAAGAATTAGTTTTGAGAAGCTAGAATTACAGTTAGTTATTGCTAAAAATAAATCGATTATTTTTGAACGCATCACAACTGGTTTTCATGCACTCCTCCCTAAACAATACTTCACACTGGAACACCTCCCCTCAGCAGTTTTGTACAAATTTGAATTGATTGCCAATCAGGATCCAGTATTGAGTTCCTCTTGTGAGAATGTTTTCTTCAAATCTAGAAATATCCAATTCCTGAAATTACATTGAACAGTAAATTTCAAAACAAATTCATGAAAAGTGAATCATTTGGTGCCTACAAAGGGATGATCGATCATTAAATGAAAGCCCTTTTAAGTCTACTAAGAAAGCCCTCACCTTGCCTTGTGTTTTGGCTTTTGAGATATTGGAGGCGTTGACGTTGGTAGCATTAGCTAGCAATGCTATAAGGGAAAAATGACATGATCAGAAATGCTTCCAAACCTAATCATTTCAAGGGCTCCTTTCACCTGCTGTCACATTATAGTTGGTGCCACTATGTCTGAATACGATGTGCTTATGACAGTTAGCCGTATAACATGATCAGTCCATCAGCATTGCTAACGAGGGCTGTATGTGGCCTCTGGTGGCATCTATAGTGATTAGGCTGCATACCGACACCACATGTCTGCCCTGCAGCCAAATGTTCCATAACTGGACGTGTCGGGACGTAATGAAGGCTTGGATCACCGGACACCGGGGCTCTGGGCGGCAGGAGGAAAGTTACTGGATTCGTGAGTGGTGAGGAGGTCATTTTATGGTGGAGGGTGGTGGTGGGGGGTAAGGGGTAAGCCAGTAGGGGGGGGGGGGTGGGGTCACAAGAGACGCATGTCCTTTACCACACCTGTCCTGTTTCACAACCACACACAATTGAGGTCTGTCAGACAGAGGCATGTGTATGGACGTGTGCGTGCATGCGAAAAAACAACATTGTTACTTTACATAGATGCATGCATGTGTGTATAGTGTGTATAGTGTGTATAGTGTGTATAGTGTGTGCAACCCCTCAGCGAAGGCGCCAGAGAAGGAGCATGATATGTTATCAGGGTCACAGGGCGATACGTGACAGATCCAGATCCCCCGCTGGACGATAAAAATGGGGGACTAAGAGCTCCGGAAGAAAGGGTGGAGAATGTGTGTGTTTGCGTGTGTGTGTGTGTGTGTGTGTGTGTGTTTGCGTGTGGCCACAGCTCAGGGCCCAGCTATGCGATGTCCTGCATGCTGCATGCCATCCGCATTCCACGGCTTCTATTCATTACCACAGACAGATGGAGCCCCTCTGACTATGACGCACACCTCACACACACACACACACACACACACACACACATATACAGCATTGATGAATGTATACTTGAATATGAACATACACTCCCACTCATAAATAGAACGTATATACACTGAAACATATATCACTGTGCACAAAGCCATAGGAGATATGGACAGTAGGAACAGACATAGCAGGCTCACACATGCGCTCTACACACACACACACACACACACACACACACACACACACATTCTCGTAAGTGTGTTGTAAAGGGCAGCACCTGGCTTCTAACTAGCTCTCTGACAGAATTACAGATAAAGGGAAAGGCCGCTAGAGAGCTGGGGAGAAATGGATGACCAGATAAAGAGAATGAGAAACAGCAGATTACATTCGGTGGACAGTGGTGCCTGTGTTGCTGCCTGCCTTGAAGCGCAGCCACCGCCTCCTCCACATCAAAAACGACAAAATCCTCCTCTGCCCCGATCACTCAGCACCGGTCTTCCCTTCCCACTCATCTAACTCTATCTATCCCTTGCCCCCCTCCCTACACCCCCTTCTCCCCGGGATTACCCCCTAATGCCCAACCTAAACAGAGGCTTAGGGGCTGGCGACTGTGGACGGGGGGCGCGGGGCTTAGCTGGGACTGAATCTGATGCCTTTGGAACGGGATGAGAGATGCCCAACCACCATGCCTGGCTCAGGGGACCGTGGACCCGTTTATGATGCCAGGGCTGGGTGACAAGGCTGGGGTGGCACTGGCAGATTAGCCTGGCCAACTGAGTGAAGCCGTCAAAGGTGTTTATCATCTCTGAATGGGCTGTATGGAGACAGGGCCGGGGAACCAGATTTGGTTAGACAGTATCTTTCCCGGGAAAATAGTTTGGTGCACAGGAAGTGATGCGTTTTACGTTTCCAGTTTGTTTGGAATAAATAGAAGAAGAACTGGGTAGTTAGGATGAGCAGCGATAGCCACTGTGGCTGAACAGACAAAGAAAAGAGCGCCACCTATACAGAAACGTCCTCAACAGAAAATCCAAGGAGAAAGACGTCACAGTATTGGACACACTGTTTGATTGACAGGTGATCTCTGGGAAGGGCAGTGAGAAAGGTTGTAGTCCCATTGAGCTTGGGAAATTCTAGCTCAAAAGGAGATATGGAAAGACGCTACATCATAACAAATAGAAAAGCTGCAGACGACATACATCCATGTAGAAATCCATGTAAAGATAAAATCAAAGTCACTAAACGATACAATGGTAAAGTAGTCCAATATCAAAGCAGCAGGCTCAATGGCCAAGCCAAGTTCAATCTTGACTGGAGAAAGTGAAAACAGCTCCTCATTGAATCTGTCACAAGATCCTTTATTAACAGTTTTAACTCACCAAGGCAAACCTGCTCGTTCAACTTTAAATCATTTTTGCAGTGAGTAGAGGCGAGCAGAAAACAAGGCAAGGCACTTTTCCCTAATTCACTTCTGAAATAGAGATACTGCTACATCTAATAATAACAATAATGTGTTCTCTTCTCTCTTGCAGGGAGGTCAGAGGTCAGGGTCAGCTACAGACCAGCACCCCCTGGAACCGGTAGGGAATCAGTGTCTTGCTCAAGGACACAGGGCGGATGCTCGCCAATACAAGCCCATTATCATACTATGAAGTGTGCATGTAGCTCCTCTACACCGCCACAGCCCATTTGTAAAGGTGAATTTTCAATTTGTCAATAAATACACAACATCCATCCTCCACGTCTGTCGTGGTTGGTCGGTCACAATAGCGTGCGCGTTGCTGCGTGGTTGATTATGGTTATAGGAGAGTCAAGGAAGTGCACATAGCTGTCATGAAACATTCTCTGAGCCGGTGTGGTGATGGCTGTAGCCCTGCCAAGTCTAGCACAATGTGTACTTTACTGTAATAGCAAGTTTGGCAGCAGACACAGCATTTCCATTTTGGCTCACACTCCAAAGAAGATTCATACCTTGGCTGAGTCTTATTAACACTAATAGAAATAGTTTTCTCCCTAGTATCACTTCAGGATCAGCACATCTTAGCCTAGAAAGTGGTTCAATTGGGATGGACCACCCTGATGGTCACCATTTCATTATTTTTTTTTAATTTTCAGCAGTCTTGACAGGTTAGAATATGGGCACCATAACTCTTTGGCAGTTCATCTCTTTCAATGATTTGAGCCAAGGTCTTGGCATCATGGGAGTCTGGTCCAGTGGGGTTTGCTGCAGTGTGGCAATTTTAATATTTCTATGACTCCTGTTGTTATAAGAAATCTCTAAACCTCTTTTACAAAAATTAAGAAGATACAGTAGGTCTAATTTAGAGGGGATGTAGTTTGAAGGTTTTCTCATCTCATAGAGGACCATGTTCAATTAAAGTTAAAACATCAAAATAGAAAAAAATGGGAGTTACGCAGTTTTTTTTCTTCCGGACAGCGATATATAATGCAATGGTTCATCTGTGAATAAAGAACATTTACCACAGGCCTTTTTGGGGTATTTGTATATATCAATTCCATGGTGTGCTGATCACAAAAAAATAGTATGAACAACTGAGATGAGTGAAACTATGTTTCTGGCAAAGAAGAAAAAAAATCTAGCCATACCTGCCTCTCCAGGGTAGGACCAGATCAGGGTTGAGCTTGCGGAAGACGTACTCTCCTCCAGGACGCCGCCCATTGAAGCTCTGGAGGGGCATATCACCACTAAGCTCCTCCTTCAACGGTTGCTCTGGGTGTGGCCTCTTCATGCCGATGTACTTGGGCAGGAAGTGGATGAACACCTGGGAAGGTTCAAGTCAGTCACCCTATCTTCATATAACTTCCATCAGTTTGATACTTCAACAAACTCCGGCCTCACCTTGCGAACCCAGTTTGGCATGATGTGTGTGCTGGGGGCTCCGGTGGTGCAGGTTGAGGACCACCACACTCAGGATGACAGAGAAGGTGACCAGGATCATGGTGAACATGACGTAGTTGACAATCATAGGGATGCCGAGGGAGGTTTCAGGGACCTTGTCAGCCAGCAGGAGCATGAAGACAGTCAGAGCGATGAGGACAGAAATGGAGAGGGTCATCTTCTCCCCTGGAGATGACACAAATTATTATTATTATTATTTTTAGCAATTATTACTCTGGTGGCTGCTGTTTTGTGCTGACTAGACTAGACTCTGTATAAGAACGCAATCTGTCTAAGGAGAAGGATGACTTTCAAATCCCAAAGTGTCTGCTGACAGGACCTGGCCTCGTCATGACGCCAAAACATGCCAGGTGTCCTGACCTGCTCCGGGAGGCAGATAGAAGACAAATATGGCTAGCACGCTGGTGAGGATGCACGGCACGATGATGTTGATGATGTAGAACAGAGGCTTCCTCTCTATGATCAGGTAGAAGGTGATGTCCTCGTACAGGTCCCTCTTGACATTCTTCCTGGAGGGTTTGTGACAGATGGCCCACTCCCCGTTCTCTGCGGAGGGAAGACAAGAGGGGTTGAGGCACAAGGTGATGGGGAAAGTAGAACAGAAGGGAACATTGGGATCTGAAGAGGACGTGTCATTAGAGGTGAAGGAGAAGTGCCGTCCAAATGCCATTGAGCAGAAGTTGACCCTGGTCGAGCTGTTCAATGGCCCAGAGTGTGCAACTAGGGATGTAGTAGGGGGTAAACACACCTAACCTCAGTTCACCCACCTGTTTATTTGCAGTTTGACCACCTTTTTAGGCAAATCTTTACAACATAAATTCATCGTATACATCATAAGTGGTATGAAACTGTACAAAAATGGGGTGGAAAAAAACATAAATCAATGCTTTTATGAAAATAAGAGCTGAGTTTTGATCATTTTGATGGTTGTTTGCCTTATGATGACCACTTGCAACCTTTTTATTTACCACAACAACACAAAGTGAGCAACTGTTTGTACTTCTATAAGAGAAGGTGCCTATAGAGATACATTTCATAGACTGGACAAACCAACTGAAGGAGGACAGTCAAGGCACCAACCAGTGAAAGCGTTCTCATCTATGACGATCTCATGGATCTCATTGCCCTTATCATCCAGGAAGTACTGCAGCTCCACCTCTGACGCGTCATAGGTGTAAGAGCGGAACACCATGCTGCAGTTCTGCCAGTCAAATGGGAAGTACGCCACCTACGGGAAATGAGAAGTCAGTACTGCATTTAAGATTCAACTAGTTGCTGAATCAGTTGTTGAGGAAAAGAGAATTCTCAGAATTGCAGCTTTTTAAGATTCTTCAACATGCTGAAATAAAACAAACAAGCTACTGTAATTCGTATTTCATGCCACACCATAACTTTCAATCAAACAATTTTTTAAAAGCTTTATCTCAGCTGGCGGCGGGTTGTGTGTGTGTTGGCTCCAGAGTGTACCTCTATAGAACAAGCACTGCGGTAGATGGCTGGGGGAAGCCAGTTGACCGTCCCGTCACTATAAACTAAGACGTTGACGTACAGAGCCACGTCAAACTGGCCATCGTTGCTGTACAAATAGGGAGAAAGAAGGACAAAATACATTTCAGACATACAGATGAGTCATTTAGCAAGTGGATGTCTTTCACTTTCATGTTTTCATAAGTTTCACTTTCATGGCAGCAGTGAAACTACATTTTTTATATCTGTGTAGCAAGTTTCATGTCAATGTCAGTCAGACTTAAGTTGTGGGATGGATGGATGGATGGATGAATGGATGGACAACAGTATTTGTGATTGCAGGTGATAAGAAGCTCACTTGTTGATGAGGTAGATGTCGGGACGCCACACCTTGTTGGGAGGGATCCTCGAAACCTTGATGTTATCGTATTCCTCTGGGTTCCATGACAACCTGTAGTCTGTCCATGCCTAGGAAGGAAGGGAGGGAGGAACGGAGGGAGGAAGGGAGGAAGAAAGAAAGGGCATGGCGGGAGCAGACAGGAGACAAAATCATTACCACGGTGCTCTGATGTCTCTGTCATTTACAACCTTGTTTCTCCTGTCTTTGATAAGTCATTTAATTCCCAGTGATCTACACACACACTATCACACACTATCACACACACACACAGTCACACACACACACACACCACTGTCCCAAACCAGCCAGGCTGTTCAGAATTCTAATTAGCAGAGGCGAGGAACGGCGCAGAGCGAAGACGAAAGAGCGAGAGAGCGAGAGAGTGAGAGAGCGAGAGAGCTAGTCGGCCAGGCATATAAAACAAGAAATTATTTGTGGTTATAAAAAGTGACAAGTCCATTTGAGGGCAGAGCGAGAGAGTAGCGGGAGAGAGGAGAGGAGTCAGAGGAGGAGAGCAGGGTTGGTGATGAAGATGAATGTTTTCATTCGTCTACCAGATTCATGAACACGTTGGTTGTCATCTCGCCGTTCTTCACGTTCTGTAGTGGAGAGAGAAAGAGAGAGAGAGAGAGAGAGGGAGAGAGAGAGAGAGAGAGAGAGAGAGAGAGAGAGAGAGAGAGATAAGGGATGCCACTATATCTTGTTCTTGCATGACAGCCCTGCTACTTTCAATCCTCTTCCACGGAAACTAATTGGGTATGCATGATTGGACGACCAGGCCACTGAACCTAGCACCCACCGGCTAGCTGACTGCCAACACTACCAAAGCAGTGTGTGTGTGTGTGTGTGTGTGTGTGTGTGTGTGTGTGATAGGGCTACACTTTCATAAAATATGACTGTGTGGTGTGTTCAAAGCCCTCTAAATGTATGTAATTCGTGGTTGTATGTGTGTGTGAATAGTTGCTGCTGTCCTTGTGTGAGTGTGTGTGTGTGTCTGTGTACCAAGCTGACGAGCTGCGAGAGGGTCATCCCCACTCGGACCATGACCCTCTCCTCCCAGGAGCGAGCTGGTCGGACCTTGAGGTTGTAGTTCTCGAATATCCTCTGATGGAGCCTCCTCTCTACCTCTGATGCTCCTGGAAGAACAGATGGATGAAAGGAAAGAGAGAGAGAACAAAATGTTGAGGAGAAGGAGGAGAACTACTGAATCCAAAACAATCATCTGAAGACCTACTCTCACAAAATGATTACTGGTACCAGTACGCAGGAACACAACATGAAAGGAAAGAGGATAAAGGCAGAACAGGACGCAGAGTGAGTGATGGAAAGTGAGAGAACAAGAGCAACTCAAGAGTTAGTGGAAAACATCATAGCAAGTCAGATGCAGCGATATGCCATGGAGGTGCACGTGTCGGTCTGCAGCGTTGAGCCAGCGATACCTGGATCAGCAAATCAATGAGTCGAGCCTGCAGCGGTCAAGGGTTCAATTCCCACCGGCGCCACCCATGCTAAAAATACACACAGTCACAGCATCGTAAGGCTCTTTGGTGAAGTTGGTTTTCCCTCCAATGCAATCACAATAACCAAAATTAGTCTTTCGTAAAACAAGAACGTAAGATTTTAACCATCATATCTCCAGTGACTACAGGTGTGATGACGTATTGACCATTTAGGGGCACGACCGACACAAAGAAAAGACTTACATAGGCAGAGGAGGACAGAAAGGACGTGTCACCGGGGCAGGTGCTGCTGCCGGTGGTGTACGATGGGTAGCAAAGGTGACTGGGCTGATGTATTGGATATGTTGCAGGGGAATGGGATCAAAGGGATGGCTGGGATACCAGCTCCATCCGGGACGAAAATAGACTCTGATTGCGAAACAATGAAGCGTTAATAGGATTCCTTCTACGTTTCCAGAGTAGGGAGATCTTTTGTTTTTCGGAAGTGGAACAACGGTGTCGTCCAGGAAAATAGAGACAAAATCCTGAGAGTCTTTGCTACTCCTACTCACTCTCTGTCTCTTTTTTTTCCTGTACCATTTCTGTCCTCCCACCTCTACCTTGAGAAAGCTATTTGTTTTCCAACCCTAAAGGGTCAGCGGGGCAAAGCCATTCATCCCAGCTCAGACTATAGGACTGCTTACCGGAAAACAATTCCAATTCTGAAATGACTAAAAGAAAAAATGGAGGAATTGGATTGCTAACAATTTCCCGGAACTGACTCAACTTCTAAATGAAGATGATGAAAGGATACAGCCCTAAGAAATAAGTCGTAGTAGTAGTAGTGGTGGTAGTAGTAGCAGGACAGACTGAGGGACAGGGACACACCACCACAACCTCCTCCGGAGGTCACCAAGTAGCACAGGGCAACTATTTGTTGTGGGGTCAAAGGGCCAAAGTCAAAGGCAGTCAAACATTTGTTTTTCTTTCTCCCCCGTTTCTCTCCTCCTCTTTCAGAGTGTATTTCTATGTCATAAATGCCACAGGAGCTTGTTAAAAAAAAATCCATCACCACGCAATATCATCTTTGAGTCACCCACGATGCACAAACGTAAACAAAGCACACACCAGCATGCCCCATACTTGCCTTACCAGTGAAAGTGAGACAGAGGCAGCTGCATATGACAATAAGAAGAGTGTTCACCCTCATTTTCATCGCCATCGCCATCGTCCTCGTCTTCGTTTGTCCGCCAAAAACCACCGCAGCAACGTCCTGCCCTTTTCTCTGGCCAACCAATGGCCCTTCCACCAGGAACCTTGATCCCCCCCCTCACCAGGAGCGTCTCCAAAAGCTCATACAGCTGCGAACCCTTCCTCACACACACCTCTCCAGGCCCAGTAGATACATGCACGCTTCCAGTCGCAGCTAGTTGACACTTCTACCGGTGCCAACTGTTTCGCTAAAGGCCGTGGTTGTTTCTCCCACTCACTCTTCTTTCCCTCCCTCTTCCTCTCTCTGTGGCCATGGCTGCATGGGTGAAACCACAGTCTGATTGGGTGCGTGTGCTGGGAGTGACGAGAGGGTGGAATGTGTTTGTACTGGGAAGCCTGTGGGGCAGGCACCTGTTGGTGCTCACCAATCTGAGGTTAGGGCTATGGGGAGGAAGAGGAAGTGGAGGGGGGCGGGGGGCGGGGGGCGGTGAATGGCAACGGGTTATGACAATGGAGATATTTTTGGGGGGAGAGAGCAAGCGGGTGGGTTGGGGTGGCGTGGGTGTGGGTGATGACTTTTCCCAGTGGGAGAGGAAGGAATGGTGGTGGTTAGGAGGGGGCGGCTTGGAGTTGAAGTGGGTGAGCCAGTATCTCCTTCATCCACCTTTAATACTCCCCTCTTCCTCTGATGAGCATCTACAGTATTTCGTCTTCACTTCATCTCTCTTTCAGCCCATCTCTCTTTCCTTCCTTGCTTGTTACTTTTCTGACCAGTCAGAGCCATAGGACTGCCTATCATAGGGGCTCCCCTTTCTCTTACTTCCCTTCGGACTTTATTGTACCTGACTCATACTGCTCATTCTCTTTATGTGTTTTCTGAAGAAAACACTAAAAAAGACGGGCATTGAGAGGAAGAATCAAGATGGAGCCTGCAATTACATGTATAGTTACATTTTAGGCATCTATCCAGAGTGACCTACCATGCAGTGCAACAGCTCTGGTATTTGTTGCGGCTGCAGCGCAGGCCTCGCGTGACAGGTGGTTGCCTAGAGTCACACCAAGGTTCTTGGCAGGAGTCGCTATGATCTTGTCAATAGTGGAGTGGAGTGGAGTGGAGAGATCTTGTAATTGGCCAGAAGAGCGGCGTTTGAGGTGGGCTTGAGGCAAGCAGAGATAAGCACCTCGAGTGGGTGTCGGGAAAAGAAAAATAGAGCTGAGTGTCGTCGCTATAGCGATGGCACAGTAGGGGAAGTTGTAGGATGAGAAGTGGATCCCCTCTATGATACCTGAGGAATGGATAAAAAACAAAACCGAACAAAACACAGCTCTAGGCTGACAAGGGTGCTGTTGTTTTGTAATGCTGGTGATGCCTGAATTTAACCTTATTGCTCTGTTGCACTTTCTGTAAATCACTCTGGATGGGAGTCTGAGCTAAATGCCTGAAATGAAAGTGTGAACGTAGCCCAGGCCCAGAGGCGGCTCGTCAGGTACAAACACCACCTCGTCTGATCCAGTCATAACCATGCAGCATAAGTATTCTACTAATGCCTTCTTCAGTTGAATGATTCTCTCTGTTTCCACACTATCTCTCCCTTGTAGCTTCCATTCCACTCTTCATACCGCTCCCTCACCCTCCCTCCACCACCTCCTCTCTCTCTAACTTTCCTCCCCCTCTCTCCTGTCTCTCCGGTCGCTCTATCCCGTTGACCGCCTCTCCGTCACGCCGGTCGGGGCTGCCAGCGGGTGCGAACGCAAACGGGCCATAAATCAGACCCACGTTGAGAGTGGAGTGCAAGGGGGAACGTGGCTCCAACCTGCCCTCCTGCCTGCCGCCGCTCCCAATATAAACACATCAGTCAAAAATGGTCTGCTCTCTGTGTGTGTGTGTGTGTGTGTGTGTGTGTGTGTGTGTGTGTGTGTGTGTGTGTGTCTGATAGGACAACCCGTCTTTTCAACTCTAAGCACTCGAATGCAAGGTCAGTGCATCAGGCAATAAGCTAGACAAACTGGCGCAGGTAGAAAATGAAGGTCGGTGCTGTAGCCATACTGCTGCAGGATGTTGGCGCTATCACCTCTATCTGCCGACCTTCGACCTTCAAATGGTGCAGCCAATAGTACTCGTAGAGAGTGTATGTATGCATGATCGCACACACATTCACACACACACACACACACACACACACACACACACAAATGTCAGGGAAGCCCGTACAGTAGTGTCCGGTATCCAGTGGCAGTGTGTGTGTGTGTGTGTGTTATTAATAGCCGTCCCGGCAGGTGACGAGGCCAGGGCTGCAATTCTCATGGCAGGAGAATAGCATTCTGACAACAGATGGAGCCTTTGATATCCCTCCTCAGATCTTTATTTAAAACGAAAACAAAACGAAAGCACAACAAGCTTAACAGGGCAGGTGTGTGTTTGCGCAGCGCGTGAGAGCGAGCGCGATGTAGACAGCGTGTGTGTAAGGGTATATATATATATGTGTGAGCGAGAGAGGCACTGGTCTCCTTTATAATGGGAATTCCACAGGCTATTGGTGCAGCTGGTGAATTGAGTTGGTGTGCTATTCTACACTTGGAAATAAGAATAGCCTTCACACACACACACACACACACACACACACACACACACACATTCGCAGTACCTAAAATACAAAGAGGATTACTATGGTTACAGGAATATCCATGAAGCATGCACCGCGCTCCAGCACATTCTGACACAGGGAAATGAAAGGCACACATCTTGCTCATTATAGCTTCTGGTATGTCTCTGTGTTTATGTGTTAACACCGCACGAGCTATCTCGAGCTAGCTAGCGCACGAGGAAAAAAAAACCACACACAAGTGGTACGGATTCACCCCTTCGTACACCGGCAAGCTAGCAACGGGCTTGGCGTGTAAAAGCACGTGCACAGCCAACTCGCAGGTAGGAAACTTCTGTGTCGGGCGGTGTAACGGATCAACGGCAAATGGGGCAGAAAGTGCCGCACGGGTGGGTCACGATATCTAGTCAAATGTTTCCCGGCAGCAGGGCGCTCCTTCGTGATTAAAGCGGCGATGCTGAGGCAAGTCCTCGATTGCCTCGATCGACCGAGCAGCTTCGAGGTGTTCGTCTGTTCGTCTTGCCGTCTTGAATCTGAATGCGGACGATGCAAAACCTCGGAGGGAAATCTTGACAGCGTAACAAAAAAGTCGAATACAAAAGTGCACTTCCTCCTTGGGGATGCACGCCGCAGATGCATGCCCTTCCGCTCAAGCCCGATGTAGACAATCAACCTGGTGAGTCTCAGCCCGCCCGACCACCAGATTTCCAACATGGGATATTTAACACTGGTGTCGCACATGAAAGACATATACAGGACTTAGAAATTGGAGGAGGAAGGTGTCATATTTGAACCTGCTGTCAAGATTTCCTCCAAGGTTTTGCATTGCCTACGTTAAATACAATGGCAGTGACATCACTTGCTGATCAGAGGAAGTAACCCTGTGTATCACTGCAAAACGATAGTATACTTTACATACAGCTAATACTAATACAGCTAATACACTGGCATACACAAGTACACTATACTTGTACTGTCCTTGCAATACAGAGGAGCCCAAAAGCCTTAGGCGATGGGTTACGACTATTTATACACAGGAAAAAAGAAATAGTAGAGAAGCTTTGAGGCTGAGTGGAGTCCATGGATATCTTCATATCCTGCGTGGAGGACAAGCGTGGGCTCCAGTGCATTGGTGTTCCTATATATAACTGTCGGTAAGGTGGGCTTTGAGCTATCTTAAAGTATACATGGAGGATGATTTGGCAATTCAACACGGTTCTTCTCTATTTCTTGAGGATGTGGGGTGGTACAGGGCGGAGGTGGGGGGAGGGGGCCTTCAGGACGGGAACGGGTCGGTAGGCGTGTGGTTGAAGCTGGCATCGGCAAAGATGGCCAGGGTGCCCACGGTGGTGAAGACGACGAAGATCCAGAGGAACATGCGGTCCACCACCATGGCCACGTACTGCCAGTCCTCCTTCAACTGGACGCCGGGGGAGAAGAGGCAGGAGGGGTGGGACGGATGAGGGGGGTGAGGGAGGATAGATGGGAGAGGTGGTGGTGGTGGAAGAAGGGATGGATGGATGGGAGAGGAGGACGAGGAGAGAAGCAGCGAGGGGCGAGAAGGAAGCAGAAGGGGAGAGGGGTGGAGGAGAGGATGGGAGGGGAAAAGAGGCAAGATAAAACAAAAAGGGGATGGTGAGAAACATATGATGGAGGAAAAGAAATTGAGGAGCAAAACGAAGAGAGCAGAGAGAAAGACAGACAGAGGCAGACAGACTTACAGCCTCGTAGTCCTTCTCAGCCTGCAGGGCCTCGGCGATGTACGTGATGGCCTCAATGGCCGACTTGAGGTCGTTAGGCAGGGTCAGATAGGTACTGGGGCCGTCGATGTACTTTCTCAGGTCCGAACACATGCTCTCCGCCTGGTACCTGCACACACACACACACACACACACACACAGCAAGAGGGAGTTACATTTTTAGCGGGCAAATATTTATAATTCACAAAAGATTCTGGCATTGATTGATTCGGGAGAAACAAAGGAGAGAATGCGCATTAAAATGTCAGCACCCGACCTCGACACACACTCGCACGCGCCCGCGGTATGCGGCGACGTGCGAGCAGACATAGCTCCGGACTAATTAAAAGCTGTAAAATACCAAAGTGTTTATGAGCCGGGCTGCACTTCTCCTTTCCTCTCCTCTGTCATTCACAGAGGAATAAAGAGAAGGTCAGAGGAGCTGCATGTGCTCCCTAAGTAGGCCTGGGACCCACCGCTCTGCTGACTGGGCTACTCCGGCTGAGAAACCCTCAGTGTGAGTGTGTGTGTGTGTGTGTGTGTGTGTGTGTGTGTGTGTGTGTGTGTGTGTGTGTGTGTGTGTGTGTGTGTGTGTGTGTGTGTGTGTGCTTGCATGTTTTTGTGTGTCCTGTTTACTTGTTGCCCTCCATAACCACCTGCCAGCCACTATGGGGCGCCGGCGGTTGCTGGGGGGAAACTGGGAGGAGGTTGCTGTGGGTGTCTTGCTAACTCCCCTGTCACCATCAGCCTTTCACATTACAAGTCTAATAGTTCATGTTTGTTTACAAGTCCACACATACTGTATTGTAATCAGACAAAGAAGCAGCAATAAAGGCCCAAGAACAAAATCACAAATCACAAGATTTTTTTTACGCTGTGCAGTTTCCTGATGTCATTCTGAAGGCCATGAAACTTTCAAAAATTCAAACAGTTATCGCCCACTGCCACTTGGAGGCGCCAAAGTGCGACGTTGCCGAGTGCCATGCTGTTTTCCAGCGCTGCCCTGCTTCACATTCATACAGTACCACACATACACACCTGGGAGCTGCCCAGTTCAACCAGTCTTCTGCTGGTGCCCACTGAGCAGCTCCAGTAGAACAGTCGGGGGTTTAAAGTGCCTTGCTCAAGGGCACTTTGACAGTAGTTGTTGAGGGAGGGGAGAGCCTTACTCAGATTTTCCTGGCTGGATTTCTATGGGTATTGGTGCAGCGCGCCCTTGAGCAATGACACATAGATTTCTGTAGGCTGCGTCCTGCAGAGAGAAGGAGCCAGATCTATAAGACTCATATAATCGAAAGGAGCGATGCAGCGTGACTCTCACAGCAGGAAGGAATGAATCATTAATCAGATTCTTGTACGTAATACTTAAACGGACACACATACATCCATACACAAACACATGGCCACGCGCACACACAAAATGATTTAAAAAACCTGTAGTTGAATTTGCAATAACATTTCATATTATAAAACGGTATTTGGGAGCAACATTTTTGAGTGGAATTCCCCTTTTAAACAGAGTCCCTGAACCATCCATCCTCGCTCGTGTCCGTGACCTTGCCCAAAGCAATCTAATCCCTGACATACTGAGATTATCCTCCTCGCAGAACAGCTGTCCTCTCAGATTGCCTTTTCCCAACATCTGCTTTGTTATGAAACACCTCAAATATGAAACACCTCTTCTTTTTTTTTTAGAGGATTTAAGTAAAAAAAGAAAAAAGAAAGAGACACAAAGATAAAATGAGATGCAGTTCAGGCAGCTAACCACCTGAGGGCAGTGTGGCACCACGTCTTCAACCAGAGAAACCTATAAAGCGGAGCGTTATCTGGCAGGCAGGGCCGACTAGAGAGCTGCTTGGTATTCAGTGCAGGGATGGAGGAGGGGGGGTTACAATGCAGCGCTGCCATTGCTGCTGTGTGGCGGGCAAAAGGGCTGTGACCTAAGAGAGGTAGAGCCAGAGAGAGAGAGAGAGAAAGAGAGAGACCCTCTTGCCCTCCTCCTCTCTTTTCCTCCTCCCTCGCTCAACTCTCCTCCTTCCCCTGCTCAAAGCATCACTTCATCAGCGAGAAGCAAATGACTATTCAGGGAGACTAATTCAACTAAAACTGGCTGCGTCTGGTGCCAAGACACGGACCAAACCCAATTAAGAAGGTCTGGACGTGTGTGTGTGTGTGTGTGTGTGTGTGTGCGGGCTCAAGAGAGATACTGCTGCCTCATCGAATTGCTCTAATAGAGTCGCCCCCCTCCTCCTCCTCCTCCTCCTCCCCCTCTCCTCCCCCACCAAACACCCCCTGTTCTCTCACCTAGACACACACCGTCCCGTTCGAATGTGTCAGAGTCGATTTGTGCGGGTCATTATTATTTTAGCAACGATTCCCCGCCGCCTCCCGCCTCTCCCTCTAGACACATTTCCGTTCCCACAGGAGGCACGAGAGAGAGAGAGAGAGAGAGAGAGAGAGAGAGAGAGATGTGTGATTTTTGGTGTGTGTTAGTGCAGCAGCAGGCAGGCTGGTTAGGGATGTCACTTAGTGGTTGAAGGGTTCCTGTAATGGGGTTCCATAATGCCAAATGCACCTGAGCAAGGGCACCTAATACCAGTGTATACAGTGTTGTGGCCTTTTGTTCAAAATCAGATGTCATCCACCTCCGATAAGATGAGGCGGATGACCTTACCCTGCCTTTAAGAGCTGCTAACCAACCTAAAAGAACTTCATTAGTCTTTCAATGGAGAGTTGTAGTGTCCCATGATGGTCTAAATGCTGTTTCAGAGGCTCCTCCACGCTGAAGAATAAAAGTCAAACTAAACTAGATTTTTTGGTATTTTTTGGCATGAAAATGGGCAAATCTAGTGATCTAGTGAATATCGCAAAAATATCGGTATCAGTGTATCAGTGTCGTTATCAACCTTCAAGAACGTATGACGCCCTAACTCCAATGTGTACCCTCCAATGTGTCAGAGAGTCACTAGCTAACGTTAGCTAAATACTATGATGCAACACAACGTGTAGCATGTCAAAACTCAGGTCTCTCAAACAGCTTGTCGCCTGACCGTGCCCTGCTCTTGTGATGATAGCAGAAATGTGATTATTTGATTGATTTGAGTGTAATGAGGGACTTTTACACCTGGTGTCCATATAAAAGCACAAGTGTCTTTGTTCTCGCTAGTTTTTCTGCCTGTCCATAGAAACAGATGGATCCATTATTTATACAAGGCTAGTTTCTGCAGTGTCATTATCAAAGATGCAATTTATTTCATCCTCTGAAATTTTACTATTTTATATAAAAGGTTAATATGAGTAATAACCTCAATCTTACTCCTGAGAAAGGGCACCTATCTCCAATTAGCTAACATTAATTAAATATTACATTTTCAGTTTTAGTTTCATGCCGGAAATAATTTTGCAAGAGCAGGTGTGACATTTTTTAAATGGCGGACGTCTCACTTGGTATCACGGCTCTTTGTATGCGCCGCAGTGTGTGCGGGGGTGAAGAGGTCAGCAGGGTTAACTGTCAGCGAAAATGTCGATCAATGAAACACAGCTCATTCATTCATCACCCACTTGACCTTGAAAAGCCCATTCAGGATCCGTTTTACTGGCAAAGTAAGTTTGCGCATGCAGGGAATTCGATCGGGTGGGCGGCTTACCTAGGTCACGTTAAATATAACAGAAAGCTATTTTAAAAAAAAAAAAAAAAAGATAAAAATGGACATTTAGGAAATAGGTCTCTGGAAATATGGAAAAAAATAAACAGCATCTATAAAGAGCATCTGTCATTATACTCACATTCACAAACACAAAAACACACCCAGACCTGCACACACACACGTGACACACCCCTTGACCACCTCCACTTGGGTCCTGGCCTCACCTGTTGGGCTTGGGGAAGAGGAGAGAGGTGTTGGGCTTGCGGATGAAGTACTCGTCGGCGGCCCGGCTGATGGCCATTATATTCATCTCCTGGCGGTGAGGGGTATCCTGGGTCAGGAGGGACAGGGGGGTCTCCACTTTGGGCCGCAGCATGCCCAGGTAGGGAGGAAGCATGTGGATGAAGATCTGGGAGGCAGATGGATAGGAGATGTCACCCCCCCACCAGAGCAAGTCATTTTCAGTACCTGCTGTGGTTTATGCCGCGTTCATGTCATGTAATTTACCATAAATACAAGTTGCCGACTGCGAAAAAACAAACATGGTAGAGGATTATATTCACACCAGTACAATCAACGCTGCTTAAAGAAAGCGAGCAGTATCTGCTGCAGTTATGCTTCCGAGTTGTACCAAAGAGATATCATCCTCTTGCTCTTATTCCAATATGACGTTAATGCGGCATTAAAGAGTAATGAAATTCCCTGTTTCAGCCTGGCAGCTTGATTGGTGGAGAGCGAGGGGAGAAGGGGGTGTGTCTGTAAAACCTGCCTGCCTCGAAACACGTCAGCTTTCAAAATGCACCTCTGTGATATTGTGAGGGAGATGAGGTGAGGTAGGTGGGGTTAGTAAAAGAGGTGGGGTGGGAATGAAGAGGTATAGGAGGTGGAAAGGAGGTAGAGAGAAGGGCAGATGGAGGAAGACGCAAATAGAAGAGGAGTGAGGAGGAGGAGGAGGGGAAAAACAGCAGGACCTGGAATGAGAGAGAGGTATACAACACGTGGAGAGAGGTAAAAAAAAGAGGTCAGGAATGTCGGTCACTCATCGAGCTTCTGTGGCATAGAGAGTAGCAGGGTGGGAGGGGCTGTCTTCTAACTGTAATCTGTAATAAGCAGAAAATCCATTCTGATGGACTTCCTGTGGGCGGACAGGTTTTCCTGCTGATGTCCGTGCACAACACCAGGATTTCATTTGGTTGAATGACTTAAGCGAATCTACGGCATCTCAGTTAGTGGGGATGGGACCTTCCTCTTCCCTGTTGCAGCCCCACCCTTGTGGTTTAGGCTGAAAACATGGGTGCATTTGGGGGCTTTTGTCGCGAGTCGGTACTCTCTGGCCATCAGAGCTGAATCTCAAAAGAAGGATACCGAAACACTTTAAACTTTCAGATAACAGCAATTCAGTGAGCCGGACGCCGTTCCTCATCAATAAAAGAAGCGCCATTCGCCTTGAAATAAACGGCCTTCTTATCTGCAAGTGCCTTGACATCCTTCTTTTGAAATGGTGCTCGGCTTGCCTGTATTGACCGATAAAGTCGTATTATAAAATAAACCGTCATCGTGCAAGAGAGGAATGTAATGTGAGGTGCAATCAGATATTTCATTCAGTGTTGACCAATCCCTCGTTTTCACGTGACTATGTCTCAGTATATCGCTCCTTCATTCTAAAATTCGGTCCCAAGGCAAACAATCAAATGTCAATACAACAGCCAATCAGATACAGATCTGCCTGTAAAGGAAAACAGGAGCATCTGTTGGTTTTTACAGGCCCGATGCAAGGTGAGAGCCAGATGTGATAACAGATCTGCAATAACATGTACAAGCTCATATCACATTTAGGAGAAAACTGACCGCCATCGCTTTTCGGCTGAGACAACAGCTCTGATTGTTTACATCCCTGGGAATATTCAGGATATCCTGTTTATTTATGGATACAGGGACATTTGTGATCGGGATACGAAGATGCACGTGACCTTCACTGGTATTCACAACAGACAGAAGCACCAACGCCTTACCTCTCTTTAAGAGCTCACATCAGTCAGAAGTGAGCATTTAAGGCAGGGGTGTCCAATCATGTGCCATGGAGGGTCGAGTGTATGCATGTTTTCACTCCAACCAAAGACTACACCAGGTGATTTCACAGGTTAGTCCCTCCTCTCTGGTTGAGGGTGTGATAACCGGTCGAATCACCTGCCGTATTGTTCGGTTGGAACGAAAACCTGCATACACTCGGCCCTCCACGGCACATGATTGGACACCCCTGATTTAAGGCCACGTGAATACTTTCATCCTCTCCATGAAAATCATGAATCAAATCTCAATGAGAAGCATTGCATTGAGAAGCAAATACAATGATTCCCAAAATGCCTCTTCACTTCCAGCAGCCTGGTCCAGTTTCACCTGGAATTCAAGGACAAAGGGAGTTGAGCATTGAGTCGTATTGATAAAACGATGCAACTTGTGGATGAAGGTTGACATTTCAATGGTGGAAAACTCTGGGTTCAGAAAGTACGTTTTCGCCCCCTTCCAGAGTCTGTGCACAACACTGCTGAACGCTGGCACTGCTGGCCACTAAGGGCTGGGATGAACTGATAAACACAGGTTATGTTCAAGTACACTGACTCAACAATCTATCCCATCACCATCTCTAATATTGGCAGCGCCTGCAGCCCAGTTACAGGTGTCTTCACGGCACCAACACATCAGATTCAACGGGACAGACTACCGAAAGGGCAATGTTCAAAAACGACGTGTAATCTGTGATGGGTGACCACGGGTGACAAATAGCTTGTATCCAGTGGAGTAACTCTAGAGCTGGTTGATTCTGTTTCAGTGAGTCTACCCTCAGGACATCAGGCTCCACGATGATGGAACCAGGAATAACATTGTCAGTGGGTTCCTGCTTTTCGCTGTGAGGTCTGTAAAGGAGGTCTGTATGAGTAGTCGCATTATCAGATACATCTTGGTGAATTTCTTGGACGCATCGGTGCCACATTAACAATCTGCACGTCTTCAAAAAGCAAAAAACTTCTCTATTGATGAATAAACTTTATCAGTGGTTTCTTTCATGTGGACCCTAAAACAAAATCACACAACCTTGAAGTGTCATTTCCTCTTCATGGCTCTCAAACAGCCACTTTAAAGAGACCTTCAGCTAAAACTGGGGGGAGAAATGAGCTAATTCATGGATGCACTGTATCTTCTCAATCATCATTATCTTCACACACAACAAATGAACATTGTTCCAGATTTGCCCGAAGGGGAGGGCAACATACTGTGAACCTTTGAAAGCCGTACTGATAAAACCCATTTACTTTTGCAAGGGTTTTTGATTTCCTTTAACAAAAGAAATTACCATTTTATTTACCAAGGGTAGCGTGTGTTTTGGCTGCGAGCTAGAACTCTGCAGGTGTGATTCTCCCGTGCGCTCAAAGCATCGAGGCAAAGCCAGTTGAGCTGATCAGAATGGGGATTAATTAATGTTTAGCCAGACTTTTCCATTACACCTCGTCCTGGGAGTATTCCACTTGTGACACCTGCCAGAGTTCAAATAGAAACCCATCCAGGAATCACACAATCAGTATAAGATAAACCTCTTCTGTTTTAAGTTTCAGAAATTAATTCAAAAAGAAAAAGAAAACCTAATAACTATCATTTAAGTATCAACTAGTTGGATAGCTACAAGGTAGTTACTCTACAGTCTGTTCTTATTACCTCAAACCTGGTGATGTAAGCTCTGACCTCTCTGTCCCATGGCCCTCATGGGACACATGTTAGAGTTCCCACCGCCTGGCTCACCGGCCAGTGAGTATAAAGGAGGAGGCTGATCCCCACAGAGCTCCACTCCACTGAAACCTTATTTCACAATGAGGGCTGCTGTAGCTCAGCTGGTGTTGCTGCTCTGTCTGTCCGGGACCTCAGCCGACCTGGGATTCACACACAACGGCATGATCACAGCGCCGGAGAGCCACCAAACTGACATCTGGGCTGAGCTGAAGGAGCTCAGAGACATGGCGGTGGAGCAGCGGGTGGAGCTGAGAGCCACCAAGGCCGAACTTCAGAGCCAGAAGACCCTGGTGGAAGACCTGAGGAGAGAGAACTCAGCCCTGCAAGCCTCACAGCGTGCCGCCGCCGTTCTACTTGAGCGTCTGGAGAGAGAAAACGAGGGCCTAAAGACAAGCCAGGCAGCCGAGATGGCGTCCATGGAGAGACTGAAAGCTGACAGACCAAAGGTGGCCTTCTCTGTGGCTTTAGACTGCTATGCAGGAGGAACGTATGGACCGTTTGACACGCTTACAAAGGTCGTCTTCACCAGAGTCCTTACCAACATTGGCAATGCCTATAGCCCAGTTACAGGCACCTTCACCGCACCTACGAAAGGAATCTATTTCTTCAGGTTTAACGGCATCGACGACCGCGCTAAAAAGTGGATGGGTGTGTTCTTGTACAAGAACGATCGAGATGTGAAGTACAAACAACTACGCAATGGGGACGGCCATCTGAATTTGTCCTTTACAGTGATTCTGGAGCTGGAGAGGGGAGATGCAGTAGACACTCGTATCTTTCCCGAGACCAGATTTGCCTCCATGGCACAAAATTATATCAACCTGACGGGCTTCCTGCTCTTCCCTCTGTGAAGGGTAACATGAGAAATACTACAGCCACTAATAAAACAATCTTTTAACTTTGTGTTATTACTGACCACCACACCTAACACACACATACACACACGCACACACACATCCCTTATCATCCATTCATCCTTCATCTCTTTTTATCAATTATGTAACAGATTTTTGGAAATTTAACTGCTATATCTTCATAATTTCACGTGGATTTTAAGCTAGTGCACTTATTGTAAGTCGCTTTGGATAAAAGCGTCTGCTAAATGACTGTAATGTAATGTATCACTGGGAGGAATGGAGTCCTGCTACATTGTAACATCCACGGCTCCAATGTAGCAGAACTGTAACCATAGCAACGCAATTCAGTAAGATTGACGTTCAACTTCCAACTTCCAATCAAAAGTTTTGTACTCTTCTAATAAATTAAAGTAATATTGGAAAAATGTGATGTGATGTTATTTCTAACCTCAGCTGAGCACAGCTGTTTGCCTGCAGTAACCAAGGAGTAATGTCTTGTTGCCACAAGGTGCCGCTTGTTAAATTGAGTTGAAATTAACAAAATGGACTGGACTTCTTGACTGTGGAGTGATAGGATGAGATGTGAAACAGCAGTTTGTTGTTCAGACATAACAGACCTGAAAATGTGTTCATTAACCAATTAGAAATGAGTATTCAATAAAGCTGTGTAATAAAAGTATTTAATGCTGGGGAGGAGCGACTATTCTTTCATTAGAATGCATCGTTTGGTTCACTAATGCTAAATCAGTGTCAGAGTCATAGGGGCATCCACGAGATGTTCTTGGTCAAATCACTTGAAGTCATTTTAAATCAATCACAACACTTTTTTTATATTAAACGATAGTGATTTTGCCCAACGTGGCGCGGTTGCCCCTATGACTCTGGTTCATTTAGCATTAGCATTGGCTAATTTTTGCTGAATGTTTGTGAGGCTACTACCAGAGAACCAAACCATGCATCCACCCCATTCCAACATGACATGAAAAAGTAAGTATTACACACTAATGTGAGTTCCTTCATTTCATTATCTCACACACACACACACACACACAGACACACCGTATAATGTCTGAGGGGCAAGAGAGGGAAGACGCAAAATGTATGATCGTTTTTTTTCCCTCCATTACTCCAACACCAAGCATTCCCGTCCAATTCCATTAAATCATGCAAATTACCTGTGTATGGGCCTCTCTCAGGCGATTGTTCAGCCTGACAGCGTGGCAGAACGGAGGGCCAAAGCACAGAGCCGCTGACCGCGGTTGTAATTAGCTTTAAATAATGTAGGGGCCACAGCCATTGACGGAGGTTAATGGTGTAACACGGTGTTAAGGATGTCGAGAACCGCGTAGGCTTAACTCCCCACCACCCCCCCCCCATCCCCAACCTTTCCTCTTTCCACTTCCTCAAATAGGGATTGTTCCTCTATGTTACAGTACAGTTCCCTGCTGGCTGCAAGAAGAAAAAGTAATAAAAAGTGCTTTCAAACATGATTTAAAAAAATGTGTGTTCGATTTAGCTCCTGCAAGTCCATCGATTTATTTAATTATCATGATATTTTGTTGAACAATATATTTAGTTGAATGAGGCTTTTGATGAGGTATAATGGATAGAGTTGCTGATAACATTTTACTTTGATTGGAGAGCTAATGGGCTCTACAGTCATCCACATGCACACTGGAGGGATGTTATAGAGCTAACACTTGGTTTCCACATAGCCAGTGCCGGGCCCCGTACCGTCATAAGACATTTATGACCTTTCATCACCCCTGCTCTCCATCCCCCCATCTCCCCTCTGGCTCCCTACCACCATCACCACCACTACACTTTGCCGAGAATGGCTTCTTTCCTAATGTCTTCTGGGAGTCCGGATACGTCTGACATCACCCTCCCTGGTGCCGACAGCTTAGAAACGAAGCTGCCACAGACATTTCCTTTATCTCTGCGATAGCTGCTACGCTGCGAAAGCCTCTGACAGCAGAGTAGGGGGCGTTTTCATGCTCACGGACAGTGCTGAAATATGACACAGTACAGTGACCGCAGGGATGTACAGCAGCAGTTTACATGGGCATTTACACTATGCAACTGCATGTGACTGGACAGACAAAGTGAGTTGCTTGTGAACCGCAGCATATTAGTCTTGACTGTAAAGACCACACTACCACAGTCCTGTGAAGTGTTACAATAGACACAGGGGATAAAACATACCCAACTCTGCTCACTCACCTCCTGAAGATCAGATGAGACAAAGTCACAGACTAAATAAGTGGTTCATGCAGCCGTCGTCTTTATCCGCTTATTCCTACTCGGGTCACCCGGAGGAAACCCACTCAAACACAGAGAGAACATGCAAACTGCACACAGAATGGCCAATTAAGAGAGACAAAATGGCACTAGGTGTTCAATGTTCATTTCATGTTTAGCGAAATAACATTGTTCGTGTCACCTAAACCTTGTAACTACATTTTTGGTATTTTTTATGTTTTACTTGTACTGAGGGTTTAAATATTTCACATAAATGTATTGTCTGAATGTAATGACCTTAAAGCTGCATAAACCAAGATTTTTATGTACAATTACACCCGTCTTCTCATCCTAAATCACAAATTGGGCTGCAGCAGAAAAGAGCGTCCCATCCCCATTAACCGAGAAGCCGTAGACTCATCGTATTTATTCTGGTGTCGGGTATGGTCATTAGCGGAGAAATCTTCTCCGCCCACAGGAAATGACAAATTGAAACTTTTGCTTCTCTTGTCTCTTTGGCATCCTTTGGTATAAAGTGATCACAGGTTGGTAAGCATGAGGATATTGTGTGCAGTGTACTGATGTCACCTTACAGACAAACCTCTCGCTGACATTTGGAGCCATCTAAAAATTTGTGGTTGGATGGAAATCTACGAGCAGGGGATGAGTGTGTAGCCCGGTGGTGTGAATGCTGTTTCGTGCTTAGCTCCGTCCAGGCAGGGAGACCCTCACCTTGCGGACCCACAGGGGCATTTGGTGGGTGTTGGGGGAGCGGTGGTGCAGGTTGAGGACCACCACACTGAGGATGACGGAGAAGGTGACCAGGATCATGGTGAACATGATGTAGTTGACGATGATGGGGACGGCCAGGGAGGTCTCGGGTACCTTGTCAGCCAGCAGCAGAAGGAACACAGTGAGGGTGAGCAGCACGTTGATGGAGAGACCCATCTTCTCTCCTGGAGGAGGGGAAGACACACACACAAAACAAAAATGATTGGCATAGTATAGAGTTACCTATGTGGAAAAGATCCCAGGCAACCTTTAAACGTTTGAGTACATACAATAGGTGTCAAAACTCCACACACTCTTCCAAAATGTAGTTTTTATTGCCTTGAGGCCTGAAATGAAAAACTTCTAGCATTAGCTGGCCTATCTAATTCAACACTAATGACTCTAATGGAAATTCTAGGTTTAGTTTTTCCACATTATTTTATTTTTATTATCATTATAGTCCTTTTTAGTCCTTTATAGTCCAATTAAGGGAAAATGGAAGTCGGTGTTGTATGTTTACTTCGTCTTTATGACTTTAGGCCCGTGTTACAAATCATTCCAGCTTTTACCAGGACGAGGTTTATCCCTCCTCCAACTAAGAGGGATGTTCTCTTTTAGCAGCAGCTGGCCCATGTAATTGACCGGTAATGACTCTAATGGAAAATTCATCTCCTATCCTAAGTGACGCTGACTGGCCTACAGAGCACGGCCTCTCTGGTGTATTCATTGGTCACTTGTAAACTGTGTACGCCTCAGAATGGTTGGTTTGCAGCGAACGAGCAGGAAAATGATGCGTTTCATGCTTATATTTCCTCAGTGAATAAATGTCAAAGCAGACACACAAGCCTTTAAAGTACATCATAATAAATAAAGAACATGGTGCATTCCTGTAGGTACCTGCATCGGGGGGCAGGTAGAAGTTAAAGATGGCGATGATGGTGATGAGGATACAGGGGAGGATGATGTTGATGACGTAGTACAGAGGCTTCCTCTCGATGATCAGGTAGAAGGTCATGTCCTCGTACATGTCGTCGTTCATGTTCTTCCTGCTCGGCTTGTGTCTGATGTACCAGTCGCCACTCTCTGGGGGGGAAACATTTAGCGAACACTCTTACCCAGAACCACTTCCATTAAGTGCAGCATAACTACTGTAGTCCTGACAACACAACGTGAGCAATATGTCAGGCGTGTAAAGGGTCAAAACAAAAGTGCACACACAGTAGAATGAGTTACAAACACCCCCGTCTCCATGCCTCCATTGTAGAGGATCTCTCAGACTCTGCATCCACCCATCCATCCATCCATCCATCTGTCCATTAGTCTATCCATCCATCCATCCATCCATCCATCCATCCATCCCTCTCTCTTCTTCCAAATCCGCACCACTTAAGGCTTTGTCCATTTGGATCTCCCGGATCTCGTTGCCCCTGGAGTCCAGCGTGTACTGCAGTTCAATCTCAGTTGAGTCGTAGGTGTAAGAACGGAACTGCATAGTGCAGTTCTGCCAATCGAACGGGAAGTACGTCACCTAGTCACAGGAATGGGGATGAGACAGAGGAGGAAGAGGAAGGTGAGGGAAGGGAGGAACAAAATGAGTAAGTGCAGAAGGAGACAAAGGAGTTTATGCTTGAGTGTGTGTGTGTGTGTGTGTGTGTGTGTGTGTGTGTGTGTGTGTGTGTGTGTGTGTGTGTGTGTGTGTGTGTGTGTGTTCACCTTCACCCCACAGGAGCTGCAGAAGAGGGCAGGGGGGGTCCAGGTCACCCTGCCACTGCTGTAGAGCTGGACATGGACACGGAGGGCCACATCAAACATCCCATCATTACTGCAGAGAGACAGAGAGCCGTTGTTGAATGAATGAATGAATGAATGGATGAATGAATGAATAGAGTCCCATACTCCAAGATCCCGCCCCACAAAAAAAACCTCACAATCGTGGATGAAACAGAGGAAACATGACAGGAACAAGAGCCCAACCTGCCTTATAAATCCAGGACTACTGTCTTATAGATCCGGAGTTGTCGTGGTCATTAAGTTCATTATAAAATACAGAACAAAGACATCAAGCCAATTAGACACACAGATTTAGCAGTCTGTCAGGGTCTGCTGTCTGCTGTGGTTGGCTTTTATGGCTCTGGCAATTTAAAGGGGAGAAACTCATGTCCTTAAAGGTGGGCCTCCTAAAACCCCGTCCCTGTGAAGGTGCTGGGAGAGGTAAAACGACCGACATTGATCATACTATAGAGAGGAATGCATACTCTTGCATGTGTGGGTGTGTAAGTGTGTGTGTGTGTGTGTGTGTGTGTGTGTGTGTGAAGGGTTCCAAGCGAGCGCCTCGCTGGCTGAAGTAGCTGAGCAGTGCCATCAGCTATGTTATTGGGGAGCCATGCTGCTTAATTGCCTATAAAGCGTTGATGAATGGAGCAGTGGGGATATTTACAGTGGAGTTAATGGGGGGCCTCTACAATGAGCAATGCAGCAGTGTGTGTGTGTGTGTGTGTGTGTGTGTGTGTGTGTAAGAGAAAGATAGAGAGTATACTGTAAAAAAAAAAAAAAAAAAAGATGGCACTTGAAAACTGCATTCACCTGATCACTTGCAGTGAATGATAATGGCCTAAAGCTGAGGCCATAAATGCAGCCATCAAGTATCTAAACTTCCCATTTAAGTGCTGAGTTTTTCCATTGCACCAGTAGTGTCCTGTACCTGTGCATCGCCTTTAATGGTCATTGTACCGTATGAACACCCTGCGGTTTTCCACTGGAATACAGAGCAGCTGTAGTCCTGTTTGAGAGCTTTAACACACACCAAGCTAGTTCAACTTCAACACACCAGAGTATGAATAGATCACTTTGCAATGCTAGCGCTATTGAGTGGATACAGTAATTTCCGTATCCCAATAATGAGTAGTGTCATGAGTTACAACGTCGTGCTCTTGCCCAGGGGGGGTCGATGGGAAGGCCCTTTTGATTTTTCCAAGCCGGTGGTTCCCACGCTTCTTTTGATGAATTATGCCCCGGAAAAACAAAAACTGCTGTTTCCCCGCGTTTTAGCTGCGCCGTTATTGACGTGATCGTTCACACAGGAGCGCACACGTGAGGTCGCCTGATTTTGAAGGAGGGTCTAACGTAAAGTAGCATACCGAGGTGTGGCAAATTACTAAGGGAATAATAATGAATGTTATTTCTTTTACAGTAAAAAGTAATAGATTTGTTTTTTGAGTAACGAGTCCAACACTGCTTATTTATACTACTTTATCCAAACTGAAATTATTTTGGGTCAAAATGCGATGTCAGGAACTTGCAATTGAGGGAACAACAGTTTGGTATTATTCCTACAGGATGAGTATTTATAGGTCAAAATCCCTTTGGGCCAGACTAGAAACAATGTGTTTGAAAATTAGCTTGTAGTTGTAGATTTCTGGACTGACCACCGTGCTAAGATTATGATGATCACCTTTTTCTATATTGCTGTTATTGATTATTGTTATTATTAACTTTATTTAATGATTGAATGATGCTAGAATATGTTATTCTGCGTTGCTAAAATGAAAAATCTCCATCAAACCCCTTAAATTTTCCATTAATGAATAAGAAGCTTTGTGTACTAAAGTTTTATTTTTGAAACCCACAAACTATATATAATATACAGTATATGTACATTTATTGAGAAGACAGTGTGAGAAAACGACAAATGACTCCTTTGGATCTTCTAGTGTTTACTTCTTTTTACTTGCATTCATTTAGATAACGAGTAGAAGTTTGTGCTTTTATTTGTTTGATTAACGCACTTTGGAAATGATTTATATTGGAGGATAGAAAAAAAATTCCTTAGGGTCTGTGCAGAAACACGAAAAACACAGATGGAGGAAATGCAGACGTGACCCAAGCATCTGAGGTCTCTAATTCATTAATGCCAATGTGAGTGCAGTGCTAGTGCTTACTTATTGATGAGGACAATGTCAGGCAGCCACATCTTCACGGAGGGGATGCGTAACACCTCAATCCCATCGTGCTCCTTGGGTTTCCATGACAACCGATAGTCCGTCCACTCCTGTTAAAAAAAAAAAAAAAAAGTGACAAGGGTCAATGTCTGTGTGGGCGTGATCCATTGGGTTTGAGTTACTCTGTTCGTGTATCACAAAGGAAAAGGCAAGAACACATAAAAAAAAAAGGGGTTATGAGTAAAGAAGAGATGAAAAGTGTTGAGTGCAATGAAGCGGGACGACAAATGTAACCAGTTTGTCATTTCATTATTTTCCCCCGCCGTTTTCATTAGTTGCCGCGGGGACGATTTCCCTGTGCATTTGTCCATGCATAATGTCAACGCCATTTCCATAATTTTTCATTTTGCATAAACTGTGTACTGTTATTATTAAGTGGCGAGTGATTTGCGTGGAGTGTGTTTACACGAGCTGCGGCGGTACACAAAGAAGGAGGTCTCATGTTAATAAACCTGTTTCCACTGGAGCTAAGAGCCACGGTTGAGTGAAGACGATGTGAAACTGGTGGAAAGGACTATAACATGGAGTGTGTTCAGTGTTGGAGTTATCCATCATGCAATTCTCCAAGCAATTACAACTTTGCGACAGTAATGCAAAAGTTAAAAAAAAAAAAAAAAAAAAAAACAACAGCTACATCTGTAAAGTGGAAGTGACACTCAAAAACTCACCATGTTCATGATAACGGTTGTGCTCATTTCTTCATTTTTCATATTCTAAAGAGGGAAGAGCATTTATAAATTCAGCATTTTCATAGATGAGTAACATAAATAACAGTAGATCAGTAGATCAACACACACACACACACACACACACACACACACACACACACACACACACACACACACACACACACACACACACACAGGTCCCCTGTCTAAAGCTCTCTGAAGGCATATTACAAGTGGAGGTGATTGTGATTCCACTTATTTTATCTTATTTTTTTAATTTCAGTGACTATGTCAGTGATTCTTTAGAAATTACCCAGGCCTCAATGACATTACTGCAACCCTGAGGTCTCGGTAAGCAACATAGGAATTGTATTTTTTAAACTTTATTGTTCAAAGAATATTTGCTAGCTACATTTCACCACAATTGTTTGATTTTTCCTTCATTCATCTATTGAAAGCAACAGGTGCAGGGGTGTGTGTGAAAACTCTGGTCATATTAAACCTATTTAGATCAACGTCCTAATCTGTGTTGAGGCAACTTTTGCAACTTTCGTAATGATTTAAGGTCATACCATAGCATGGGACCTGCACTTCAAAAGATGGTCTTCGATGACTTCTTGATATTTAGTTTGATGTTTATGCAAAAAAAGAAAAAGTGCAGTGCAGACGTGTCAGCCTTCAGCCTTCATCGGTGCAGACTAAAATGTCTGCGCTGCACTTTTTCATCAAACTACATCAAACTAACAATCGTGATCTTTTGAAGTTCAGGTCCCGTACACATCACGACCTATTGGATCTACCTACCGACATACCTGGGACGAACAGTAGTGCAATGAGTCACTTCAATGTACTCAGGTGAAATTTATGTCACCCAGAAATGTTTCATGTTTAGATTGTTGACACATCCTGGAGTTCGGTACCTCAGTTCGATGTATTCACATATTCAAGTCACACTTTCATGTTTTAATGCAGTGCTATCCGTGCTTTGTTATAGCAACCAAGCAGGCATCTACAGCCCTTGCTCCAAAATATGAACTAAGTTTTAAGAATGAAAGGCAGGTACAACAGCGGGGGCTTCCAGGTGATACAATGTGGCCTCTGGTGGCCATATTGGAGGTCCTCAGCTCTCAGACAACGGTGGCCGGTTGTGTTTCTCAACAGAATACAATGGACATGGTTAATTTCTGTGCTATTTTTGACTGGGAGCTGATTATGTCAGCTTGTTAGCTAGCTAACCATAGTATCTGGTCAGCTAAGCATCATTGCTGTGTGAACACATCTGTACTGTGCACTAGCTAGTAGAAGCTAGTGTTAGCAGTGGCTAGTATTTGTATTTGAACATTAACATTAGTTGCTTTGCTAAATTAGCCTGCTGGCTACTCAGCTAGCTAACAAAGCCAAAACCAACAGTTTGTTCAGGTTACCTGAGCTGACGTTTTTCATTTGGAAACAAATCTACCTTATCAGACGATTCACTTTTACTTAACAAGTTATTGAAATGGTATGTCTCTTTTTCTATATTTATGTCAATTATCCAATGGACCTCCGTGGTGGCGCCAGACCTGGTTGGTAGATGTGTGAAGCAACTGCCAAGCCTCTACCCAGTCTGAGAGCACACCTGAACCAATTAGGGGCTTCACGTTTTCATGATACCTTAATTGGTTCAGGTGTGCCTGAGTAGAGCTGGAGCTAAAACCAGCAGGACAAGGGGGTACTTGAGGACTGGGTTGGGAACCACTGCTCTAGAGGTACACGTGAAGAGGTGGGGGGGGGAACACACACACTCTGCCTCCACCTGTTGACAGCAGTTACAGACTCCCAGATAAGACAGGTGATGGTCACACCAGAAGACTTTCATAATAATTCATAATAATTGTGTGTGTAAGTGGAAGATACATGAATAAATCTGCACGTGTATCTGTGTGTGTGTGTGTGTCCATTTGTGTGGGCGTTTGTCTCTTTATGAGGAAGGGGTTGGCAGCTGTGATTGTCTATCCAGGGGGGGCATAGCTTCTCTTAACCAGGCCTGCTATTTAAAACCCTGGGAGGAATGTCCGGGGGACAGCTGGGAGAGAGGGGGAGAGGGGGATGGAAGCGAGCGAGGTTGACTCAAACCATCTTACCCCTCTCTCTCTTTCTTTCTTTCTCTCTCTCACACACGTCTCCGGTGACACTTGATGATACTTCTTGTTTGAAGTCATTCCCATCAGTACCTAATGATGATGGGTGAACGTTAATAATAACACTGCCGTTACTCAGCCCACTAGTCCTGGGCAGAGGGGGATTGTGCGTCCAAGTGGGTCAGTTTTCAAGATCGTTCCGCTCAACTCCAACTTATGGACCCCGTGTGACTTCCTCTCAGGAGCCAGGCTGACCTTGGCTGGAGGTGTAAGGAGCTCGCCTAGGTGTGTGTGTGTGTGTGTGTGTCTGTGTGTGTGTGTGTGTGTGTGTGTGCATATGGACAATGGAATAGCCTGGAATTGGGATGATTTGGAAGAAAATGTCACGTTTTTTGTCATAATTAGAGATGATTTGAGTAAATCACTTTCCCTTAGTGTATTACAGAGTTCATTTGTTTCTTCACCCAGCCTAGATATCGGAACAAACAGCAGACATGATTTGCAGAAAATGAGTGCCACAGACTGTGATGAAGTCTGATAGAAGTGAAGTGCCTCACCTCTGACTGACCTGACTTTGACACAGTGCCCCAGGGAACATCGCTAGCGTAGCTGGGGTTGGCTGGCTACGTCTGTGTCGAATGTAAAACTCTGATGAGGTCAAATGCGTGACTCTGTTGTAGTCACCGTTTCAAATGACCTTTTGAGTTTTTAGCGCTGCGTTTAATTACAGCAGGGCTTGATGAAATATTTTGTCATTGTGCTGCCATAACACTGCCACCGGGACGACGTCGGTCCTCCCCCCGTAGGGAGCCGATACTGCTTCTGACAACTTTCCAAGGGGAAAATCTGCACATGTGTCGAAGCACGTTGGCTTTTTTTTCCAAACTACAGTGAACTTGACAAAAAGAAGCACTATTTCACTTCAGCATATTGTGTATCTTAGATCTGCCTTCATCATTCAACCAAATCACTACTGGATTCATTTGAAAGATTTTACTGTGCTTGACCTGCAATCATGTCTCTCTCCCTGTGTGTGTGTGTGTGTGTGTGTTTCCCCTTACCAATCCACCGAAGGAGGAGAGGATCATCCCCACGCGGACCACCACCCTTTCCTCAACGCTTTTCGCTGGGCGCACCTTGAGGTTGTAATTGGAAGTGAAGAGCTTCTTCACCAGAGCCTTCTCCACGTCCGAGGCTCCTGAAGGAGGAGAGGGAGAGCGTGTGCTGTGGGTTCAGTCATCGTTTCAAATAAATCTACAAACAATTGCATTGTGTTGTACGTAACGGTGGAGCTGAGTTGGGTTTTAAAGGTGCAATCAGCGATATTTCTGACTTGATTTCTGATTTCTGCTGTGACAAAGATCAGGAAGAGCAGCACTTGAGGCTCAGATGTATTTCTTTCATGTAGTCATGTATTGGCTTATTGACATTTTTTTTTACATTGTGACTAACTTGAACTGTGTGGTTGATTTCTATTAAAGGGCACTGTGGATTGGCATCACTGGGCTGTGGGAACTTGCCCTCATGGCCACCTTGAGGACTTCTGCAACAAGGAGCTTGTCCGGGAAAACTCTGTGGCTCACAAGGCTCTTCTGTCATCCTCAACAAGCGTTGGCTTCTCTTCCCTCCTCCAACCCCCACCCCCTCCTCCCACCTCCGCCCTCCGCCCTGACGACTTCGCCAACTTCTTTGACAAGAAGGTCAACGATATCCGATCCTCCTTCCCTCACCCCCCGGCTGGTGCCCTGCGCACCAACCACACCTATCTGCCTTCCACCCATCCCTCTCTACCACCCTCTCCACCTTTTCCCTTCCCACCTCCCTCCCTATCCCATTTCTCTCCCCTCTCCCCAGACGAGGTCCTTCACCTTGTTACATCTAGCCGCCCCACCACATGCTCCCTTGACCCGGTCCCATCCACTCTGCTTCAGTCTACTGCACCTGAACTCCTTCCCTTCCTGACCCACCTCATCAACGCGTCTCTGGTGTCTGGATGCTTTCCTTCTGCTTTCAAGACTGCCAGAGTCACCCCCCTTCTGAAGAAACCAACACTTGACCCCTCTGAGGTCAAGAACTACAGACCGGTTTCCCTTCTACCCTTCCTATCAAAAACTCTTGAACGTGCTGTCTTCAAGCAACTGTCCTTGTACCTCCACCAGAACAACCTCTTGGATCCCCACCAGTCTGGGTTCAAAGTGGGTCACTCGACCGAGACTGCGCTCCTGGCAGTGACGGAGTCGCTCCATGCCGCTAGAGCGAACTCTCTCTCCTCTGTCCTGATACTCCTGGACCTGTCTGCAGCGTTTGACACGGTGAACCACCAGATCCTCCTCTCCACCCTTGAGGGGATGGGTGTCTCAGGCTCTGCACTCTCCATGTTTGCATCCTACCTAACGGATCGCTCCTACCAGGTGACGCTGAGAGGGTCTGTGTCAGAACCACGCAGGCTCGCTACTGCGGTTCCGCAAGGCTCGGTTCTAGGCCCTCTCCTCTTTTCCCTCTACACAACATCTCTTGGTTCTGTTATCCATTCACACGACTTTTCCTACCACTGCTATGCAGATGACACCCAGCTGATCCTGTCATTTCCCCCCTCTGACACACAAGTGGAGGCACGCATTGCTGCGTGCCTGGCAGACATCTCGGAGTGGATGTCGATGCACCACCTAAAGCTCAACCTGGACAAAACTGAGCTGATGTTCCTCCCGGGGAAGGGCTGTCCGCACCGAGACCTGGCCATCACCATTGATAATGCTGTGGTGACGTCAACTCGGACTGCGAGGAATCTGGGTGTGACCCTGGACGACCAACTGTCGTTCTCGGCAAACATCGCATCAGTGACGCGCTCCTGCAGATTCCTCCTCTACAACATCAGGAGGATTCGCCCCTTCCTCACTGACAAGGCAGCGCAGGTGCTCATCCAGGCTCTTGTCATCTCCCGCCTGGACTACTGCAACTCCCTCCTTGCTGGTGCCCCGGCGTTTGCCATCAGACCTCTGGAGCTTGTTCAGAAAGCTGCAGCTCGTCTGGTGTTCAACCGCCCCAAGTTCTCCCATACAACTACCCTTCTCCATTCTCTACACTGGATCCCTGTAGCGGCTCGCATCCAGTTCAAGACCCTGGTGCTAGCCTATAGGGCAGTGAAAGGAACAGCTCCTTCTTACCTCCAGGCTATGGTCAAGCCTTACACCCCCGCCCGACCACTTCGCTCTGCTGCCTCGAGGCGACTGGTTGCCCCATCGCTCAGAGGGCCCTGCGGCCGATCTACACGGTCACGGCTCTTCTCTGTCCTGGCCCCGCAGTGGTGGAATGAACTCCCCACTGATGTCAGGACAGCAGAGTCGCTGCCCATCTTTCGCCGCAGGCTGAAAACCCACCTCTTCAGGAAACACTACCCTGACTCTTCCTCTTAGCCTTGCCTATTTGTCGTCAATTATGTGTCTGAGCTCTTGTTTATTGGCTCTTGTTCATTTGATACACTTATTTGTCTTAGCTCTTGCTTATTTGGTTCACTTAGTTGTCTTAGCTCTTGTTTATTTGATTTTCTTATTTGTCTCATTTGTTTAAGATATAGTAGGTTGCTAACTTATTGCACTCTTACCTTAACACTAGTTATGCTCTTAGTTGCTTGTTTAGGAAGGAAATGCACTTACGATTTCTGGTGACTAGTAGTTTTCTTGCCTACCTATGTTGAATGCACTTATTGTAAGTCGCTTTGGATAAAAGCGTCTGCTAAATGACTGTAATGTAATGTAATGTAAAAGGATGCGTACCTCACCTTCAGGTACATACATTTAGTTCCATTATGGGAATGTTGTCGTTAAAGGTTCAGGTTGTCTAAAGCCCTTAGTGTCTATAAAGGTGAAGAGCTGGCAAGCGCCTGCAATTCCAGTGCCTTTTTCATGCATAACTCCTCTTTTTTTTCCCATCTGGTTTTCATGCCCGTGTCGGAAGGTTGGAAGCATTTATAATCGGCAGCTCCGATGACGCGGCATTTATCACGTCTGGCGTAGCCGTGGCCCCTGCAGGATCAGACCTGACAGGAATAAATGACAGCGATCACCTGGCGAGGCACCTCCATTAGCTAGGCAGAGGTGGTGGAGGGAGGCTAGCATTCAGCCCTTCCCTGGCTCTCTCCTGTACCGGACGTCATGTCTGACTACAGTACGAGGGAGACCAATACAAATGAGGCAAGGCAAGACCACTTTGAAGGAAAGTAGGCGCCACATGAAGGGCGCACACGATGCTGCAGAGTAAAACTGAAATGAAATTAAGAAGGCAAAGTCAAATGGTCATTTTCATCGAGTTTCCCCTCTCCTGTCCCTCTAAGCAAGGAGAGCAGAAAATGAGAGAGGAGACAAGAAGAAAGAAGGAAAGGAGAGGAAGAAAGGCAGTCACTACTTTATTGCACTTCGTTTGGATTATTTTTAACTTCACAGGTTTTAAAACATCATTTTCTGATTAGCTTGGTAAAACGCCAAATGACTACAGATTTGCTGAGCAAATAAAAATGTACAGCAGTGAATCCCACAGTGAACCATATGATTCATATTATTCGGTTTGACTGAAACGGTTCTTGTCCAGGAACCAGTGGTCAGTTATCAGAGCTAGTGCGTTTTCCCTGTTTCCCTGCCAGTTAATTGGGAATGACTGTTGATGGCCTTTCCTACTTCCTCTGACCTTCCTTCCCTCCTTCCTCATTCCTTACCTGTACTTGTCTTGGTCAGTTACCGACAATAGCACCGCATCAGCACCGACAATAGACAAATTATTTTGCCCTGCATTGGTTTGTTGATGAGAGCAGTTTAATCCACCATGAGGTTTTATTTCAGAGGGTGACATATGGTTAAATACAGTACAAATGGTTTGTTAAATACAATTCAAGACACCAGCTTGTGGTCTGTCTTGAGAGCCTGTAATCAAAGCCTCTCCTATCTCCTCTTGAATCATTATAACATCCTTATAATATTCCTATAGAGACTAATAGTGTGTATGTGGTACTCAGCAGTGAGTTTATGGTATTTTTTTTATCTCCTATTGAATCATTATAACATTCTTTTGAAATTCCTATAATTTTCCTATAGGCACTTAAAGTGGTTTCTATGGTGCTCAAAAAGTAAGTTCATAGTCACTTTACCGCACTTTAAGGTATTTTTTTAATCTTCTCAAGTTTTACTATATAGGATTTGTTGTGATATATATTTTGCTCTATAGTAGCTGCATGATATTTTATCTTTTTGTATAGTATCCAATGCTTTTAAAATGTATTATAGGATTACTATAACGGATGAAATACTAACGCAATATGCGTATATTCAGTATTAAAAAGTTACTAACCAAAGTCGGTTTTGCGCACATGGACAGTAATATGTTCCGCTACGCACTGTGGATCATGTGTACCGTCCCTATAATATTTCTATAGTGACTTACAGTGTGTCTCCGGTTTGACAATCCTATAGTGTGATATCGTGTCTCCGGTATTCAACTCCTATAGTAATCCTATGGTATTCCTAGGGACTTATAGTGCGTCTGGTAGTCAACGGTGAGTTTATAATGACCTTATCACACTTTGTGGTATTTGTCATCTCCTGTGGTATCACGACAACATTACTATATGCGGTATTTGCGTAGTATCCTTCTAAAACACATTATAGGACTATAGGAAGGGTACATTGTGTGAAGTTGCGTCTTACCTCCCACGGCGCACAGGCTGCACAAGCAACACGACAGCAGGAACAGATCCAGGCTCTTCATGGCAGCCCACAAACCCCGAGATCTCTCCTCAAAACAGATCCTCAGTCAGTAAATCCAAGGTTTAAGGCTGTTCTTATTTTTTTATTTTTTATTTACCCAGTTCAACTCCTCAGTTTGTTTTAATCTGGACTGTTGTTGTGTGTCAGTCAGGCCAGCCTGGCCAACTGCTGCCTGCTCCAATTACCTCCTGGAGGGGAGGGGGGTCACTGTTTACCCCTCAGACAGTGTGGACCAGGCCCGACTCTGTCCTGTGGGGATCAAATGGGGATCTGTGACCTACTGTGCATGTTTGGGTTGCCTCCACATGAAAATGTTTGGGAACCCCTCACTTCAAGGATAGAAAGATAGAGATTTTTTTAAGGTCTGTTGTGTTTTACAACCCTAATAGATGCAAAGTTTGAGGTCAAAAACAAAGCCAGATTTACAGCAATGTTATCCTTAATAAAAGATATTTCTTTACTATTTCTGCAGCTAATCAATAACACAGAAATGGTTGTTTACTTTGAAAAGCAGCTAATAGAATTTAAACAAACTCACCAAACAACCAAATTTTACCTTAACCTTTTCTGATGGATGATGTTAATTTCCCACCCTGAATGTGGCGACGTCTCAGCATCTTGCAGAACCATTCAGCACCGGGCCTGTAATTGTCAAGGTTTTTCCGCTCATTAGCAGAAATGATTCATTCATATCTCTGCAGTTAAACTAAATGCTGCAGACATTTGAATGTCAAGATCAATTCTAGCAAAAAAGGGGCAGACTTTAACTGAAAATGTTTGTTTAATTAAGCTCATAAAATGTCACTGACAAATTGGGAGGCAGTGGCACAACTTCTTATCACCAAATTAAAAGCACAGCAGGACTTGGACTCTGAGGCCCTCCCCTCCTCCTTCCTCACCTTCGGTGGGATGCGTAAGCAAAAATTGAAAAACCGACAAACTCCAGTTACTTTTTGTGAAGTGGCTGATGAAGGCCTCTTAATCTAGATCTCCTATGGCGGTCGCTGACACTGGATCTCTTCATGCCACTCCGCTCTCACACACATTTGCCGGTCGTCCACGCCACAGTAATTTATGATCCTCTGTCAGTGCCACTTGGCCCGCCGCCAATTTAATTACCATACACTGTAAACCCAAACAGTACTACTAACTCATAAACATTATGGGTACAGCAATCAAAACCGCTTATTCAGTTAACCGAACAAGAAACTACTACGTTTTCTTAACGAGTAATGTTGTTTTAATTTTATATGAATCAATGTTTCTGAGCGAATATCGATATCTAAATTATAACTTCTGAGTATACGGAGGGACGCAGCGTCTGACGTCATCAACGTCACGACGTTCAGGCTTGGTCTTTACGTTTCCCGAAATTTCAAGATGGCTACCCTTTGGCGAGCGAGGCGAGGTAAGTAACGGAGTAAACTGGCAATTAACTTACAAACCTCGAGAGAACCCACATTTATTGGCAGCATTGTGAAAGAAGTATTTGTTTTGTGTTATTCAAATTTTGTCTTACAATTTATTGGATTTGGATGACCGTATCATTGTGTGTAGGCAGTTTGGCGCGTTAATGTTGGCTAAGAAAAAGTAATGTAACGTAACGTTATGCTAGTAATTGAAACCTTAACGTTAAACGTTAGTTTTACTGGTAGGTAAGATCCCCATTTCTCCAATTTGGGAGATTTTCAAGTTCTCAGAACAGTTGGAATAGCACGGCAGTTTCACTAAAGCAAGGATAAAAGATGGAAGGATGCATTAGTAATATTTTTTGAGCCACATGTGCAATGAAAACCACATTTTTTGTATTCAGTAACTTCAGTAACCCTCAGATAGATGTAATGAATGTTAAACATTCAATATAAATATCGAACTGTATTACTATTTAACGTGTTTGCATGATAAGTAACCTATTTTTATTTTATTTTTTGTAATCTGTTGTAATCTTTCCTCGTAGACTCAAGTGGAAGGTGAGCGCTGAGTTTCCTCGAGCTTCAAAGAAATCTGGGTAAGATGTATCCTGAAATAGTGTTTGTGGTTGAATGTTTCATTTCATTAGCCATGTACCCAAGGGTTACCCCAGCCCTATTGCAGAGAATGGTTGCCTCATCTGAAGTGGCTACTGCCTTTTTAATTTGTAAAGGAGTATTTTCCACTGTGGTAATGAAACTTTTTCATAGGTGAGGAATTTCAGTTCTTTAATTGTTGCGTTCAAAAGTGTGTGTCACACATTTCAGTTTCACATCTACACTCAGTTGCCAGTTTATTAAGAACACCTAGCTAAAACTAATCCAGTCTAATCTAACAGTCCAGCAAAAAATCCTCCTTCATGAACTGTATTGCATTATACAGAGAGGTGTCTCTGTTATTTAGCCTGGCCTCATTGATATAAATGGGGTGGACAAAATAATAGAAACACCTGTCAGTGTAACGCAATACAATTCAACAGAAGTACAAACTGCATCCTCCAAAATGACCACACAGTTGAATCAACACCTCTCTAAAACAGTTTCAACAAAAGCTAAACATTATAATTCTCATGACGGTAGGATTTATTGCAGGACTGCAATAAATAGATTAGACTGCATTAGTTTTAGCTAAGTGTACCTAACAAACTGGCAACTAAGTGTATTTTGGAGACCAAATATAAATACATTTCTCACAACATTAAACCCTGCCTTTATCACATTTGTTAAAGGAGTTTTTACATGGTCATTATTTTATAAACTAATCAAAAGTTTGTGTTCATATATTGTGTGCACACTATGTAGGACTATAGAGAGTGCTGCTGAAGGCATTTCAGCATCTTCAAAATCGCCTGACTCACCAGAAAGCAGCTATTGTATTGGTGAGTTAGATAAATTGTAAAATTGTATATTTAAAATCAGCATTTGATTATGACGTTCTTGTTGACTGGAAGGAATAAAATATTGTTTGTTAAATCTGTTCCCGCAGGATCAAATTGAGTATTGACTGTCATTTCTACATCAATCCAAGGTATGTTTTGTATTTGCATATCTCTGCATCAGGAGTAGTATATTTGTTTATTGAATTATTCAAGAGTATGTGGACTTAATGCTTTTTATACTGCATATATTTGAAAAACTTGAGTATAGGCATTTAAAGGACCATATGGGCATCATTTGCTCTTCCTAGGATGTTTGATTATTAAAAGCAAGTAAGCGTCTCTTCCTCCCTCACTGATAACTAAATTAATTACTGAAAAATACTAAATACATAAACCTGCCTGTGTGTTAGGCAGTGTATGCCTACAGTCAATTGGCTTGCTAATTGAAATGATACTAGGCATACTGGGTATAAAAATGCTACATTGCTAGTATAGGAGCCAACAACGTTTCACAATGGATGCAATCTTCACATGAAAGAGGAGATATTTTAGCCCTGAGTTGAGACTTACGAGGGATATTATACCGTTATGGAAAAATGCATTAGTTTTAACTAATGTTCAGTTGTGACCGCTTTTATAAGTCTCACAGGCTGTTTTTTGACACAGTTTCAGGATGATTGGCAGTCAAGAAGACTAGAACTACTAAAGCATTAACTGCATAGATTTTGCACTGCAGACTAAAAAAAGTGTTATTTAAATTGCAGGGTGCAGATGATTCAATGGAGTGGAAGTGCAAGTTGTGTTCTGTATCCTTGGATACCCGGGCAAAGTTATTTAGGCACTATCGTTTGCAGCATAGCAACTATTCAAGAGTCTGTCCTCTGCAATGTCTCTATGGTGATTGCATTTGTACTTTTCAGTCATTTAATGCAATGAAAACCCATTTGTCACGGTCTCATAATGACTCAAGCAGAATAGATGCAACTGAAGGAGCACATGCATTTTTTACATGTCCCTTGTGTGACTTTAAGCAGCCCTTTTCTGAGGCAACACTATTTGGTCATTTGAGGGGTCATTTAAGAAGTCATGAGATGGTAGCATGCCCATTCAAGAACTGTAATTACAGCACAAATGCGTACTCGTCGTTTAATGCACACAAAAGTAGAAAACATGTAGGTAGTTCAGACTTTGGTGATAATGTTGTATTAGCAGACAATGATAGTGCCCCAGTCATAACTACTGCTGAATGTGTTGATGAGGGACCTGCTCAGTGTGAGAGCGCAGACACATTTGATCTTTCTGAGGTCGACAGTCAATGTGACACTGACACTTTGAGAGCCCAGTTGCACCATAACTTGGCATCATTATTCCTAAAGATGCAAACGATTCTTCATGTATCTGACATGGCATCTCAGGAAATAGTGGAACATTTGACTCAGATATTTTCTTTGTCCCAACCTCTTCTCAAAAAGACTATTAGAGAAGTCTTACAAAGTCATGACATCTCTACCAGTGAAACTACTCTGGATGAGGTAGTCAGTGCTGTTATGGACAGTAACATTCTTGTCAGTGCCACAGCTAAAGGTGAGGAGTTATCTTCAACCAAGAGAAGGAAAACCTTTGTTGAGAAAAATTACCCTGTGGTAATGCCTGTACAGTATGCGCTAGAGCCAGGACACACAGCAGTGCATGTTCCCATTCTTGAGATGATCCAGAAAATGTTCAGACATACTGACATTCTGGACAAGATTCAAGAAACAAAGATGGCACAAAAAGGCCATTATGTGAGCCACCAAGATGGCTCATACTTTAAAGAGAATGAATTATTGTCTTCCTCAGACGAGCTACACCTACCCCTCCTTTTGTACATTGATGATCTTGAAATAGCAAATCCACTTGGCACATCACGGAAAATCCACAAACTCACTTCAGTGTACTGGATACTTGCTGATCTACCCAGTAAATACAAATCAGCCTTGCATGTGATTCAGCTAGCAGCATTATGTAAAGTGTCTGACATTCAGAGGTTTGGCTACGAAAGAGCACTTGGTCCTCTGTTACGAGACATCCATACTCTTGAACGAGATGGTGTATTCATTGAATCCATTGGTAAGACAGTTCGGGGCACAGTCATGTGTGTGGTGTCTGATAATCTTGCAGCCCATGCATTAGCAGGCTTTACAAAGTGTTTCAGAGCTAAATATTATTGCAGATTCTGCACAGCTACTCAAGACAAAGTTCAGTCTCATGAAGTTGGGGGTGGAGAATTTAGTATGAGGACAAAAGCCAGCCATGACAGTGATGTGCATGCTGTAATGCATGGGGATAGTCAGAGTCAATGTGGTGTTCAGGGAGACTGTGTCCTGAGCCAGAGTCTAGAGTATTTTCATGCAGTCACTGGTTTCCCACCTGATGTCCTGCATGATCTTTTTGAGGGTATTGTGCCTGTAGAGCTGGCCCTATGTATTGGGGAGATGATCCGTTGCAAATACTTTACCCTTGAGTATTTAAACAGGAAAATTGTGTCATTTCCATACCAGCACACAGACAAGGTTGACAGACCTCACCCTATTCCAAAGACCTTCGCTGTAAAGAAAACCATTGGCGGCAATGGCCATGAAAATGCTACTTTGCTTAGACTGCTCCCTTTGATTATTGGTAATATAGTTCCTGAAGGAGATGGAGCATGGACTGTACTGATGGATTTGAAAGAGGTAGTTGAGTTGGTGCTTTGCTCAGCATTTACAGACGAATCCATCCAGTATTTGCAGACAAAAATACAGGATCATAGACACATGCTGCAGGAGGTTTTTCCTGATTTCACACTCCGCCCTAAACATCACTACATTGAACATTACCCTGACCTCATACGCTGCTTTGGGCCTCTTGTCCACTTGTGGACGATGAGATTCGAGGGCAAACACCGCTTTTTCAAGCGTGTTGTACATGACACACAAAACTTTAAGAATGTGTTAAAAACACTCGCAAACAGACATCAACACATGGTGGCATACTATCTTAGTGCCTCAACATTCTTTAAACCTCATCAGCAGACATCAAATGTCTCTTCTGTGATGGTATCAGTGCTTCCTGGTGTCGCAAAGGCATACATTGAACAAATAACAGACAGCAACATGATTTACAGCACATCAAAGGTCAACATTGATGGAACTGATTATGATGAAGAAATGTTTGTGTCTGTGGGACAGGAGGGAGGACTGCCTCAGTTTTGCAAAATTGAACAGATTCTCCTTGTTAACAACCATGTTGTCTTTCTTTGCCGAGAACACAAATCATACTACATTGAACACCTGCGATCCTATGAACTTTCACCAGGGAATTTGACTGTTCACACCGTATCAGAGCTAAATGACAAATCACCTCTCTCTGCATACAACACAGAAGGAAGACTGCTCTTAACACCAAAACGGTTCATATTACTACACTGAAAAGTAGATTGCTTCTTGTGCCTAAAAATGAAGCCCAGTTGATTTGAGCCCCAGTTCTAAATATGTGGTTCAAAGGGAAAGGCTGATCCAGCTTTATATTTTAGTTATTTTGACTTCTGAATTCTGAATCTGAAGATATGAGTAAACTTGTCCAACAGAGAAGCCTCTTTAAATTATAGCATATGGCATCATTGGTAGCTCACAGGATTGCTTTTGTGAAGTTAAAATATAAAAATGTAGTATCAGTGTGGAGTTGAACCACTGCACTGACTTTCAAATCCCTTTGATTGTCATGTTTAGGGTCAGGGTTAGCTTCCATTTCTCACCCATTGTTTGAGTCATTGCGTTTGTGGAAATGTCTTTTCGATAATTGCAGCTAGATGGATGATTTTTTGAATTTTTTTTAATAGAAATTACATTGGTAGAACTTTTACACTGTTTGGCTTGATGTGCTGGAAAAATATTTGTATAATTATTTTTTGATTGTCAATCTAGGAACAACATGATGTCAACGTGAGACGCACTCTGGCCCTTCGTGCCCTCCCAGTGTACCTGCGCGAGGATGACTCGGAATTCTTCAAGACCTGCAATGTAAGTACTCAGTGCACTCAGAAATGTCAATATCAACCACTGTGTTAACATAACATATTGTATGGGAAACCAACTTGAAACCAACACGTTTGTTACTCTACCCGCGAAGCCCGACTCCCTCCCCTTGCATGTATTACAAAATCCGTCAGTCCACAGGAAACACTGGAGTGTTGTATCAAGAAAAATATGAACCTATCCTTTTAAGTGCATGGGGAGCACAGATGCACATACAGTGCATGATTTGCAACCTTGCTTCTGGAATTATCCTCATAATTGGATTGTTTGTATTTTGCAGCGGGAAGATGACCCAGATATTGCTGACACTCCTGTGGCTGTCCTCACTGTGGTCACTGACGCTACTGGTGCGGCCCACTTCAGCCCTGAGAGCATTTCTGTTGTAGTCGAAGATGAAATTGTTGTGAGTGATCTCCCCAGGTTGGCTGATGCGCTTGTAGTGTTGTTTGGCTTGATTTATGCATTGCATTTAGACTATCCAAAGAAACTCATTAACACGTTCACCTTTATTCAGAAAATACTGATGTGTCTTGACGATAACAAACCACTTAAACCGTGCCTATTAACACTAAAAAATGACTTGTTGAACTGAACAAAGTCAGTAGTTAATGCCCACAGCATTTTTTATATTGTTCCATTGCCTCTACCTCACCTAACAATTTGCACTGTTTGTGATTGCTTATTTTAAACAATCACATCTTTATTTGCTTTTGATTCCTTAAAAGTGACCTTTTTACTTGAACTTATTTTTTATTTATTGATTGTTTTCTTTTATTTGCACTTTTAAAGCACTTTTTTAGATACTTAAAGTAATTGTGCTGCTAAAGGAATAATATATGCATGGTCACTTTTTCCATAAAAATACAGTGCAGGTAGTAAAGGGAAAGTTTGTTCAGCTCTAAGGACATTGCTGTGAAACTAGTTTTTCACTGTTCAGGAATCAGGGTTCTTTACTAATTGCTTTTAAAATAAAAGCTATGACATTTTAGCTTTTTTCAGCTCTATGTAAGATGCGCCTTTCCAGAGAGGGAATTTTTTCCCCCCTGTTTTCAGCCTGATGTTGGAAATTTCACTGAGATATTTATGTGAAATATAGAATATGTATGGAGATGTTTCAAGTTTTAATGATGATTGTCAATGCCTTTGAAAAGGCATGCTGTTTTATTATTTAATAAAACAAAACTTGAATTGTAACAATGGAGTTGTATTCTTATTTTTGAGCATTACTAACTGAAATTGGGGCATCTTGTAAATTTTAAGTTAACTAGTTGTAATTTTTTTGAGTAGGTTTCCATCAGTGTTTGAGTTTAGCACAATTTCATGTTTTGAGTAGATTTCCCTCAGGCTATAAGTTGTGCACAATTCAATTTATTGAGTTAAGGATTAGTTAGTGGAATTTAATTTTAATAAGCATAATTGAATCAATTTAATTTAGTTTGCCGAAATTAAAAATATTAGAAAATGTAAGTATTATATTTAAGTTCAAAGAAAGTAAAATTTATTTAAAAAAAATAAATAAATTAAGTTAACTGAAAATATAGTTTTTACTTTATTTTTACTTAAAAAAATTATTAGCGTTACTTAAATATTCTTGGGTAATCAGTTACGACAAACATTTTGAGTACTTTGAACTTATTCGGTTTTACAGTGTAGAAGCTAACTATTAACAGCTAGGAGCCGGTGTCAAGTCGCACATCAAATTGCTGGTCAGAAGGGAGTGTATGAATCTCCTGTTGGCAGCGGCTCAGATTCAGGGATTCCTTCCAGAACGGTTGTAATAGGAGCAGTATTTGATTCAGAACAAAGTATTTCAGGCAGATTAGCTTGATTGTACAGTATGCTGCTTCACTGCCACAGAGTTGTAGATGACACGTAATCAGATTACAGAAAAAGGCAAGTTATCTGAGTCACTGTCAATACGCGGTAATCGGATTACAGTTAGCTTTGGGAAATTGGATTGATACTGGATTCACAAGATGCTAATCAAATCTGTAAATTGAAGTAAATTGGATTTCGAGGGCCAAATAACTCCAACGTGATTGAAAGTAATCAGATTATGTTACTTAGATTGAGTATTATCATGGATTACATTGATTTCAAACTGGCAATCACTGATTGGTAAGATTACATTTTGAAAGAAACCTTGACTATGATATACTAGTGCGTAGAAAAGACATCAAAACAGTAAAGAAAACACCCAGGAGACCAGCGCTACAATCATACAAATATATTAGTTTGTTTTATTCAATTATATCCAATAATACGTCTCCCTTGACTTTGTGTAAGTTATTATAGAAATAAATACAGGTCATATTGCAAATGCAGAGACAAGGGGTTTGGAGAGTAGAGTGTTGAGGGGGGAGGGGGGAGAGTAAATATTGGGTAAAGACTTTTTATTTTTTTATTTGAAGGTGTCCAGTAAATGATTGGCGCATGCATGCTTGTAGTCCAGTCCGTCTGTGACCTTTCTCCTTCTCCTCAGCCCCGGAGCTTAAAACCTGCAAGTCCCATGGTTCTCCTCTCCAATTCAGCTCATTTTCCCAAAGTGATCCGTGGATTTTGGATGATCAGCTTTGGATGGCGAGTACAGTAGTTGTGTAATTCCACCTTTGCCAGCAACAGGGGGAGTTATTACATCCCAACCACATTCGCATGGATATATTTATATATAAAGAGATATATAGATATATTTTTTGCCCCATTTGTTCGTGTACAAAAATAGTAGTCATTGTGGCTTTGATAGCTGGAAGACTGAAGCACTGTTTTTGCATTTGGAAGACAAGGGGGAATGGAAGATTATGGAGATTTTCCTTAAAATCTTTTTTTTCTGGAAGACTTTTATCACAATAACTTGGATCGTCCATGCAGTAAAAAAGGAGGAAGGAAAGAAAAAAAGAAATCAAAACTCCTTCAAGGATTGATCGCAGAATGGCACACACAACGGAATCAGATGCGCTTGTGTGTGTTGTTTTTCAGAGAGACAGACGTTGAGATGAGCAGTCCACGTGCTGCTTGTCAGCCAATTAAAATCCTGTGTTTACAAATCGAAGGTTGGATGTCAGTCAGCCTTTGATTGACAGGCGAGTGCCAAAGGATTCTGGGGGGTGGGGGTGGGGGCAGACGGAGGGGTCAGGAGGAAGATGTTAAAAAGATGGAGACCCTTCGCTTCGGTCTTGGCATACTCTCCTCTCTCTTTAGTTTGCATTGTAGATTGAGGTCTAGTGTTGGGTGTCCCGCGTCAGGCGCTGATAGGAGAATAGTCACAGATATGTATTCAAACAGCAACATAAACAGATCAAAACAACGGACACACATGGACAGACCGACAATGATTCATCAAGGGCATCAGAATGGATCATATCATATTCAGGGGCGGGGGCACAAATCCATTTGCATCCACAAAATTCCTCATTTCTTTAGAAGAGTCACAACACTTCCACCGAGAAAGACCCAAAACACAATCCGTACTCTTTAACAAAAATACACTTAGTTTACAGTGTAAAGCCACCACCAACATAGTGATGGTCCATTACCTTCTTGCGGGGGGGGGGATTCCCTAGATAACCTCCTGTTTGGAAAGGTCATACCCCATTTAGCCACATCTGCGCTGGCTTGGTGCAGGGTGCTGTGTGTGCATTGCAGATGTGCCCAGGGTTTAGGGTGCGCCTTTAAAAACACAGGCTGATTCTATAGTTACTCTCTGTTGGTTAATACTATCGGGGGGCTCTGGGCTTCCCATACAAAAGCCCTTTTTTTCCCTCTATTTTAAATCAAGCAGCTAAAAAAAAAAAGAAAATCCATCGGAGGACGGCATCACTCTTTTTGTTGAAGCACGTGAGCCTCTCTTCCTCCCTCTCTCTCTTTTTTTTTTGTGTTTTCTGCTGCATTGCAGATGTGGTGAAGGGACTCCACCTCAAAGTAACACGCACACACACACACACTTAACAGCAAACCCAGCACATAAACAGGGCAGAAGTGTTAGAAAAATAAAAGCTCTAATAAAACACGCAGTTGGTTTCTATATCAATATTAATCCTTTTTAACACCCTCCCAGATAATGTGGTTGCACCTTGTTAATGGAGTTTATTGCTTTCTGCCCAAGGACTGGTGCTCATTGATTTGGCCTCTGATTTATCCTCTATTCTCTCTCTCTCTCCATCTAGCTCTTTCCTTGTCTTCTTGGACACACGCGGTGACCATACAGCGATAATCACTCACATTTACAGTAACACTAAATACACGTAGACACAAAAGCTGGTGGGTGAGACGCACCGACCGCAAATACAGCGGCGCACGCACACACACACACACACACACACACACACACCGTGTGCCTCCGGGTTAAAGGGAAGTCGTGTTTGCAAGAGGGAGAGGAAGTGAAACTTCAAAGGGAGGCTGTGGGGGCACGAGTTAGTTACACTATGTGACACATCATGCCTCTCCCTCTCTCTCTCCCTTTCTCTCTCTTTCTCTCTCTCTCCTTCACAACCCCAGACGACCCACTCTGCAGTTCTAATTCGCTCAGTAAGCAGGGAGGGCCCTGACTTGGGAGAAATGGGAGGGAAGGGGGTCCCCGGGGAGAGACACAGGCAAAGTGTGTGTGATGCGTAGCGTGCACCTGCATCAGATATCCATCGTTTAACCCCCGTTCAACACCACATGCACCTCTCCCATCCTTTTTATGCATTCCCAAAGAAACGGCAATGCCCGGCACTTGCAAGGGGCCATATTTAACATTTAGAGCTGAATCTAGAGGCATTTATCAGGGAGTTAAAAGCAGTAAATTCAGCCACGGGGGTTTCACTGATCAAACATGTGCTCAGATAGACGGCCGGCAGAGATAAATGGCGAAGCTTTTACACCCTGTAATTCACACAGAGCCATTTGAAGTGAAACCTCAAGGCTGGAGAGCAGACGGGCTCCAACAGATAAAGCTGATGTCAGACTTCATGAAAGACTCAGATCGTGGTAAAAACGGGAGACTGCGAGCACTGCAACGCAAACGCATGGGCACACACAGGTCGGACAGAAAGGCCCACGCAACACACACACACACACACACGCGCAAAGTTTTCACGCACAATAAACACTTTTGTAATTCAACTTTCTGCAACTGTGAACTCTGCAAACACTGCAAACGGGAGTGGGACACACATTTTAACACACATTTTAACAAAAACAAACAAAACATATCCGTTACAGTAAGTAAAGTAAGTAAAATGCAGTAATCAGATTACAGAAAAATAGGTCACTATTTGTCAGTTTACTCAAAACAACAAAGTAAAAAGGCTTCACACATCTCAATATGAGGGTCGATACTGGTTGCATGTGATGATGATGATGATGAAACTACAGAAATAACAGTCTGCAAACTGGAATAAATAGCTCATTCAACTGCATATTCCACAAGAGATGACGTGATGAGGTTTGAGGATGACCTTACTAACTTTGTCGAAGCGTCGCTGGAGAGTATCTCGCTTCTGAACACATGAATTCACTGTTGACTTGAAGCCGGTTCGCCAGACATGGAAAAGGGGCCTCGTCGTCAGTTTGCTGAACAGAACACACTTGAGTTTGCGTCCTGTTATCTGCCGCCTCATGTGCTCACACGTTGTGCATTTGTACAGCAGAAAATAACCTTGCACTTCTGATGACGCTAGTCTATGGTTGTGCGTATGCTCATTGCCTATAGCTAATAAAGGTATAGCAGACCGACTCTGTTTGACTGCTAACGTGGTCAGTCTCACGAACGCTGTTAAAACGACAACTAACATTTTAGCCCTTGACTCTCTTGGCCTTTTTCCCTTTCAGAGTCCCGAGTACCGGAAAACAAAATAGAAAATGACACGCACCTAGAAAATATTGCAACGTAGATTTCCCAGCCCTTGAAAATAGTTGTGTCGCAAAAAAATGCATGGCTATATCCAGTTTCTGGATTCAGAACGTTTCTACAGTCCTCCTCATTTCATTAGAAACAGGTGAGTAACAGAGCAGCCCGTCGGCGGGGCCGCTGGACGAACACAGAGGAGATCTGAACATGATGAATCATTCTTAATTCAATGAGTCTCCCTCATTTCTCGAGTATTCTTCCTCCTTCCTTTCACCCCTTTCCTTTCCTTTCTGTCCTTGCTTTCTCTCACCCTCCCTCCTTTCCTTCCTTCCTTCTTCTCACACACAGCATTCCTACCACGGCCTCCATTCCTTCTTTCCTCCCGCACTCCCTCCTTTCCTTCCTCTCACTCTGCCTTCCTTCCCTCTTTCCTTCCCTTTCTTCCTTCTTCTCACACACCCTCCTTTTCTTCCTTCCTTCCTTGCTTCCTACACTACATTCCTTCCACGCCCTCCATTTCTTCTTTCCTTTGCTTCCTCCCACACGCCCTCCTTTCCTTCCTCTCACTCTGCTTTCCTTCCTTCCTTCCCACCTGGCTCTAGCACCACAGTAAACCCATTTGGTCTCTGTTTCTACTCGGTAAAGCAGAAGTAAAGTCTCGGCTGCAGCTCCCAGGTGGAGGATTACGTTGCTCAGCAGGTCGTATTGTGGATGGGTTATCGACTATTATTATTTACAACCACAGGTTACAGGGGAGCAAAGGATTACGCATGGAAAGAGCAGAGAGTGTGTGTGTGAGCGGTGAATCCTCATGATCATAACCTCTTACTCTCCCTCATTTTCTCTTCACCGCTCATTTTCCTCCGTTTCTCTCTATAAGTAGTTCTCTTTCTTTTCTCCCTCTCTGTTCGTTCCCTCCCTTTCATCAATCTCTCCTGTAGCTCCCGAACACACGGGACTCCCCCTTTCCCCGCGATACATAAACATTAGGCAGAAACAATTACCTGCCCCGGCATATTGCGCCGAGGAAGTTTGATATGAAAAATGATTGCTTTTCGTGTTGAACGGAAAGAACAAACGGAAGCGCAGGCAGCGGTCCGCCGGAGGAGGGGGCCGAAATAATGAGGAAAACGCCCTGTTATTTTCTTTACCTTGACAGATCTACCGCATAAACACAGGAAAAAACAATACTTCAAGATTTAACACAACCGTCCTTTCAGTTTTAGAGTAATTACATCATTCTCATTACTCACTACTTCTATCAGGACTTTGTTTATGTATCACTTTGGTTTGTTATTGCTGCTCCTAACAAAAAAATGCATTGTTTTATTGGTCGTAAACCAATGAATTATCGATGACCGCGACAGAGATGGATGTGGAACGGCGAGCAAAGGAAGGCGCGGCTTCCGTCGCTTATGAAACCAAAGACGTGTGATCCAGATTTGTAGAGGTTTAGTGCACACGACGAGGCTTCAAATGAACATGAATCTGCCAGTTGGCAGAAATAATAATAATAAAAAAAGAAATACTAACGCCGCAATTACTCCAGTGGAGCTGCTCAGTGGCCGACAGCACAAGACTGTGGTTGTACCGGGCAGCTCCCAGGTGTGAATGTGTTACTGTAGTGATTTATGTGAAGCAAGGTGTTGCTGAAAAACAACAACAGTGCTAAGTCAGCCTAGCCTGGGTAAATAAAGATAAAAAAAAATAAATAGTCCACATACACCAAATCCATAGAAATCCATGATGGTAATACAGTACGTATTTCCCTGGCTTGAGGACCTTTGAAAAGTGATGGGGTGACACGGAATCTGCAGACTCCTGAAAAAGTGCTTTCACAAACACAAATCATAGTTTGTACTTTCTTACATGGTGGTAGCACGCTTAAGAGGCATCAAATAAACAAACAAACAAACAATCTGCAGAGTTTCACTGTGTTTTTCTGCAGATTCTTCAGACAAAAGTACCTCGTAAAATGAAGATAGGTCTGCAGATTCCTTGGGGGGTGGCTGGGTGGGGTGCGGGGGGGCTGTGCAATGCATGGCTGGCCACAGTGAGAAAGGCTATTGCAGTGCAATCACCAGCTACACAGTCAGGCTCTATCAGTACCTCATCTCACTGATGATATCCTCATCATCTCTCAAAACCTGCACACAGTCGCTGCTGTGTGTCGGCTTGTGTGTGTGTTAATGGATGTGTGTGTGTGTTAAAGTGTATGTGCACGTGTGTGATTTTCTGTGTTGTCCGTTCATGGATAAAGTGTGTGTATTTGTACACACGTCTGCACACAGTGTACACACTTCTACATGTGTGTGTAAATGTCAATGTAATAATGAGAGTGAGAGTGTGTGTGTGTGTGTGTGTGTGTGTGTGTGTGGTTATGCGGGGCGTCGGGGGAGCGCTTGGCCTCTCGTTTAAGGGTCGAAAGATTGTGATCAGCCCCAGACTCCATTAACAGAGCCAGAGGACGGGAGGGGTTTTCTTGTGCCGCCGAGTGGAAAATTGAGTCCATGTCACAAACTAATCAAATCGCACCAAAGGTGAATGGAAAGCAGAGGAGAAGAGGGAGAGGGGAGGGAACACACACACACACACACACACACACACACCCAGGCCAGTATCCAGGCCATCTCGCAAAGTCGCTGACACACACAGAAGATGTGGGCTTAGCAGATGGTTGCAGAACAGAAGACTGTAAGCGTCTCTATGACGACCTCGCATTAGCATGGAACCCTTTGGGGAGATAAGAACACAACCCTTTAGTAAAGTACTTGCTGCAGGGGGACGCATTTAACCGTTGCACCCGTTGTGGTAAAACCAGGAAGACTTGCGTGGTTATTTGGTTGATCGGGAGGATGCTGCTGCTGATGACGAGAAGGCGCGTGGGACTTCCTTTCCGGCGTGGCTAGGGGTGTAACGCGCTGCGGTGCCGTGGCCGGTGCATGCTAGGCGACGCCCTGCTGCTGCTCACCTCTTCGTGGAGTTATTGCTGTTATATCCCAGGCTCTGATATTCACAGAGAGTGTTAAATAAGGAAGGTGGAGGGCAGGGCTGCTGTGGATGGGGGGGTGATGGTTAGGACACGAGGTCTGTGAAGTTAAAAGGGGCTTCCCACTGGCTAGCTCGTAGGGGTGGGCGGAGCAAAGCCTATCGGAGCAATGAGTGCGTTCGTTTTGAGGCTAGCCACCCGGCTCAGAGTCTCTCTGTTGGCTACACCCTCACTGGTCCTGTGCGGTCATGTGACCGGCTCCTGCCTGGTAAAATACATGCACCCGTTGCTTGGAAAGCTTCGCTCTGCCCATCCCTACCTGTTTTCTCCAACTTTACACCAGTGCATTGTGGTACGTAGAGTTCTTTTAGGGTCAGCAGCTGTGGTAGCCCAAACGACCCTGTTCAGGTGCCCGCTGGTGCTCAGTGTCCCCTCCCCCTCTGCCCCCCCTGTGTCTCTGAGCGCTAGGAGGACGAGGTTTTGGCTTTGGATGGTTTTGGACGGTCTTTCTTGCCGTTCTGGAGCACAGGCGAGTCGCTGGAGGTCTTGGGCGTTTTCCTGGGCGGACTCTGTTCGGCCACGTCGTGCAGCGAGGGCTCCCTGTACATGGCCACTGGGGAGGAAGAGACAGAGAGTTAAAAGGCTGTGAGGGGATGAATAAGAGATATCAGTAAGACCTGACTGGCATGGTGGGAGAAAAGTCACCATTCATTTTGCTGAAACAAATTCTGAAGAACAATCAGCTACGTGAATTTAACCAGGATATAAACCCTAACCCACAAAACAGATCAATAGAATAAAAGTAAGTTCAATCAGTAGGGAATAGAATCTCTGATGATGATGTTTGATTGAAAAAATTCCCAAGAGTGCCCAGAGCAAAAACCTGAATAAACCTCGCAGAAAAGAAGAAATAGAAATGTGAGGTCTCACTGAAACTCAAAGGGCACCTGAGGTGAGCCATTTTTCAGTTCTCCAGAGGTCGGCAGTACCTTCAATGAGTTTGGGCAGGAAGTGCGCGGCTCCCTTGGTCTTCTTCACCCGGTTCCCCTTCATGACCTGTCCGTCCCGGTTGATGCCGATGTACCAGGCCCGGCCCGACTGGGTTTGCCGGTACAGGATGGACGAGTAGGTCACGTAGTAGTTCTCGAACACACACTCCTTGAACTTACACTCCGGCGTGAAGTGTTCCTGCATGCATAAATACACAAAGACACACACACACACACACACACCAGGTCAGTGGAGAAGAATAACAGATTTGGAGTGTCTACCATTTTTTATCTCTTCTATTATTTATATATTTACTCTCCAATTCTACTGGCTCAGCTGGGAATTGGAGGAAATGGGCCCCACATTTCATAGTGACAGGGTTACAGGAGCATATGTGGCTGCATCAACAAACTGCATGCACACACACACTCATTCATACACACCAACAAACCCACCAACAAACCCCTTCACACATGCACGCGCACGTATTTGCTACACAGACAAAGTGGTTTGCAAGCTGGGATGCCATAATTCAGCCGGTTCGGTTTTCCTGTAACAAACAACAATCAACCGAATCCTTCACCCCCTCTGTAGTTTAACGACCCCGCCGCCAGCCTTCAGCCCACTCAGAACACACACACACACACACACACACAACTCTGCATTAGACAATACGTCAATACCGGGACACCCCCCCCATTCCCCCCCCCTCCTCTATTTCTCACACATTCCCTCTCTCGTTATTGCTCTCACATATTCCCTCTCTATCTCATATTCTCTCTCTTCAACCCTCCGTTCCCTCCATCCCTCCGTCATTTGGTAACCTTGTCGAGGAACAAACCAATTTGCAGGATTGATTTGGAGCCTTGATGTGACTGGTGAGCAGAAAAGGCCTGAATAAGGACTTTACTCTCTCTCTCTCATTCATTTCCCCCCTCTCTCGCCCCTCTTACCCACTCTCCTCCCTGTTTCCTTCCTCATGTCTCCTCCCACTTTTCTCCCGCCATCCTGTGCATCTGCCGCCACAGGAATGCAGTCTGAACACCTGCCTATACCCATTGTACCACACACACGCGAGCTAATTACATTGACTCTATCGCCCGTTCTTTAATTACACATCCATTCACCTGGGCAGCCGTTCATCCCCCCCCCCATTAACTTGGCTCTGATAGCACAAAGGTCCAGAGTCTGTCGGAAGGTGTGATCAGATTGCTATCATTAACTGTGTTTGCACTGCAGTCTGGCCCATCTCATCATCTGTGCAGTGTGTGTGTGTGTGTGTGTGTGTGTGTGTGTGTGTGTGTGTGTGTCGGAGAGGGACTTAAAGGGATTAAAGCCTGCTTTATTCTGTATCCAATTCTGCCCGCTCACCGGCGTACACACCCCAGACAGACATGCTCAAGTTCATTAATTGATTCATTAAGTGAATTAAATTAGATCTCCTCGTATGAATAGTGGGTGGGGGGGTGGTGAGGGTGAGAGTGTATGTAAATGTGTGTAAAAGTGTGTGTGTGTGTGAGAGTGTGTCTAGTGAGACTACATCATTACCAGTCCTCAGGGGAGACGAACCTTCGAGCAAAGCGGGTCCCCACAGCTCTTCTCAATTAGCTAGCACTGGAGACCACCAGACTCGTGTGTGTGTGTGTGTGTGTGTGTGTGTGTGTGTGTGTGTGTGTTTAAGAATGACTTATGAGAATTGGTCCTACTCTTACATGTATGAATTGAAGGACACATTTGGATTTGGATAACAATGATAACTATATATGTCTTCCAGAAAGATGTAAAAGGGGGGGGTATGCCAAGTGGAAATGTGTTTTGTCATGTAATATGTATCACATCACCTTATAGCCACCACCTGTTGAGCTGCTTATAGGGGCCAGTGCGATGCTGTGTGTATTTAGTAGCTGCTTCTAGGGGCCAATGGGTATTCAGTGACTGTCTATAGGATGAGTGTGTCTGTAAACACTGCCAATATATTAACCCATCACATTAAATGGCAGAGTACTTTCAGGGTATCAAACAGCTGCTGACGGCGCTGACACTTAACCCACTGGGTGATTTCTGCCGTTTCCCCATTCGTCATCTGATCTAAGCGTTGGCACTAATGACAATAATAAAATACAACATAGGGGGGTGAATTGATTTGAACCAGCATCCTGGTGCATTGCAAGCAACTGCTTATCTCATTAAGCTACAACCAAGTGATGTAACACTTTATATAACACTGGTAGTGCCGCCGGAAGCAATTAAGCACAAGAGGATGGTCAAGTATGTCTGCGTTCACAAATTATACACAGTGACGTAGCGGGGAATGAAATATAACCTCCAGTCAGCGATCAGCACAACGTCACATCACAAGCTGGGAGGAAGGGACTTGTGGAAACTCTCCAGCTTTAGTTGTTTTTTTACTGACCAAAAGCAATATCCTGTGGTCTGCACTTTAGGTACAATAACCAATGTTCCCTCTGAGACGGCGGTGTCTAATCCTGTGCCATGCAGGTTTCCATTCCAGCCAATCAGCTGGTATTGTGTTTGGCTGGAGGGAATACTGACAATGACCACAATAATCTGTATCATACAGAATAAAATACCGTACCTCCGGCCCTACTGAAGACAGATTGGACCTGACTGTCCTAGGCAAGTCGGTTGGCCGTAACTCAGATCAGTATCACATCGGAGCTGCTGTCTAATCTGATGCTGTAAATGTCCACATATCCGGAGAATGAATAACCCAGCAGGCCGTGATGGATTCAAACCCCAAACCAGGAGGGGAGGGGAGGAGGGGCAAGACATTTTCTCCAGCCAGAAAGGCTTTTTGTTGCTTTTTGCACAATGAGAGACTAAAGTGTCCATTGTTCTTGCATGCATGCACGCAGACACTTTTGCACAACACAAACACACGCACATACCGACATGCTGGTAGTTAGTGATTCATTTTTTGCGTTTGCAATGTCACACTTTATGTTATTTATTAAAAGCCTTCTTTTAACTTGATGATTATTGATTATTTATTTTATTTTTTACAATTTTGAATCAAATAAAATAATTGTCTGCAGATGTAACCGTCCAAGGCAACGTTTCTGAACATCACAATGTAACATCCTGCTACTTTCTATTGAAATATACTAGGCTAAAAAATAATACAATTTCAAGGATGTAACACTGTGTCAAACTGCGCAGAAAATCAAGACACTATAGTGAAATAGTTCAATAGATGGGGAAATGACTGAATAGGTCCATGTAAGAAATTATTTCTTCCCTTTTGATTTGGCCATGAGCCAACTACCTGTGCCTAGTCACACAAAAGCACACACACACGCACACGCACACACCCACGCACACAAACTGATTGCATCAACTCAGCGTGCCATCAGCAATGCTGCTTAATGGGATAACACACTATTAAGCAGAGCTATAATTCACAGCCATTTAATGAGACACATTTTTCACAGAACAAACACAGGGGACAGAGGTACACTGATCCATGGAGCTACTCCGACTAGATTTTAGCCTCATTCAGGGTGATTTCAGACTGATGTTGCGGGACGGATCATTTTTTCTCCAGCAAAAAGGGTCAAATGTAGTGTCCGCTTTGTACCTGGGAAGAGTTGACTTCCTCACACCTAACCATACAAAGACATAGATCGTCCACTGAAAGAAATTGTGAAAAGCGTCGGAGTCTAATTATCCGTTTCTCTCTTCTGAGTCGTCAATGTCACCGGTGCAGTTCCACCTGCGTCCAGCAGGGGCTGCTCCAAACACACAGGCGGCCCGAGGCTTGTGTCAGTGTGCCTGCTGATGCACCCGAATTAACTCATGTCAACTTGCGTCTCCATAATACTCTCCCCAAAGGGCCTCTTTTAGCAGGCTAAAAATCACTCAAGTATGAGAACAGGCACAAAGCCACACAAGGATTTCTTTCTTTGCTTTTTTTTTTTTTTTTTTGCACCTAACTCCATCTTGTACATTTTAAGCAGATTTTGGCTGAAACATCCCTTCATGCTGCATTACGTAAGTTGTGAAGTAGGGAGGGATGCAGGAGAGCGAGAGAGAGATGAAATAGTGCCCAGCTAGCATTTGCTGTGCAGGAAGAGATCAAGTTCAACGTCAAATGAGAAAAAGAAAAAAAACATCACAGGATGATATTATGTCAGAGTAGAAATTCATATTAAAACAGCTTTGGAAACAGTTTGACTTCAGAAAGATGTTTAAGCCCTGCTTTCACAAGACGATGCAGGTAGCAGCTTTGACGACTACAGACGTCGTCTCAACTTTCTTTTTGGTGAGTTTTCAACATTGGTGCAGACCATCTTAGAAGCATCAAGTTTGTGAACCCCTTGTGCAATTACACAAATTTGGAGTTCTTACCATGTAATCCTTATTTAATCAAAATGAGCCTTTTCAGTGAGCGTCAGTCTGGGGAAGGCTAGAAAGTCAGATCAAAAAGATTTGGGCTCCATCAGTCCACTGAGACAAATAAACATTAGGGAGCATTTAACATGACAGTAACTCAGCAGGAGAAAGAGAGACGAAGAACGTGGAAACGATATGAAGAGGACAAGAGGGGAAACGTTGAGATGCAGAGAGTAAAGTAAAAACACAGGAAGAGATTCTGAGATTTGCCTACATGCAAACCAAATCAAGTCAGCGTCAACAAAGATCATCCCTGCCAGAGCACCTTCTGACAAATTACCCCAATCTTCCCAGGCCATGCTGCTGTTGTGTACTGGTTTTTAGAGGAGAGTGTGTGTGTGCGGGTGGGTGTGTGTACATCCACTCATGCGTGTCTGCTGTTGTGACAGAGAGACATGACGGATCCCTCTTACATCAGTGGGAGGCCACCCGGCGCCAGGTGACATGCACGCACACACACACACACACACACACACACACACACGCCACATCAGGAGTGACGGATGGACTGGTTCCCTCCCTCATCACTCACTCCAACGGACGGAGGAGAGCGGAGAGAGAGAGTGAGAGATGGAGTGAGAGAGGGAGAGTGGCAGGGGAAAAGAGGGAGGATGAAATGAGAGAAAAGAGGACGGCGAGGGGGAATTACTAAAATAAAATGGTAGAATGAAGAGAAAACGAGGACACGAGAGATGAAGAAGTCGACGGAGTGAACAAGAGAGGGAGATCATCTGACGGGGGAAAAGCACTGAGGGGCTATTCGCTTGTAATGACACACACACACACACACACACACACACACACACACACACACACACCCTTGTCTCATTTCGATTCGTTGACACCTAAAGACATTATTCAGCCCCGTACCCAGGCGTACAGCTGACATTAACCATTGAGCCTCCCATGCAGCCAGCTGGAGAATTGATTCCATGTAAGACCTCTGTGAAAAGTCAATAGGCATTAGCGCAGAAAAAAAAAAAAAAAAGCTGGATTAGGCTTTGATTGGACACGCGACGCGGGGACGCAACCGAGCGCGAACAACTTAAAACGGCTTACGAGCTGCGATCGGCCAACCACAGGTTAATCCCGGAGCGCTACGTCCCCGGATACTTATCGACCCCGTCCCGGAGGACAAATGTATTTCACACCGTCGATAGGGCGCGCGTATGTGTGTGTGTGTGTGTGTGTGTGTGTGTCTTCTTCGGGTGTTTATAGAAGACTGGGGGAAATAAATGAGATGCTATTGCTGCAGCATCCGACGCCTTTCGGATTAGACGGCACGTTTGCAGTTCTACATGCCAGATAACGACGGCTGCTGCCGGGGAGCAAACGGCCGGTCTTTCCGGTCACAGTTGCCGCTGGCCCGAAAGCACACTGGGAACAGTAGGCTGGCCTAGTTTTAAAGTTTCAAGAAGTCAGTGTTTCCCCCAGAAATGTATTCTTGGCAGGGTGCAAAAGCTTCTGACAACAGCACTGGGACACTAAAACCCTCCAGTGAAACCCAGAAACTGAGATTCTTTTAGGTGGGTTAGCAGCTCCGTAAGACAGGGTGACCCACTACACCTATTGAATGGTGAAACGTTAAGCCTTTCAATGATGAATTGAATTAGAAAAACATGATAGGGCGATTGAATTATGTTTTACGGACTGTTTTTATGTAGCTGCGGTCGGGGAGGAACTTCCATCATCGGCAATGACTGACCGATACCCGATATTTAATAAAAGGCCAATAACCTGAGTTAAAGAGGCCATCCTTCAACGGGACAAGTGAAGGATGGCCTCTTTATCACGTTATTGCATTCATGTCTGAGGTCTATCTCAATTGATACACGTTGGATTAAAATAAAGCCACAGTAGATCATCCTGACAAGGTCAAATTTGTCCCGATAATTTCCCGGCGCTCTCTGGTTGCATCGGGATAAAGTGCACGCCGTGATTCAAGTTCAAGTTCAAGTCTGTCAAGTCTCCTCGGCCGACTAGTCTCGTCAGCTCACATCTTATTCTCCCCCCTCCCTCCCCTCTCCGTCCTCCCACTCCTGTCTCTCCATATCGCCAGCCAATAAAAAAGAAAACGCCATAAAAATAACAATCTGAAGAAGAAAAAAAAAGGAAAAAAAAGTTAAAAGGATAGCTCAGGTTTTAAAACATTTAGTGGATTCATCATGAATGGAGAGCTGCTTTCATTCATCCAAAAAGGCGCTTGCTTCAGTGGTTTTTGCGATGCTGGAGGCAGAGGTTGTTAGCGTTTGCGACGCGGCACAGCAAATCAGCTTTTATGGCCCCGAGAAGATATTTTGTGGATCGTATCTGCAAAATGGTGTATGATGCACTTAAAGGGGGTGAGAGGGAAGACAGCTTGTTCAGTGTTGCTGTGCTGTGAGGCAAAGTTTGGGGAAACATCAATGATAAAAAAATAACACAAAGATTTGAGGGTATTATGGGTAATATTGAGCAGATTAAGTCTTCATTGGTGAGGCTTCGGCTCGGGTTTTACCTCCCCTTCATAAAGGAGCTATGAAATGTTTACCTGCAGATGCGCCACCGGGCCTATTATCATCAAGCCGATAAATGTTAAGAACACAGCGAGGTTAGCCAACAAACGCTTGTTTGCTAACTGGGCCGATTATTATCTGAACAAATGAGCTTCAAAAACAACATTAATTAAGGACAAACCGCTGAGGAAGCATCACAGGAGCTCACATCTTATAAAGCAGGTTTGAACTATTAATTGAGCCATTAATTAATCTGTGCATGGACCACATAGATCAGGGCTACTCAACTTTACATAGCTCAAGGGCCAAAGTGTGTCAAAGGGCCACAACGCAAATTTTTTGGTCATATAAAACTATTTTGTAGTGTTATTTCAAGCCACATGGATATCAAATGATTAAATGACAATAAGGCTTTATTCATTAAATGTAAAAGTGTTAGATTGCTGTTGCAATAAATCACAAGAATGTTTAATAAAATAAATATAGGCATATTAAATTGAAATCAGGTCTGAGTATATCAAATTATTCCCAGATGGATATGTAATTCCAAGTCAATGTGATAGCTATCATGGTGATGTGAACTTTGCCCGTTTTGGTTCTGCTATTGTTCTCTGGCAAAGAAGGCACATTGGTTTGTTATTTACCTCAACAAAAGCGAATTCTTCCTCCCATGCTTTTTGAAATACCCTGTGTTCATCAGAAATGTTACTGTGGCAGGGTGCCACATAACCGGGGTCCTTGACAGACAGAGACATAGGCAGGGGAGAGTTAATGGGCCAGCAGGGCCGTTTTATTGTCCTACAATACCGCACACAATACCAACGGCCCGGGTCTTGACGGCAGCGCGCCGTCGGCGCCGTCTCCCTCCGCCGGCGCCCTCCTTCGGTCCCGGTGGGCCAGCCGCGGAGCCCCAAGGCTGCCCCAGCCTGCCAGGCTTCCAGGGGCGTCCTGCCCCAACCCCGACTGGTCAGCCCTTGCAGGTGGCTCCCGACTGCGTCCTCCGTGGACCTCCGCCGGACGCCGCGGCAGGAGACGGCCCGCACCCGCTCCGTCGCTCCCGCTGGCGCTGGCCCCCGTCTCTCCGCATCCACGCGCCAGCCTCTCACACTGGCGCGTCCCTCCTCCCACTCACACATTCACACACACGTTAAAAAGGCCCCAGCTGCAATCAGTCCCAACTGGCTGCAGCTGGAACCGGATCCAGGAAAGAAGCAGTCCACTAACTCACCTCTCTCCTGGATCCAATTAAGCCTCCCCCCACCCTCCCTCCAGTCCGCCACAGTTACGTTTTGCCATGACTTGAGAGTAGGCTAGGCTAGACTTCCTGCACAGTTGGGGCTTTCACATGATCCATGCAAAGCGTCGGCGTCAACACCAGGTTGAGCGCGACCCCTTCATGTGATCAGCGCCAGGAGAATTACATTACATTCATTACTTTCACACTGTCGAGTTTTTAAAATGACAGAATTCAGGAAAGAATAGAGTCGAGTTCAATTTGGGACTACAGCCCGCATCAGCCGTAGCTAACCACACCGCCAATGATCATACTAGCACAGCCATAGAAGTGAATATAGACTGGCTGCATATACGTCCTGTACTAAGCTGTCAACCAACCTGGCAGTCTCATCTGTAAACCGACATCATTCCATGCCAGACTTTTTAGTCAGATCGTGGTATGATTTAAGCGTCATGTTGTATAACTCGGGATGCTCCACACACATAAAACAAGTTTCTCCTCCATTGTTTTTTTTTTATTTCGCGGTTATGATATCAAACTGTGCTGTGATTGGTTGCGAGTCGCAGAGATCAGCGTCGCGAATGTCAAAGTTGAATATAGTTGAACTTTGAGCGCAGCGCCAGGGACTCTCCCAGCGTCTGCGCCCAGGTGCACAACGCCGACGGCGGCAGCGACGCTAGGATCGACGGCAACGCTTGCCAAATAGGAAATGAATGGCAGTACCAGCGCCGAGCGTTTTTGTCGCTGATCATGTTGTTGGTTTATCTTCTTTGTTGATCCCACGATTGCTAAATAAGCACAGTATGCACGATCGCCATCTTGTGGTCATTAAGAATTTAGTTTAGAAATGGTTTGTGTTCATTGAAATGAGAATATTATATTTTTGACCTGTGGCCCGCGGGCCGCAATAATATTAACCTCGGGCCGCATGCGGCCCACGGCCGCGTGTTGAGTAGCGTGGACATAGATCATGTCATGCTTGCGTCAGTATGTCTGTATTTCTGCAATCACGCAACCGGAGCGCTTTCAAATTCTATCTATAAGCCACAGTGCAATCACTCAACATTTAAACATGTTCAAAAGTAGACAGGCTTTTTCAAAATAAATGGTTTTCTGGTTGAACTGCATTACAACTTGTAAGTAAACTGTGACATTGTAAATATTGTGTTGGTTTATTGTAAATAGTGTGAACCTGTTATTTTGCACATTTCTGCTGAGCATTGCCACTTTACATTTCACTGCACACCTCGTGTGTGTATGTGACAAATAAACTTCTTGAATCTTGAATCTTGAATAAACACTGTTAATTTCAGTTAGGGTTGTTCATTTCTGATTTGAAGAATTACAGTAAACCAATGCACTCCAAAAAAGGATGTGTCAGTTTCAGCACATCTGTGAGTCTAGCACAAATTCACTGCAAAAAAATGAAGATAAGCAAGGGGATTTTATTTTGTATCCCGACTCATCAGGCCTATTTTAAGACATTTTTGGTCAAATTGTTTCATTGCACTGGCAGATAATGTTACTGGCTTTCAGGCTAATGGAGCTTCAAGTCATTTGCTTCAAACGAGGGAAATTGTCTTGTTGTGAGATTTTAAAAATGTTAATATAATTCAGGAGGAACATTATTAAGGAATATTATTCAGAACAGAATATGATAGAAGAGACACCGCCACCTGCTCACGCTGCGTCATCACGGTGAGACGCCATGGCCTTCCACTGGAGTACAGGACTGCAACAAGACTTGCAATCCCAATTAACGTACTGAAATCTGAATCTGTTTTATGTGAATAATAAACGCTGTAACACAGGGAAACAATAAGTTATGTTGGTTTCCAGTACTCCACCAGTCATTTTTCTATTACTTTCTATTACCTTCTTAATAATATATATTGTTTTTAAAAATAAACCCAATGCCTTGTTTTGTGATTATTTCTTGAATGAAGTCATATGGACAAGTAAAGTGAAGTTGTGGGATGTGATGAAGCCACGGGACTCCCACCTCAGCATGAATCAAACGGGCTTCCTAACAACCTCAGCCGTCACTTTAAATGTCCTTTCTACCGCCTTTCCCCGTCTGACTTCCCCTCTCTTATCCCCTCGCTGCTGACCGAGGCAGGGGGACGTTTTTAGCAGTCGCAATTCAGACGGAGAGAGAGGGGGGTCCTCATCTGTGCCAGCGCTCCGGCATGTAGAGGGGACGCCCCGAGGACTGCTGGAGCTCCACCAGGGGCTGGTACTCTCACAGCCACCAGAAAACACACCGTCACGTGCACACCGGTACACACACACACACACACATAGAAACAGTCACACACAAAGGCAAAGGCAGGGATCGTGCACGCAAACACACATTCTGATGGTTACAGCATATACACATTTTACAGCCTGCACAAACACACGTGTACTGTGTACTGATCGTGCTATCTGAATGAACGCAAAGTACACACATGCACAGAACCCGGTGACACACACACACACACACACATGCATAAAACACGCTGAACCAGAAAGACACACACACACACACACTGTAATGAGAACAGCTGGAGAGGGTGCAGGCGGGTGCACAAGGGGGAAGGAGGAGGGAGGAAGGGAGGGATGTCCTCTGCTTCTCACCTTGACTGCCAGGCCCTCACTGTGCATTTGGGGATTTTCCAAAGGGAACCAGAGCTAACCTGCCTTACATTTTCATCTCTTTCTCTCTCCCTCTCTCCTCTCTCTCTCTCTTACTCTGAGTCTTCCTCCATCCTTCCTCTCTCTCTCTCTGTCTCTCTCTCATATCTCTTAGTTTCTCTCCCCGGTCACTCTCCTTCCTCGAGGCCACGTGTGTCTGCATGCTTTTTTTTGCCACATCAGGAGGGAGCGAGGGAGAAAGATGAGGGTGGGCAGAGAGAGAGAGAGAGGGAGAGAGAGAGAGAAAGAAAGAGAGACGGGGGAGAGAGAAACGAAGGAAAGCAGAGGAAAGGAAAAGAGAGGAGAGTGCTGACTCAATGAAAAAGAGACAAGTGGTTTCTGATTCGATGAGGGGGGTGTGGAAGGTCAGAGGAGAGGCGTTGAGGGGAGGGTGGCTATAGGTGTGTGTGTGTGTGTGTGTGTGTGTGTGTGTGTGTGTGCACAGTGTGGTCCTCTCAGGTCACAAGAGGAGTTTATTGAAGGGTTTGTTGAGGTTATTGACAGGCATGTGTGTGTGTGTGTGTGTGTGTAAAGTGAGTACAGTTTGCCACTCCTCACCTCGCTTCCAAAAAACACTACAATTCTTTATTACTAATTGGTCAGTCTACTAACTTTGGATAATGCTAGTCATCTACTATCACTCAACATAGTGTATGCTAAAGTGTGAGCATGGCGCCTACTAGCACCACTCAACACAGTGTTATGTGTACCTGCATCCCTGGACGGCTCCTGTGACCTACTCTGAACAACAGCACTGCACTACACTGTGTGAACTATATACCCCTTTCTCTATGCAAATGCACACACACACACACACACACACACACACACACACACGCCAGTCCTCCAAAGGGAAGGGAACAGCCGTGTTATAGTGCGCAGTGTGTGATGGATGTGGTAACTCTCTGTATCACAAAAGACCATCCATCCCAATTAACTAGTTTTGTAAGACGTGGCAGCAAAATGACACCGCATGAAGCACAGCTCTAGTAATAGGATTCACCTACTGTATGGTAGAAGCGGGTGCCTGTGTATATCGTCCTATAGATTTTGCATGTGAAACTGGTGTGTGTATGTGTGTGTGTTTATGGATCGTCGGAGGCTGATCGGGATGCGGAGCGGGGCTCGTTGAGGCGGCCGTAACTCTTGTCACGGTGCAGCTCTTGCCGCCTAGCTGCGGCACATTTAGGAGGATGTGGAATACTTCCTCACATGACCTCCTCCTCTTCCTCCTCCTTGATCCTCCTCCTCCCTTTCCCGTTTCCCTCCCCCTGCCGGGTTTGCCACGTGATCGGAGGTGATCCCTATCTAGCGCCCGGTGCCTCCCTGCATCTCAATAGGAGTCCCAGTGGGCCCCCGGTGGGGAGCTGAGAGGAGGCCACGAACAGGCGCAGAGAACGGGCGGGGAGGGGAGGGAACGGACAAGGGAGGAGGCGGCAGAGAAGTGGGGTAAGTGATGAAAGACGAGGGAACGGAGGAGAGGACGGAGAAAGAACGTGAGGAGAGGGAGAAGCAGGGGGAAAAAGGAGGGAGAGAAGTGAAGGCAATCAGGGGAGATGAACTTGATCACAGGGATGTTGTAAGGACCCTGACCTTTGCTTGTAATTTAGGTGATCTAGGAGGCCCTGAGCATCGTCTACTGTTGCACTGTGGATAAAGGCATCAACTAAATGTCTAAAATGTAGGATGAAAGTTCTCTTCAGGAATTGCAACTTCCCATCCAAACACATAATGTACAGTAGAGTATTGTGCTAGCTGCAGTTGTCTCTCTGAAATTGTGTGTGAAAGGAGAAAAATGGCCTTCATTTCTGCACCACCCCTCCGCCTCCCCACTAATAATTCCCAGTATTGGGTCGCTGGTGGAGCTGTATCAGTTTATCCTCTATCCCACAATGTCATCTGGCAGACTAAACTTTTACTTTGCACAACTTTTTCTCTCTCTGTTGGGGGAGAGTTTGGCCGGCTCCGGTCCCGGGTACCGGAGTCCGGCCCAATTATGTCTGCCTGCCTCTGTCAGATTGTTTATACCTGGCTGAACATGTGTGTTGGTGGGGATGTGGAGGGTGGCTAAATTGCACTGGGGGAATGTGTGTGTGTGTGTGTTAGTGTACATGTCCATTTTGCTTGTGTGTGTGTGTGTGTGTGTGTGTGCGCGTGCGTGTCTTTGACTACTTCTCATAACACCCCATCCACCCCCCCCAAACCCCTCCACACACCATCCATCCTTTCCCTCCCTCTACCCGGGAGGCTTTTCCAGAGCGCCCGGCTAATAAAGTGGGCCAGGTCTGCGGCTGAGCACTATTTTTATCAGAAAGCAATTTTCAGGAGGTGCCCACAGGTAAGCGGGTCCCAGTGCTTCAGACAATGGAGCCGTGACAAGGAGTTTCCCCCCCGCCATTAACCTCTGCTGAGCAGCTCCCGGAGGACCCTGGGACCCCGGACCACTGCACCGCCACTGCAGAGACCTGCTGCAAGCTACACCTCCATCACTCCCAAAGATGGAAGGGCAGGGAAACAGAGGGGGGATCATTTTCTAATATCATTTACCACCAAAAGAGGGAACATTGGTCCTGAAGGCTCCCCTGATGTGATGAGACTTGCTCAGGCTAAGGTATGGCACATGCCCACACCTTGTTATATAAAACTGACATCCGTGGGGAGACGGGGTGGGGTTGGGGAGGGGAGTAAGACATGATGGAAAGAGACACAGCGGGTGGGGAAAGGGAGAGAGATGGAGGTCAATTGAGGGAATAAGGGAAGTGTGGAGGTGAAGGCGACGGGTGAATGATGAAAGGGGAGGGGGAAAGATACAGGAGGTGGTGGAGGATGTGGGAAGACAGATGGATACACGCGGCCCATCTGGGCACTCGCTGGATGCAGCTGGACTAGCTGGCTGCCCCGTTAGCGTCCCAAAGTCAGGCATCAATTGTTATTACCGATTTACAATCTGGTAACAGCAGAGACAGATTTGACACGGTGAAAGAAAATGTTTAATTGTTTATATTTGGTTCACAGATTGTGTGAAAACACATCGTTTGGATGGGAATCTGGTTTTTTCCTGCTCAGCCCTGCCTCTCTGGCTGCGTTCACACCGCAGCTGAAAGTCCACGGATCTGGACCGCATGGATGTGTGGTACAAAATCAGATCACAATAGGACTTACTTCATTGCTGAAAGTTGCCATGACAAAAAGTAAATTATTATTTTGTTGCCCACAGCAACAGTAGCTTGGCTGAGCAAACGTTAGCATGAACGACAACAATGGAAAGAAAGCCAAATAGCTGACTGGATTGGTATTTGGGGAAAGTCAACGCCACATACTGTATCCGAAGTATGTCTGATACAATCAGGGGAAGCGTAGGTACAAAAACAGACGTGAGGTCTTTTGAGTTTGTTACTCTGCACACGTCTTCTCGACAACGCCGTCGGTTCCTACCGGTATCGGATATGGGCTACATCCTAGAATAGATATGAACAGCCAAAAAAAAAATCAGCAATTCAGATTTGAGCATGGAGGCCTGTGGTGTGAACAAAGCTCCTGTATATCTACAGGGTGTCGGTGGAGGAAATAGAGTTAGAGGAGGAAAAAATGCAGTGTTGGGAGGAGGAGGGAGAGAGGGGATGTTGAAAAGTGGAGGAGAGATGGGCGGCGAGAGGGGAAGGGTTCAGGACGAGGAGGCGGAGGACAAAGAGAGAGAGAGAGAGGGGAGAGGAGAAAAAAGAGAGGTAGAGGAGAGAGGTAGGACAAAGACAGCAGATAAGGGATGTAGCAAGACAGGGACATATATTCTGAATAAAAGAGGTTCGCGGGGTGAGAGCAAGCAAGGGAGGAGGGGAGGAGGGGGGGAAACAAGAGAAAGAAAGACAAACCGCGAGAGGCCGACAGACACAAATGGCTGGACAGGGAGCAAGACAGACTGACAGGCGAGTAAAAGCTGTACAAGTGAGAACGGGAGGATAAAGGGAGATGGAGGAGGGAGGGGAAAGAAAGATGAGCGCGGCGGCGTTGTTGCTCCCAGCGGGGCCGTTACGCTCGCTATGAGTCTGGGCCTGTCAGCCCATCCTTCTCCCTCCCTCTCTCTCTCTCTCTCTTTCTTCTCTGCTCCTCCTCTTCCTCTCCCCTCCATCACGCCTCCTCCCCTCTCCTCCCCTCTCCTCCTTCCTCCTCTCGGCACAGTGACAACGATCAGCCCTGTTTGTTATTACTAGTGGTAAGAATCCAGTCTGTTCTGTCACTCCTCCTCCCCTCGCCCCCCCTAAGGAGTGTGAAGAGCTGTGGCCTTGAATACAGACACACACCCTGTGTATTCGATTCAATTTGCTGGGTGTCTTTGAAAGGTTTATTTATAAAACACAGGATTATACAGGAAGTTAAAAATTAATTATCTGAAGCTCACCGTTCAATAACGCTACCTGCTGCCTCCTATTTTTTGAAAAAAAAAAAAAAAAAAACGACCGTGATTGGTTGCAATTTTGAGAGATCCATCATTCTGTAAGAGTAGGTGTGACTTTTCTCAAGTGGTGCAGATCTCAATTTAGAATGAAACTCTTTATTTTCACCCTGACCTCGCACGGTTGTACGTACTTGGACAATAAATGACGTTTGAAGCGCATCACTACTCCAGTCTCTCTCTCCTCTTTCTTCCCTCATCTTACGGGGGTTATAAGAGGTTCGTCTGAGGAAAAAGGGACATTGACATTACTACGTTTAGTGGAGCAGCTAATGTGATTTTGTTCATTTGTTTCTTCCGGCGAAAGTAGCGCGATTGTTTTCGCACCTATCATTTAGCCTCCATGTGAGCTTGTCTACAAATTCACAAAGAAAAATGGTATGAGAAGTACAAATGTAGCCTTACCCCGCTCTCTCTCTCTCTCTCTCTCTCTTTCCCTCTCTGTTTCTATTCCTCCTGAGTGTTAACTGTTACTTGAGTGATCCTTAAATATCTTGGCGGTTAAAGTGGGATGTTTTGGCTGCCTACTCCGAGATTACGAGATTCCTGTTTACTTCTCCCCTGTCTTGGCAGGGTCTCCTCCACTGGCGTGTTAAGTGTGCCGCCTGGTTAGACGAAGACAAGAGGGGAATTGGATGTAGGTGTGTGTGAGTATGATCATTCATGCACGTTTGTGTGTGTGTGTGTGTGTTGGGTGGCTTCAGAGGAGAGACAATATAATAATATCTCATAATGCTACCAGTGCCGACTACAGCAATTACATCCTGAGTACATGGAGATGTTTTGCGTGTCTTTATCGCCGATTGATGTAAGACAATAGTGACTCAATCTATAGCCAGTTCATGAAAGCTTTTACATTTGCTGTTGGAAATGGAAAGATACCCAGTGGCAGGTAGTTCTTTCCCGGGACAAATCCTCTGTCGTCTATGGTTTTACCTTTCTGGCAGCAGCAACAGTTTGTTTGGAATAAATAGAAGAAGAACTGGGTAGTTAGCATGAGCAGCGATAGCCACCATGGCTGAACACACAAAGAAAAGAGCGCCACCTACAGAAACTCAAACTTCATCAACAGAAAATCCAAGGAGAAACACGTCACAGTGCTGGACACACTGTTTGATTGACAGGTGATCTCTGGGAAGTGCAGTGCAGGAACACCACAGCAACGATCACTGACGACAGAGACAAATATAAAAACAAAATGAGGATCTGGCGGATCACCACTTTAATAATAAAAGAGAGGTGAATGAAAAGCCCAGCTGAGTTTGTGAAATGAACATGATGTCTTAAAATGCAACTTGCTCCGTGCATGAAATACGCGAGAGAAATAAGTTTCCCCAACAGGAAAGGATTACATGAAGGAGACACGATAGGAATAAATAGGAAAATAAGGGTGCGGAGGTCGGGGAGGGTGCGAGCAAAGTTTTCATTCATTTCGGCAAAAGTTTATTTTTTATTTAACCATGATCAAAACGTTAACAAAATTGTTTTAGTTGACTAACTTGAACCAAATTTTGTTGCCGAACCTTAACCATTACCCTTTTCATGTAACAAACAGGTGAAGTGTCCTTGAGCAAGACACTGAATCCCTGCCAGCTCCATGGGGCTCTTCAGTAGCAGACTCTGACCTCTGACCTCCCTGTGGAGGGGAGGAGGACAAGAGAGAAGAGAATTCCCTGCAGGGATCAATACAGTACCACATTATTAGTAGTAGTAGTATACCCTTGACCAAAGGCTTATGGGATGTCGTGGTCCTCTAAGTGCTTTGTTGTTGGGCCATGCTCACAGCCTAGTGGAACACATGTTGCTTTCCAGGCTGGTTAACTGGCGTTGCGAGATAAACCGTGTTCACCGCAAGTATTTTCAAACATTCAAAGCCATATTGAAAACCTATTTTAACCTAGGTGTGTTCATTTGATCCGGTGAGATGACTGGATGAAACTTAAATGATTCCTGTGGCGCAATTGGTTCTCTGCAGCAGTGGAAAGAAGGATATAGATAAGAAGAGAACAAATAGTAGAGTAATGAAGATAATACAACAAGTAATCACGGCAAAAGAACCTATAATGAGAATAGTGCAACGGACAAATAAATCACGATAAATGATGGGGCTGCCGAGGAAGGCCAAGTTGGAAAAAGTACTTTTCACTGTTGGCCTTTATTGGCCGATGCACCAGTGTGGAGAAGGTAATTCATTTCAAATCCCTTAAATAAGTGTTGTAATTATCTGCTTGTGTGTGTTGTGATCTCAAAGGGCAGCGCGGTGATGGTGTTGGGCTTTGTCTGCCACGGCCGCCCATGAAAGATTAATGCCGAGTAGCCACTGGGAGACTGCAGCAGCTTGTCTGAGGAGAGCCTCTCTTTGTTGCTCCCAAAAGTAGAAAGGAAACACCTCTTTCTTTCTGACCCCTTTCTTTCTTTCTTTCTTTCTTTCTTTCTTTCTTTCTTTCTTTCTTTCTTTTGTTGCTTGACTACATATTGAAGAGAGAAAGAGAGAGAGAGAGAGAGAGAGAGAGAGAGAGAGAGAGAAAGAAGGCAAATATTGTTCCTAGACCATATGCTAAAACCACGTCAAGATGTTCAATGCATCTTAAGCGCCCTGTTTTTGGCATCGCCTTATTCTGATTCCTCCTCCCATCCCTCCTCCCTTTGTTTCCTCAGAGCAAATGTATCGATGTAATGTGATGAAGATCTTCTAAATGCTAATGTTAAATCAAACCACCCACCTACTTTCATCATTAATCTTGAGGAGAGTGATGAAAAATGTTGAATGCACTTACTGTAAGTCGCTTTGGATAAAAGCGTCTGCTAAACGACTGTAATGTGATGTAATGAAACACTAGTTGTATCAGAGTATACATCTGCACAAGCAGATATTTTTCTCACTAGAAAAATTGGAAAAAGCAACATTTTAAGACCACTGAAACCATGTTCACCGTGGATTTAGATCTATAAGGACCAACAGACTCCCTGCAGTGGAATGACAGAGTCATATCAAAGTCTTCCAAGCTTGGTATCCCAAAAAAAATGTAGTTGTCCATGTATAACACATTTGAAATATATTTTGAGTGGCCAAAAACATGTTTTGAATATACTTGCAAGACATATGGTGTCAATAGCATTTTATAAAGGGGTCAGTACTGTGTTCCTCAGTCAGGTTACTGTTATCCCATTAGACGAAGTCCGTTCCTCCATCAGTCTATTGATTCAATGATGACTCTCGCCACCGGCATTTGTTGCTCATTTTCACATTATCATAATGCCTTGTAATGTTTTCACCCAAACGCGCAGGGGATGATGAAAAGCACCGGCGAGTTTACAGATCGACTTTATCGATCACACGCGACACATCGCGGCAGGCGTCTACGTGAAGGTGTTTGCCCTCGCCGTTCGTCCGTCCTGATATTTTATTCTGCCGTTTCACTGCCGGGATTACGACTGTACGTACTAAAACTGAATTTTACATAGAGCTTATTTTTTTGACTGCTCGCTAAAAACCCACTTGTCCTTCTGGGGATGACGCAGGGCCCTGTTCCCTACAAATGCTAACGGTTGCATGACAGGGTGTTAAGGCTCTGCACTGCCCCTCTCCGAGCCCCGAAGGCACTGAGTGCAAAACATGCCTTCCTCCTCTATTTCTGCTCTCCCTCTCTCCGTCTTTCTCCAAATCTCTCTCTCTCCTGTCCCCACATTCACACAGAACAATAGCAGAGCAGGTAGTCTAAGGTGAGAGGGAAAAAAGGAAAGAGCCCGCCCTCCTCCTCCCTCCCTCCCTCCCTCCCTCCCTCCCTTCTCATCTCACAGGGATTTTCTCTCTAACGTTTTTCTTCTTCCTCTCTCTGCCTGTGGTTCTTTCCCTCAGTGAAAATGGGTCACCTTTCTTCTGTCAGGAGAATGCCTGGGTAAGTATAACCTCTACAGCTGTGTGCGCCTGTGTGTATGTGTGTGTGTGTGCTTGTGCATGTGCAAATGTATGCCCTACGATTTTACTATCTGGTGGGGCTCCAAGCCCTGAGAAAGTCACTTGCAAGGACCATTTTCTGGGCCTCATTAGGGGGAAAAGTTTAGTTATTTTGGGTTATCATTAGGATAAGTTAAAGCTGTGGGCGGTGAGAGTTAAACAAAAGATTTGTATGTAAAAATGCACCTGTCTTAGCCTAAATCACAAAGTGGGGCTGCAGCAAAGAACAGCATCCGATCCCTCCTAATTGAGATTTGCCCTATTTTCCTAAATTCAATTCTGGTGTCGGGTATGGTTGCTGGTGGGAAATCTCTGTGCAGAGAAGTGACAAATTAAGATCTGAGAGTGAATCAGCAGCGAGTGAGCGCTCTGTGCAGAGAAAACTGTAGACTTTTTCTCTGGGTAATGAAGTCCTTCAAACTTTCAAAGATGCATTATCTCTAGCTGCCACTTGGGGCCGCCAAAGTGCCAACTCGCCTAATGCAGTTTTAAGGATTAGGATTAAGGAGAGAGGTTGCAAAATGCTTGCGAGTCAATAGAACGTCCTCACAAGTATAGCAGCAAAAGGACTTTGTTTGCACGGTTGTGTGTGTGTGTGTGTTGTCCTTTCTTTGCTGATTTTTCATTATTCCAACAGACAGGCAAGGTGTAGTATAGAGAAAACTTGAATCACCCCCCCCCCTCGTCTCTGGCAGTACGCATGCAGGCAGCGCAACACAGACTTTGAAGTGAGCGTACCGATGCACTTCAAACAGGATCTCACACACTTGGCCTTCGCTCAGAGAGGGAAAAAAAAAGGGGAAGAAAGAGCTTTTCTCTGCCTCCCGATAAAGACTGCACTCTGATCCATCCGTCTGTTTTACTCTCCAACTATCCCTCCATCTACCTCTCCACTCTGTGGCTTGGCTCTGATGCTTTACTCTGCACATCAATGTGAAATACCTCTCTGGAAGCACTAGAAGAGTTATTTCGCAAGACCGTGTTGAATCAGCATTAGTGCTGCCGTGAGAGTGACTGGGAAAATGCTTCATGCAAACACACACATGCTGCATAACACACAGTATAACACACACTGCTATCCATTTATTTGCCACTAAAAGCAGATGTGGCCGCCTCATCTTGTCACCATCACCGTGCTCGTGAAGCGAGTGCTCCGAAGGCACCAGCTCAGATATGTGTCATGAGGCGTGATGTTGTGTGTATATTGTATGTTTTCACAAGGACAAATCACAATACACCATGGTACTGTAGGGACTCATTATGTGGCCTGGCTGTTGACAGCAGAGGTGACTGAGCTAAAGCTATTTGTACAATACAACATATGTAACATTGGTTTAAACACAGGTAATTAAAGCTGCATTGTACAACTTTTTGACATTGAATTTACAATAAATAAACAGGATATATTAGATATTAGCTACTTACCATGTTTTTAGGCTACTATTGTACACCGTGTTGTGTACCGGTACCCTCTTTTCAATCAACTGAATACAAGCAAGTAAAAAGCCAGTGGTGGTTTGACAGTATTTCAACCTGCACTGCCATGATGCAATCACACATTTCAGATTTAAAGAATGCCAAATTGTTGCCGTACCGAAGTGTAGAGGTAGCCCTCGCTGTTCATGGCAACGTAGAGCCCCGTCTTGGTGCTCTGGATGGCCACTATCCTCAGCCCCACAGGAATCAAGTTGAACTGCACTGCAAGAACAGAGAAAGACAGAGTCGGAGGGGAGAGAGGGGGAGAGGGGGCAGAAGAGTGTTAGGGCGATCATTCTTTTCCTTAAACGTTCATAGCGGTTCTTCATGGCATAAATTGCTTTCCAGCTGTCTCCTATTTCATCCTCCCAATTGTACAGTATATCTGTCAGACGGAAATGGAAAGAGAGAGAGAGAGAAAGAGAGAGAGAGGGGAGGGGAGGGAGGTTTAAGGAGGAATGGAGTCTGGTTTCTGGTACACCTGAGGTCAGACAAATCGGGGAGTGACAGTACAGAGAATTCCCCTGTTGGGCAGAGGGAGGAGGGGGGGGGGGGGGGAGAGAACAGAGATGGAGAGTGCATAGCTGAGCTGAGAGCTTCAAGAATGCATTAGGAAGTGACATCTCCCGAGCCTGCCTTGAATTCATTTACCCCAACCCGACACAGTAAACAGCACTTTGTAATGCAGTTCACTGAATCCCCTCCTGTGGAACCTTGGATTTCTTATGTGCATAGTTCTCCATATAAACTAACTCCAACCCTGCTGCTGAACCAGTGCTCGCGCTGTGTGTGTGTGTGTGTGTGTGTGTGCACATGTTTGTGAGTTTATGTGTGCATCCTTCCCAGGATCTCTTGAGCGTGGGCCTGGGGTGCCCTTCCAAAACAGAGCCTTATAACAAGTGACATGGTAAGTTGAGTGATATTGACAAAATGGGCCCTAGCTACCAGCCGCGCCGCGGTCACATCGTCACGACGACCGACCCGGAGCAGTTGATTGGATCAAGGAACCAAATGTGACCAGGACCAGAACAAATAACACAGAGTACTAAAACCTGCCAAACTGGACACTTTTGGTTCCTATTTTTTCAATTTGGTGGATTTGACATGTTTCATCGTCATATGTATTAGAAAGACACAAGATGATCAAACTCAACCTACATTTTAGGCATTTAGCCGACGCTCCTATCGACAGTGACTCAATCAGTAAGCAGACAGTGCCTTGCTCAAGCTTACCTCACTTACCTCACGGCTGCCAATGAGTCCAATACAACAACATGTTGACTTGCATTTGTGTACAAATGAAGTGAGTTACAAGCGAATAAGGCTGCCGTAGGATCAGCTTCGATTAGACGGTGGAAATAACAAAACTGACATCATCCTTTTGAAGCGGGTTGGGGCATGTGTTTCTCTGTGACTAATTAAGTGACAGCGTGGCTGTAAAAATGAAAGACTAAGTCTCACGAGCATGTTTTAGATTCATGGAGCTATTAGCCGCTATTAGCCAAATCAATTTCAAATCAAAATTTCTGCCAAGGTAATGCATGGAACTTAAGTTACCGGAGGTAGACAGAAAGTCAATGCTAACCACTGCCAAAAAAACTGATCACAACAGTATCATCCTATAGGGAGGGTTTAGTTTTGAAGCACTAGTTCATTTGAACAAGTTCACCATCCACTTTTACCACAGCTCATTCTCTCATTGAAGCCAATGTGGGTAGTGTTAGATTTTACTGTCACCTCACATTGTCCACCATTCCAGCATGGATGCAACATAACAGAGTCCAGAGACTGACTGGGTGGGGATGGGTTGATGGTCAACATGTTGGCGGTCAACCTGCATATACTCCTCACCACTACCCCTACCCCATCTCTCTCTCTCTTTCTTTCTTTCCCTCTCTTTCTTTCTCCCTCTCTCCATCTTCCAGGCCCGGCTTCTATTTGCTCTATCGATCCCTGAATCTCAAACAGTCGGTTTCGCAAATGAACAAGGTGTCACCAAAGACCACGGCCGGGATGACAAATAGAGCAGAGCACACATCGCCTCCCTCCTACTCTTTTTTTCACCTCGCTTTCTCTCTCACACACCAAAACCCTCCCTGTGGTGTTGATGACCCCCCAGTAACCCAGTGTATGCACACACACAGACACCACCACAAATACTGTACTGACCCTCTCACTTCCCTCTTATCTTTCACCAATTACTTCCTCCTTCTCAACCTTCATCTCTCTTATTGTCTTTTGCCTATCCTTCATCCCCCTGCTTCATCTCTCTCTCTCTCTCTCTCTATGCATCCATCCTCCTATCCCTTCCCCTTCCAAATAGAGGGAGAGTTTGGTTCCTTTCTCACCCTCAATCATCAAGGCTTTGCTTATCACATGGATTACACAGCTCCCTGCCGCGATAATAGGGGCTGCCTGTTTCTCTTTGTTTTCTCCTCCCTTTCCTTCATTCCTCTCTCGCTCTCTTTCCCACTCCACGTCTCTCGCTCCTTCCCCGTCTCACTCTCTACAACACCTAGAGATTCACAGAGGAGACGGCCAGATTAATTAAAATCCTTCTGAGTGAGAGACAGAGGATGAGAGGCGAGAGAGCAGAGGGGAGGGAGATGGAGGCGAGGGCGGGTGGGGGGGGTGATTGTGGACGGGGTGTTACTGGATCAATCCCGCAAGTCAATTTGAGGCTTCAGATCATCTGCACAATAAATAAACAAGGAGAAAGGCGATATGGGATGGCAGTGAGGGAGGGAGAGGTGGGTGGGAGGGAGGGAGAAGGAGAGGAATTGCAGGGCAGGGAGTTAAGCTGTGCAGAGGGCATCTGTGGGCCTGCACTGTTTGTTGCTGCAGTGCAGTATTGTATTGTGCAGCACAGTCGGCCTCCATGGGGACAAGAAGAGGATTATAACCAGCAGCACTCAGAGTTGAACCTCTGGATGGGCGCTGGTCATTCTCTACTTCCTATTTTTCATGGAGCTGATTGGCGATGCGATAGTCGCTTGGGCGTTAAGTTGAGGTGCTAAGATAATGTATGGTCATGTGTACTGTATGTTATTGTTATTATGTTGCATTTATCAAGTGGGCTCAATTTTTCAGATCTCTTTCAGGAGAGAACAAAAAACATTCATTCAAAAAAACAACAAAGCAAATACTCAACATCATTTAGTCACACAGTTTCAGCAGTTAAACAGTCAGCGACATACAGAAAACAACACTGACAAACATCATAGAAAGTCTGAGATATCATCGCTTTAAAAAAATTGAGGGGGACAAGGTGCATAGTAGGAGACGACCTTGGCAAGGTCAGCAAATATGTGTGGAGTAATTGAAACTAACTAGTCCTGCAATCTGGTGCCATTTGTTGGACATTACAATGCTGCATTGAAAAAACAATATTAATTATATATAATGTGAATAAGAGTGGACCAAGGATAGACCCTTGTGGAATGCCCTTACTGATCTCAAGAAAACGTGATGTTTGGTGTCTTTGTTTACAGAACAGAACAGAAAAGCAGTTACAACTGACTCCTTGGAGGCACTTGGAGTGAAGAGCTGAGTCAATTCCACTGAAGTTATAAGAGGGCAGATGGAAAGTCATCGGTAGCCAATGAACAGGAGCAAAAATCTCAGAAAACAATTATCCTCTGAGTGACCACGGTGACTCATTTCCTCCAAGCTCAGAAGTTAGCTTTGTGTGTGTGTTCTCTTAGTCACTGCTAATAATTAGGATGTTAGCTGTGCCGTTGAACCGCTGAATATCATTCTCCTGTGAAAACCAAAGCTCAGTATTGGCCTGGCAATTAATCCTCATCGCCAGAATGTTGCCATACGAGGGATGGGATTTTACTCATTGGTGACAAGTGTTAGCTCACTAAAGCATCTGTGTCCAGAGCTTAAAGTGACATGAGCATAAGCACACACAGATACAGGGATACATAGATGCCAACACTGGCATTATCGCTCTTGATAAGGAAGACGGATCAGGATCAGCTACTAAAACGCCCAAAATGAAAGATTTACTGTACTAGACATCTCCACCCTACATCGCAACACTTGCAAAAACACCATCAGAAAGAGTGCAACAAGTGGATGTCCGCCCCTCTGAACCCGTCAGGCATCTTTATAGCCGCGCACCCAGAGGTGCTAACCAGCAGGGCAACGGACATCAGCTGCTGTCACTCAAGGAGGAGGACAAGAGAAGGACAAGAGAAGAAGAAAACCAGGGCAAGGGGAGCCCATAACGCCCCCAGCCTGAGTTGGTGAACATTCTGCAAGGTTATTCACACATCAGTGGGCTCCACCATTTTTATCCAATCACCCATAAAAACATGATCTAAGCCTAAATTGTTCGGTAATGGATGGACTGTCATTGGAAGATACTTCGAGTTTAGTGCACAGAATGATAAAGAAGGATAAAATCCCAACAGGTCATTTAGTCTTAAAGCTTTTATTAAAACATTGAAAATTCAAAAAAGGAGAAAAAAAAAATCACTGCAATGTAACAAGGGAGATTATCTCCCCCTATTGGCAGATTTCATTCGCTTTGAGAGACGATTGAAGACTCAACACTAGATTAAATAACTTTTCGCTGGGTCCCTGATTTCCCTGGTGGTCAATGACTCTGACGACAAGACGACTGCCTTCACTCTCTCGTTATTTAACGTCTACCTCTCCCCTCGGGCTTTCCTCTCCATAACTGATTCTTCCATCCCTTTATCTGTCTGCTTTTCAGTCCATCTATCTTCCACCCCTTCTTCTTCTCCTCCCCTTTTTTCCCCCCGCCCTGGCGTGGATTAACAACCTTTGCTTTATCTCACTCTGTGCTTTTGTATACCGCTCTCCATCCGTCTTCCTTATTTGTTCCCTTTCAATTCCCCCGCACCCCGTTGTCGTTCACTCCATCCCGTGAAACCAATACCTTTCCGTCCACGTCCATTCATCTTTGTCCCGTTTAACCCTACAGCTTTCTCTCCATCACTCGCCTCCGCCTCGTGTTCCTCCTCCACCACGTCTCGGTCTATCCTCATTTCCCCTCGTTTTGTATTCCTCGCCCTCTTTTCTCATCCTCACGAGCCCGATCTTGTACTCCTTTCCCTTCTCCTCGCTCCCTTCATCCCGACTGCAAGAGCTGCGCTTTTACGTTCAACATGTTTTTTTTTTCTTTTCTTCCCTTGAATGCCGTAGCTCTCATACAGTGCTAAGTTACCCTCATCTCCCTTTCAAGTCTTTGAGATTTCTTCCCGCCTGCCCTCTGTGAAGAGGCGTTATTGAGCACTGGGAAGAGTTTAGAGAAAGAAACCGAGGCAGACAGAGAGAGAGCAGACTCGTCCCGGCGCCCAGAGAGAGAGGGAGATAAGAAAAGTTTCCCATCAACAGTGGGAGATGGTAATTGCGGTGGATAAAAGTCGGGGAATGAAGCTCCTCCTTATGGCTTTCCGATGTACACACTGAAAGTCAATAGCAGCCTCGCACCCCCCCAGCTTTCGTCTCCCTCCCTCTATTTGTCTCTCTTCCTTTGTTTCTCTCCTCCTCCTTCTCGTTACTCTTCTATTCTCTTTCTAGTCTGTCAAGCTGTCTGTCTCTTTGCCTCTTTCTGGGTCGCGCTCTTCCTCTCCAAGAAGCAGATTTTCCGAAAGAGGCCAAATCCAGCATCCGTTCTCCTCTAGCTCCTCCGGCCTCCATTACTCACTCAGTGAATTCTTTCTCTCTCAGCTTTCTTTTGTTGTTTTTTTTACATCTTCCTTCAGCTCTTTTGTGATCAACCCCACTACCACACACATCCCATGTTGACATGTGGTCGAGAGGTTTTGGCCCCTACTTGCTCAGTCTCTCTGTCACACACACACACACACACACACACACACGATCAATGTTCATTAATGTAAACCATTACATACCACATGTATACAAACCTGTGTAAGCACGTACACGCGTACATACACACACACACACATACAACGGCACACACATGCACACACACTGCTGTCATTCAATTATTCATTATGCAAGCATGTGCACACAAACCCATGCACACACACACACACACACACACACACACACACACACACACACTCCCACAGGCCCATGTAGGCATGCAAGCACACACATTAATTCGTTCACTGTGCACATGCATGGTCACACAAACCCATGTACTCCCACACATGTACGTACATACACATACACACACACACACACACACACACACACTGGCGTGACTCACTGAGCAGCCCCCCCCCCCCCAAAATAAATAAATAAATAAATAAATAATTGAATCCAAGTGCCTCTCCATGCTCCTCCTCATTTCTCTCCTGGCTGTATTACATAACTGCTGGGGGGAAGGATGGAGAAGTGAAGGGGCAGAGGGGGGGAGCCAGCTCCTCTGACCTCCCACCAGAGGGGGGGAGACACAGTGATTTAGGAGCCATCAGCTACATGCCAGCTGCTCCTCCAGCTCCCTATCACTCCCTTATCTCTCACCCTCCCTCTCATCCATGATCCACGCTCACTTCTTTCTCTCTTCCTCTGCCAAACCCGTCTTGTCTTGCTTGCTCAGTTATCTCCTTCTCTCCTCCTCTTCCACTCTGGTGCCGATCCTTTGTCTCTCCTTCCTCCTTCTCTTGCCTCCTTATGACGTTTAGCTTTCTGACCACCTCCTCTCTCTGGGACCTAATGGGAACTAGTAGCTAGTACTACTTCCGTACCGCCTTCACCCTGACTAGCCCTCACTGTCCTCCCTACACCCAACCTTCCCACAGCGGCCAGAGACATTTCAAGACCGTGTTGAGGAGAACCGATAGATGAGGGTAGCTGATCTAAGGTCAGGTGCCCCAAGAAGAGAGGTCTGAGATGTATCCAATCCCCTGTTCCTCTGTGGTCTTCTCTGCCCCTTGGAGGTCATCGGTCCTGCCCCATTCACGTCAGGTCCCTGGCGTAAACAGGCGGGAGGAGGGGTCCCGTTCAGGGAAGTTGGGGCGGGGGGAGGGGCGGGATGGGTGAGGATCGATATGACAGGACAGCTTTAGTAAAATGAGCAATTAACTGGCCGAGGCGTCCGGCAGCAGTGTGTAATACGCCTGGCCCGGGGCCAAGACCCGGGGGCCCGCAGCCAACCGCGGGCCTCTCTACTTAATTGTCAGAGTGAAGAAGAAAAAGAGAAAGGCCACGGAGGAAGAGGGGGGGAGGGAAGGGTGGTTGCCATCCTGGGCGATGTCCTTTAAACAACTTGAGCGGTCAACTGTACTTTGGAAAGAGTTTCTGTGTTTGCAGGTCTGAGTGTGTGTGAGGGATTTAGGGTGTGTTGATGCGTGTGAGTGTGTGTGTGTGTGTTTTGAACATTTACCAGCATTGTTTGGATGTTGCTGCACATGGCCTACACATGTTACATACATGTACAGTCCTATCTCTGTGCCTATGTTCATACACGTACAGGCACATGTGTGTGTGTGTGTGTGTGTGTGTTTACAGCAGCGTGTGACAGAGGTTGTAAAGATGTAGAGGTTTTTCTGTGCAGACCAGTCAACCTCAGATATGAATCACACTGTTGCTCTCTTAATTATTTATCCCATTTGCTGCTGATTTGGCCTTTTTCTGGTCTCCTTAGCATACGCCGCAGTGAGGTGCATAATTACTGCGCACGCACACACACACACACACACACACACACACACACACACACACACACACGCACACAGGGAAGGTGCCATCCTATGGAGGGCGTTGCCACTTTTGTCTGGAGAAAGTGGAAGTTGAAAAGAGAGGAGAGGGCGGGCGATGGAGAGACGGGACGGGCTGAGTCACTACCTTGACGGAGGGAGAAGGAGAAAGACTGGACGGGTTGCAGGGTGTGTGAGAGAGAGAAAGGTATGGAGGGTATGAGAGGCTGCCTTCACACCACAGGCTGTTTATATCTATTGTAGGATGTAACCAACATGTGATACCAATATGAACCAACAGCGATGTTGAAAAGACACACGTGTGCAGAGTAACAATACCAAAAGCTGTCGGTTACGGTATATAGCTTTGACTGAATTAAGTCGTCTCCCCCAATATCAATCATGTCATCTATTGCACTTTCTTTCCATTGTTACGTCTCGTTGTCCTGCTGGTTCAGCATAAGATTTAATTATTGTCATCACAATGTTTCCAATTTGACTGTTCAAATACAAATCCGATTTACTACCACGTATCCATGTGGTCCAGATCAGATTTGAAAAAACTAGACTAGAAAACATCAGATCTGTGTCACATATGAGGGGGGAGGTGACAATCTGAATTGGGACACGTGCAGCTGCAGTGTGAACACAGCCGTACAAACGGAGAAAGATATGTGGTTATGACTGAAGAGGCATGTCAGGCTCCGTAGCCACTTCTCCACAGCAGGACCGCTCATCCAGCCAGCACAATGCATTACCTCTGTTCGCTACAGAAAGCAACACGAAGCACGGAGATGTCATTTGGGGATGTGATTGAAATGGAACGGCAAGCCCGCTAGTTCCGGGCCGCTTTTCATTCTACTGTATGGTGAAAGTCTCTGCTGCCGGGGAGACCACAGGAGATACGCCTGACAGTCTGCCACACACAGAGTACAGTACATGCCCACACAGCCGTTTCTCCCCTTTCAATATTCTGTGCAGCCAGGTAGATGATTGTGCTGCAGATTGATACTCAATTACAATAATGTCAATCACTCAAGTATTCCACCATGCTTCCAGAATGGATAAATAATCCGCCTTGGATGAAAAGTGTACGATTTATGAGCTGTACGGGAGTTACCTGTCAGCCGCCTCCTGACAGGTAACGCCCCCCCTCCTGTCCTCTGAGACCGCAAAGAGCCCAGAATAGCATTAAACCAGATCCTGGGATTGATGGAATTATAGTTGTTATAAAATGAACCGTAAATCAACCCCCCCCCGCAAACACTTTGCGGGGTGACCTCCGCTGGCTGGTGTTTAATACCCCGACGTAGCGGGAGCTGTTGCGCAACGCCTGTCTTCGCATCCCGTCTGGGAAGCCAGCCCCGGTCGCCTTCAGATGTACCCGGGCTGCATGACGCCATGAACATTTCAGATTTAGTGCGAGACGTTTAAAGAGCGACGCGCCGTTGTCTCGGTGTAGGTGTGTCGCCGTGTGCTGCTGCGGCTCCCGGAGGCGTCGTGGGGGCCGTTATGATTGGTTAAACCAGCTAGGTTTCTACCAAGGCAACCACCCTCACAGGCGATCATTCCATCAAATCCTGTGTATCGGAAAATTGTGTTACGGTGTTTACATGCTTGACCGGTCCCAATCCAGATGAACGGCGTCGCGCACAACACAATGGCGACGACTTGTTCTCCCCCCCGATCAGCGAAGCCTGACACTGTGTCACTAAAGTTACATAAGTGGCATTGTAATGCGTGCTGCAACCCTTTCTCTCCAGGACAAATATCAAGGGATATCCTCACGATAAATACCTCAAGGTTACAGCCGGGTTATTCTCACCCGATTAAATAACACAGGGGGAAAACGTGATTGCAGTACCTACTGCCACTGGTATTTTGACATAAAAATGAAATACCTAAATGCTATTACCAACTTGACAGAAGGTCCCAGAACCTGGAGATTTATTTTCCCTCCCTTTAGATTATGAACCCAAAATTGTGCTAACTTCATGTTTTTCCTTCCAGGTTGTGTTTTGACAGGAGAAACGCTGCGTTGTCACATCGGGGCTATCCTATAACACAGAACTGATCTCTCGTGGGGTGAGGTGTGTGTGTGTGTTGTGTATGTGTTGGGGGGGGGGGGGTGCAATGGAGGATGACTGTTTTGTTTTCTGTACTCAAGGCGAGAGCCTGACATCGTAACTTTTAGTTGTCACACATTGTCACAACACGGAGTAGCTCTGTGCTGCTTGATTCCTACAGTGAACCAAAAACCACTTCCGTCACAGGGTCTGGTTTGTTATTGTTTTTCACCAAAATCACTTGAATGTGCAACAAGTCGCATTTAGGAGGAGCATTTGAAGGCAGGTTTGTCTCCGGCTCCGATGTGAATCATTTGTACAGCAGATAAATACTCTAAACGTCCCACCAAGATGGTCGACTGAGTGAGAGAACGACAGAGAGACCATCACCTACTGCTGGCTTCGATAGAGCAGATATCCAGACAGTCAGACAGACTGATAACAGACACAAGCTAGGACTGGCAGATAACATCGCCAGACAGACACACACACACACACATACAAATGACTGATTCATAGATGCATGAACTTTGCAGAGGGATTTAAGAAATGCAGGCTAATAGAAAAATAATAATGTGTGTGTGCGTAACTTGAACTGTGATAGGAAACTCCTCCCCTATAGCTGGAGCCCCTCCCACCCCTCATAACCAGCTCCACCTCCCTCAATGATGGGTGCAAAACATGGTCGGAGGAACAGCCAACCGTAAGACTGAAAAACTCTGGTATGACTCCCAATCGCCTTTGATCAGACAAAGTTAAAAACAACAATAAACATCCTATAGACGTTTGGGGAATGGCTCCTTCCTGTAATCAAACTGTCTTTACGCTTCGCCACCAACTTCTGTTTGGCTCTTCGCCGAACACCACTGAACCGTTTCAGACTTTGGGCAACGGTTCCCCTAGACCAGAGACAACACGTTCATCAAATGCGTTATCTCCTCCCAAGCTAATTGAATGTCATCTGCCCTCTGCAGCTTATTTAAGGTATAGTATATTCTCTCGTGGCGATTCTACACCTCGGGCACAAGGACATCAGTTTCCTCTTGGGAGAAACCTTTGTGTCGGACTCCAGACTCTTCCATCACCAAATTGTCAGATGGCTGTGGTGCAGGGCGCACAGCTTTTAACGGGAAGGGAAAGAGGTGATTTGATTGGTCAGGATTGGAGCCAGGCCTACCACACCTACCGCACCACATCGTTTTCAACAATGCCACGCGCTTCTGTCCGCCATGCCCTGTACGTTCGTGCCATACGCCTTTGGTTCATGACAACAGAGCTCCAAATGTTTATAAGGTGAGGGAGGGGGGTGAAACGTTTTTTGAGCAAGTATACCTATGTGTGTGTGTATGAATAATCCTTCACTTACAGAAGGAGCTGCTTTCGTCCTTTGTGCCTTCCATGGTGCCATCCGGCAGCATCTGGAGGTAGAAGCCGTGTCTGCAGTAAAGCCGTGTGACAATACCCTTCAACTGAGGCTCTGCATGGGGAAACACAGGGTTAAACACACAGTGTTAGCATCCAGGAAAACACACACACACACACACACACACACACACACACACACAGGTAAGTGCACACATGTTAAGTACAAATATGTGTGAACGCACCCACGTACCTATGAGCATGCACCCACAGACTAAAGAAGTGGCAGGTCTTGATATTTACACTGTGAAATGGTCAAACAGAGACAGAGAGAAAGAGAAAGAGAGAGTGTGTGTGTGTGTGTGTGTGTGTGCGTGTTCGTGTGTGTGTGTGTGTGTCTATGGCCTTCAGCAGGATTGATGGGACCTTGGTGTCTGCTTAAAAAGGAGCAACCTCAGACAGATTCAAGTCAGGGAGGCAAAGTGTGTGCATTTACTGTATGTAAGGCTAAGACGAGTGTGTGTGTGTGTGTGTGTGTGTGTGTGTGTATACACAAATGCACGTGTTTGTGCGCTTGTAGCAACTGCCCACCAAAGGAGGGAACCCTTCATCAAAGATGGATGGCTTTTGAAACTGTGCCTCGCTGTTTGCAGCAGAGCGCAGAGCGCTCAGCCGCTCGCGAGGGGGGTAAAAAGTCAAGAGACACAAACAGGAACAACTTTACCGGCGCGTTGAAAGTTTAATGCACCACCGCACGTCGTCTGTTTACCCTGCTCACTGGCTCAAATACCAAATGTTGTCATTTACTCAACATCAGACAACTTATTTGGGGGGGATCAATCAGGGGTTTGAAGACAACGTCGGGAGGAAGGGCGCCATTTTATCGGGGCCGTACATATATGACTGGCGGGCTCTTTCACTCCGGACCGCTGAAGCTAACCAGTGGATCAGAGGGAATGTCAGGATACTGGCGTGTTTCCACAATCAAGTTTTAATGCGATGCATCAAATATGTATGAGGACAGAGAAGTACGGGGGCAGCTGGCAGTTGGCCCTCGGTTGACAGAAACAGAGGGAGAGGGAGATGTGCGCCGCAAAAAAAAAAAAAAGAAATCCATCTTAACAAGGCATTTAAACTAGCATCGAGACTTCACATTAAAAGATAAAAATCTGACGGACTGGGATGATTTCACTTGTTTCCAATGCGAATCAACCTGTTTGAAGAATGTTCTTGAATCGAGTGTCATTGCCGGACCTCCGGGCCCTCACTGAGTCACTGAATCACTGAGTCACTTTACATGATGGAGATTGTTTTTTGCAGCGCATACAAATAATGAAAACACACAACTTTAGCAAACGCACATTACCACTTTCTTTAGGAAGATGTTGGATCGCAGCTCATTACGGCTTTAGTTAAGCTTTGATGTCTGCTTATTTGTCAAAGAACTCCCGACGCGTAATTCATCGCATTCGGTTGGAGGATTTGGCTTCCGGAGCGTGATTGAGTCGCTGCAACCGCTAAAAGATAAAAGCTCATCCGCCCGTCACTGGCTGCTAGCAGACCGGGCATGGGAGGTCAAAAGTGGAGTGTGGTAATCTGCAATATCCTGAGTGTTAATCCCAAATGAAGCCTCAGACCGCACATCAAGCCATGCATTGCTACAGTACACAACGGAGCAGTGTATCACAGAGGGGCGGGTTCGCCGGCCTTTGGCGTGACCGCGGTGACAAACCACATTTGTGCATTTTAAGAGCCGATCCCCGTTTGGTAGCGATTACGTGATTCAAAACACTCAGAGGAACCGCCGCGCACTCACAAGGACATGCAAGGGTATTACACACACACACACACACACACACACACAGAGCTCTCTTCCTCGTTAAGCAAAGGTTAAAAGCAGGAGAAATTGCCGTGAGTCACGACCTGAGGCAGCGTGTTAGTAAAACGGAGCCTTTAAATACGTGGGGAGAAGTCGCCTGGGGCAAATTAAATGAGGACACCGTAACCCCATAGGATTATGGGTAGAACAGCAAGGCTGGCAACAGTGTTGGGGAGGTGGTAGCTTGACTAAATTTGGTTTGGGTTCAGGCCCAGGTTGAGTGATGGACATTGCATACAGACATTGCAGAGGTAGATATGATCTACTGGTGTAAGTAGCATGTTTGAGCATGAGCCCAATTGAAACCAATGCAGTCTTTGAGCCATGGCCATGCTCCTTCCCTTGCGATTCTCCCGCGATTTGTTGCATGAGTGCATGGTCAATGAAACGATTTATTGCACTGCCTTCCAAAGGCATGGCCTCTGCCACGCCATTTTCTGTTGGGACCCATTAGTGGCAATGTGCATCCTGTAGGTACAAATTCATGTCAAGGCCAGTGAAAGTTATGTCCTTATTTTCAATGGCTGGTTCAGAATTCACTCACCGAAATAGACTACGGTGAGATACACTGGATGTTAAGAATACATTAGTCCTTATCCATGAAGACAAATGGTATGTTGAGCGAGAACAAGTAAGAGGAAGCATCGCGTTAGTTCAGGCAGCACACCTAGTGATGCGCGCCCCATCGGCTGATCCAAACCAACTCCAGCCATTTAAGCTGTCAGCCCCTCAGTCATCCCCGCGGTTCCTACCTGCTACATGCTGCTGTACTGGTTGTGCTGCTTCCTCCCTCCACCACCCCAGCCTCCTCCTTATTAAGCCTACACTTGCAATGCCCTGCATACCGTTAGGGGGGGTGATTGTGCTCCCCGCCAAATCTTAGCGTGCTGCTTGGATTCATACGGGGAGTACCCTAGGGAGCAGAGCCTGCACCGCCAAATACTATTGTATAACCACTTGTGCAATAAATGGTTCTTGACTCTTGTTTCTGATTGAACGTATTGTTTTGGTAAGAACAGCTCAGAGGCTGTTCAGAAGCCAAAGATGTGTCTGTGCACTATTAAGGTCAGTTCCCCTACCACTGGCTACTGTACAGAAACAGATTCAATGGTACACCTGAGAAAAGAAAAAAGTCTGTTCTGGGATTTGGACTGGAAATTCAACTGAGGATGAACTTCATTTCCTATTCTATTGCCCTTTATATGAATAGTTGTGTGCTTTATAGGAGAATGACCTGGATTTCTGCTAAGATCATTATGAAAGGCTTATGTTTGAGTAAGGGGGATTCTGTGATCTTAGCTATGTATACTGTGTCAAGGCCTCTTTCTCAATAGAGGTATGTTTACAGGTAAGACTGAGCTGCACTGTATTTCATAAATAATGCATAACTGCATTCTATTATTATTATTTGCACTCTTTTGTACCTTTTCTAGGCCGTACTAAACTACTGAGATGTTACCTACTGTTATATTCCTACTGAGTGGCTCTCTGTTGGACTTAATGTCCTATCAGTGTTATGTACTTTGATGCTACATGTGAATCTGGTGCACAACCAAATCTCCCCATAGGAGTTAATACAGTTTTCTCCTGCCAAGGGCATTTTTTGAGTAATTAGGATCAAGCTGATGATGGATTCCAAGTATGTTTTTTTTTTTTCCTGAACTACACCCCTGGACATACCTCACCTTCATTTCAACTAACAGGTTGGCCTGTAACCAGCCCGCTCCGGTTTGGACCAGACTTGAAAGGCGAAGCATCGATCCGGGGGTTAAGGCTCTCGGGGCTGAAACATTCTGCTGTTAAAGCCAGAATCCAGCTAAGGGTTCAACTGAAAGAGGGTTTTTGAAGGCCGGTACGAATACTGATATTTTTGGACTGAAGCTGCCAATAGCCTGTATTTTGTGGGGACATTCAATATCTTAACATTTGACCATTACCAGGCCAAGTATTCAGCGGCTCCCTCAGAACTGTATTCTTGTCAGGGTAGGAAAGCCTCTGAAACAATAACTAGACTATAAGTAGACAGTCAAACAGTTTTGAAACCCAGGAGAATAATAATAATAATAATAATAATAATAATAATAATAATAATAATAAAAACCATGCATGCTTGTGGAATGGGGAACGTAATCAAAATGTTGCATTAGATTCAGTTCAGCTGAAGGGCTTCCCATAGGCAACCAGTGTAGTATTGATCAGTTCTACAATAAATAGGTAATCAATCAAACTGCACCACATCCATCATATGTTGGAGGTAGATGACACTGACTGGCAGATATCTGATTTTTCATAAAAAGCCAATCGGTCTAACTCTGACCCAGCTAGAGAGGGGGAGCCAAGACACAAAGTGTGTGTGTGTGTGTGTGTGTGTGAGCGAGTGAGTGAGCGTGACTTCTGCACATAATCTCACAGACATTCAATGCCAATTATAGAGTGACCTTAATGAAGAGGAGGATTAATTTAACTAATTAAGAATTTCAACCATTAAAGTCACGCTGACCCCTCCGGCTGCCCGGTGCCCTCGAGTCAGATGACAACTGGGCAGCAGCTAGTGGTATTTTCACCCCCATTACCCACTCCCATTATTTATGTGTGTGTGTGTGTGTGTGTGTGGTGATGGACACACACACGCACACACACAGTGGACCTCTTTTCCTCGCCCTCCCTTCAACCCTCTCTTTCGCTTTCTCGTCTCCGATGTCCTCTGTTCATTTACGTTCAATCAAGTCCCTTTTTTTATCCATTAACAATCATAGCGACGCTCTAAGTTCATTGCAGTTTTTATCCCTTCTCTCTCTCTTTCTCCCTTTCTCTCTCCTTCCTTACTACTGAGGGTATCAGCTAATGCTCGGGGGCTGGTAGGAGGAAGGGAGGCTCCTGTCCTGCTCTACTCCACGTCTAGGGCAGTTGGGGGCAGCTAGGGGGCAAGGCCATGTGAACAGTGTGTGTTAAGGTCAGCAACCTCATTGAAAGACACTGAAGAGCATCAGTAGCAGGAGGTGGTGGGGTGAGGAGGGACCTGCAGGGTGTAGGTGGAGAGGGCTGTCCGTTCTGTGGAGCACCTTCTCTCTCCCTCTCAACACTGTCCCATTCATCTCTTCCTCTCTCTCTCCCTCCTTCCCTCTTTCCACCTCCCTCCCTACCACCTTCCCTCTTCTTTCTCTTTCCCTCTCTCCCCCTCTTCCCTCTCTCTACCCCCCCTCCTATCCTCATCCCTCTTTCCCTTCCTCTCTCTCCACCTCTCTGCCTCCCTCACTCTCTACCTCCTCCCATCTCTCCCTCTCTTTCTCTCTGTCTCTCTCCCCGCAAATGAAGCCATGCATCAACCAATCAGCGTGGGATACCATGTCATTACCGTTCATCCACTGAAACAAAGAGGTAGAGAGAAAGAGAGGAAGAATGAGAGTGTGTCTGAGAGAGAGAGATGGAGTGATGGAGAGAAGGAGGAATAGCAGCGTCACGCGTTTGAGCAAAGCATCGATAAAGTGACGTTTAGCGGTGACAGAGACTCCATCGAACGACTGATAGTTCACTCAGAGAGAGGGAAGAGAGGGGAAGAGAAAGAGAGGAGAGGAAACGAAAGAGGGAGAGAGAGGATGGGAAGAGACAGAGAGAGAGAGAGAGCGAGAGCGAGAGAGAGAATAAATGAGAAAGAGAGAGAAGAGTAAACGGCCATGACCGCCACACCTCAAAGGGCTACAGCACAAAATGTCCTGGCTTTCTGCGCTCAGTGTTACAGTAAGGGGGCTTTACATGTCATGTGCTCTGTACAGGCACATGACATGTAAGACAACCGCCCCCCAGAGTTTGTTTTGAAGAGAAAGACGAAGGATAAAAGGCGATAAGAAAGAAGGAAAGGAAAAATAGCACCCTCTTCCTGTTTTGTACCCTATGTGCCATAAAGCAATCCAGCAGATTTCCCGCCAAATCCACCCCGGTGGGAACAGAGGCCGGTAGAGGCTGCCGATCTTCTCGACGGTGGTCCCGTTTGTTTACGGTGATCCTAGTTATGTCTCAAAATGAATGTGGAAATGATTTATTGATGTTAAAATGCTACACATACTGTAGCACCTTTAAGGTCCAGTAAAACAGCAGCCTATCTGTATTCCATTGGTGCTGCAGTGGTAGTGAACAGGCACACTGCAACACAAAACCCTCAGTCAACTGTTTGACAGATTGTTCTCCGTGCCCTCTGACAGGTGAAAACAGAGCACATCTGAATTTTTCAAGTAATTACTCCTTGAGGCGGAGCAGCGGTGCAACAGTAATTCACAGCTGCATGCTGTTCATGCAGTAAAAGAGTAGGACCTTTCTGCTCTGTGCTGCGTAGTTGCCACTGTGCAACACAATACACCCTCCTCAGTATCTTTGCATTTGGAGAATCAACCAAAAACACCCAGCGCTGCCACAGCTGGACAAGAAACTGGTTTCACTAAAGCATCTTAGCAGCTATACTGTTGTTACGCAGATTCTTGTACACAGACACATGCATGCATGCTCACACACAGAGGCATGCATGTGTCTTATCACACTCACACACATGCACGTTTCTTGTACACTACTGCATTATTGTGTTTATTATTTGACAGATTTTCGCAAAAGTTATCTCAGAGCTCAGACCATCCTTGCTCCTTCATAAACCAATGGACAAAGGTCATTTCAATGTTCTTTTATCCAATACAGCACTTTGGGCAGATCCCTGCTTGGTCGCTGCTACTCAACGTGCCACGGCTCTAAACTCCCGTCCCAGAAACGCCTCTCGGCTCGCTCTGGAGTTAATAAGCTTGTTACTCCCCACCGACTCCAATATTGTCTTTCTCAGAGCCTAAAGCTATTAATCCGCGGACATATGGATTTCGCCACTGCTAATATTTCATCTCCCAGCGTTTATTGTATCCAGTGGCAAATGCTTGACGGCGGCCTCGGAGTGCAATGACACATCCTGTATTGAAGTGGGAGCTGCTGTAGTGTGGTATGCCGATATTTTCGCAGGAGTGGCCGAGTCATTTACACACACCCACATTTACACTCTTACAAAAACCTGGGAAAAAAACCACAAACATCCGGTGTCAGGGAGAGAAAGCACCAGGTGTATTTTCATCTTTTCATATTGCACTATTCACATTAAGTGCGCGACTAAATTGCATAAAATTACAACAGTGGCTCTTTGTGGCCCCAGATGACAATGAATAATGGGGATGAAGGCGGGGAGAGCCTATATGGTAATAGCCATATTTACTAGGACCATCAATCATCTCCAAACCGCGAGCAGCCTCATCCCTCATAGGAGGGAGAGAGAGAAAGGGGCGGGACGCCTTCAAAACAAACTGCTTCTCCCTCTTTCCCATTCGATCAGTTCTCGCTCTCCCACTCTCTCTCTCTCTCTCTCGCGCTCTGCAGTCCAACTTTAGCTTTTAGGAAAATCAATAGTGATGAAAGTGATGAAGTGCAAATCCATTTACGCCGCTGAAAGTTTACCAGGCTCCCTGTTCAGGCATGTTTTTGGGTGGCAATTAAAAATAATCTAACGAGAAGGATGCAGATTACACGGCGGACGGTTAATTTGACCGCTGAAAGTGCACGTGGCCCAACAACTCCCAACAGCGACGCCCAAGGTAACACTTAGCCAATGAATAGCAAGGACGGATTTCCTGGCGCTGCCGGGTAGATGAGGGATTGGCTAAAGTGGAGAAGAAAAATAGCTGCTTAGTAAGGGAAGATCAAGTTGACATTTGTGAAAATCTAATTCTGATGTGTCAGGCTCTGTATTCCAGAAAAGAGATCAATGCAGTGACACAGATGGCGCAAAAAAAGACTAGAGAGCTGAGAAGCGAATTGCCCATTTATTTATGTCAATCTGATCCTGGCAATGCATGTAATGGGATTACAATAATCTGATTACAAAAATGGTAACTGTAATCTCCTTACATGCATTCACAGTACTTATAATATGCCTCCAGACTGATATAAATATATGGGTAATTTTCAAGGCATAATATATACACAGGGGCTGGGAAGTCATGTCAACGCATGTAATGGGATTACAATAATCTGATTCTTCAGAAGGTAATCGGTAAATTGTACATTTTTAAAGAAAACACACCTTCTCTGGATAGGTATGGGTATGGATGGGTAGATGTGCACAGAAACCACAAAAACAAATGAAGCGCACACACACACACACACACACACACACACACACACACACTGAGAGGTCAGGGGGAGGGAGACGTTGTAGATTAATTAAAAAAGCGACTGGTGCACTTTTTTTTTTATGTCTGTGCTCAAAGGCTTAATGATTTCTAGCTTTAACGAACGGCCCAATGATTAAGACAGGGCGATAGAGGGAGAGAGGGAGAGACAGAGAGCAGAAGAAAAGCAGCTGTCAGAGAAAATGAGTGAGAGACGTGCCATGGAGAGGAGAGGAGATAAGGAGGACGGATAAAGGGAAAGATTGAAAAGGGCGTGAGAGAGAAAGAGAGGAACAAAGAAGGGGGGACGTAAATCGAGAAAGAAGTGAAGACGAAGGGAGGGAGGGAGACGGCGCTTTAGAAAAGGAAGAGGATAGATACCCTTGGGGGGTTGCTCTGTTTGCAATAGGTGAACAGAGAGAGAGAGAGAGAGAGAGAGAGAGAGATACAAATGAAAGTGAATGAGAGATACCCAGTGAGACAGCCCTAACCTGGATCAGAGAGAAAAAAGTGGGAGAGAGAGAGAGCATAACATCAATTACTTTTCAAATTGCAACAATGATATTACAGAAACCAACTGAAAGAAGAAGTTGTTATTGTGGTTATCACCTCCTCTAAATATTAAATTGAACCTGAATCATCCAAAAAAAACGATAACCCACCGCATCCCCTGATTTAGTTTCCTCAGAATTAGTTTTCTCTTCTCAGCCGTCTTCTGGCTCGGATGCAAAGCGGTAGAGAAGTTCAGTTTCTCTAGGGTGGAAGTATTCCTGCTCGCTTGATTTTATCAAAGCGAAAGGACAACAAGAACATTGGGCGTCGACGCTGTTTGGTCTCCCTGATCATTCACAGGAGAGGGAACGGGAGATAAGAGCGGATGCAACCCACAATTTTTTGGGGTGTCGTGTAACGAAACAGTAATAACCCAAGTAGTGTAATGGATTACCACTCCTGAGAGAGAGATAGAGAGCAGGGTGAAGGCGGCAGAGGTTTTCAGTATCCCAGGACCCTATCCTTACTGATGTTAATTACAGTAACGATCAGGAGGAGGGAGGGAGGGAGGGAAGAGGGAAGAGGGAGGTGGAGGGAGGAGGAAAAGAAAGGGAGTTAAGCTGAAAAGATTTGGAGAGGGAGGGGATGAGAGAGAGTGAATCAGCAAGAGACGGAGGACGGTCAGAGAGAGAGAGAGAGAGAGAGAGAGAGAGAGAGAGAGAGAGAGAGATCAATCACCAACGGCCCCGGTGTTGTAACATTGAAAAGAGTCAATGGCCAGGAACCAAACTTTCCACCCACTCACTTTCTCTCTCCGTTGAAACCCTCCCTTCTTTTTGTATCCCTTTTCCTCCCTCTGTCTCTCTGTTAAAACGCTTAACGATGCCTTCCGTCTCTCAGCTTTTTAACGCGGCGGTATATTTCTCCTTTTCGGCTAAGTGCTGACCTATACGGAGATAAATAGGAATATTCCCCTAAGTGCCATTAAAGGCAAATACAAGCCAATTTCCTGCCTGTGGAGCCTCTCTGGCTGACACCTAATGCGTATTATCCCATAACTCACCGCGGGGCACGGGAGCGGAGAAAGTCAACATCGCGCAGGAAAATGCAGAGACAATAGCCCTGAAGCCCTAAAGTTTATTCAGTCATATTTTAGCTATAGATTTTTGAAACTTTCATAACCCGGCCTAGCTCAAAATACTGGCGTGTCTCAACGCTAACAATTACGTCCACCGTTAAAATGTTGAGCTGTCAGCCCCCTGTATCAAAACCTCAGTCACTCTGAGGTTACCAGCAGTTAAGCCAAAATAATGTCCTGTCAGCATTTTGAGGTGCCCTGATTTTCATTTATATTATGTCCGAGCAAGTATTTGAAAAATGAAGCGCCTGGAGAGAGTTTTAGATGCACTTTGCAGGTTAGTCGATTTCAATTCGATGCCCCCACCCCCTCCAGGGAGGTCAGAGGTCAGGGTCAGCTACTGAGCAGCACCCCTGGACCCCATCAGTGTCTTGCTCAAGGACACTTGAGCAGAGCAGAGCGATCTGGGGCTTGAACCGCCCGGCCACCCTGAGGGCTCAAGGTGTTGGAGGTAGATTGAAAGTCATTGCTTGCCGCTGTAGGTGGTAATGGATGGCCGTACACCAATACTATCCTTTAGGCTTTTCAAGTAATGGTTTGGCTAAGAGGTATGAGGCGGGTGAGTGTTCAACAGCTGCAGATACGGTTACTCCTGGAGTGTCAAAAAAACAAGGAGAGGAAAGTCTACACACACACACACACACACACACAAACAGGTCGTAACACTTGACACTGCCATTCTGTGTGTATCAATTGTCTCCCCTGAGAGGGTGCACAAGATTCAGGTGAAACTGACACCAGATGCTTTGAGGATTGTTCCATTCATCTGTGTGTGTGTGTGTGTGCGTGTGTGTGTGTGTGTGTACGTTTGTGTACGTTTTCAACAAATCCATGCCTATATGTATGTCTCCATGCACAATGCATTTATGCTTGTATTTATAGGTGTGTGTGTGTGTGTGTGTGTGTGTGTGTGTGCTTGGCCGAGACTCTGACAGAGATGGATGAGGCAGAGTGGCCCCGTGATGGACTGGTGTGCTTTTGCGTCAGTGACCTCTGACCTCAGCGAGGCCGGCGGCGGCGGACACGCTCTCCCACTGTGCATTAGTTAATGACCGATCGCCGTCTGCCTGGAACGAACGCACACACACACACACACACATACACACACACACACACACTCAGGTAGGTTTTTCATCCTCAAATATTGTTGTGTTGTGTTGTTGTGTGGTGTGTGTGCGTCTGTGTGTGTACCAGATGGGTAATGGGCCAGAGGGAAGGGTGAATCGACAATGACTTGACAATTTTAAAGAACCCAGAAGGACTCTTTCGCTCAATTCTTCACTTGGATCACGTCCAGAATCGCTAATATAAAAAGGACAAATCAATTTGCTTTCATATTATTATCAGAACCACTTTAGAGGGGCTACGTGGAGTATTTTTAAACATCAATATATCATTGTCAAGTTAATTGCGATACCTCGGTATTAGGGTTAGACCGCTCTACGGGGGTTGCCAATATTAGCCTTTCATGAATTATTGCACATCAGCCAGTCAGTGTCACCCCCCCACTGGTACCACAGGTACATAAAACATGAAAATTCAATGCTATTTTCTCTGGACGTTTTATTTCATTTTATTGTTAGAATGAAGTAATTCCTCATTTAAAGGCAGTGATGTGTCTTTGACATCGAATAGATCCAGCTGGAATTTTAGTGTCCTGATGCTGTTTCAGAGGCTGTTTCCTGCCAAGAGTTAAATTCCAGGGGGGAAAAATGTATACTTTTCGGGCATAAAACGGCAGCTTCTTTACCAAAATATTGGCCTTAAAAGACTCACACGGTGGAAGACTACTTGGTATAGCAGACATGATGGAGTGCTGAGAGCAACAAACACACAGGAGCTTGTTTTGGTGCAGAGACATAAATGACAACTTACAGGGTTTCACAGTACATCCTGACGCCACATGGTCCAAGGACAAGCCTGGGCTACTTTTGGTGATTCATCTCGTCGCTGTGTGTGTGTGTGTGTGTGTGTGTGTGTGTGTGTGTGTGTGTGTGTGTGTGTGTCGCTTGTCAGGTTCCCTGTGTGTATAATGTGTGTTCCAGCATAGCCTGGGACATCTGTACAAAGCTGAGTCTCTTCCCCTGTCAACATCACTGCCGAGGGAGAGAGAAGAGGCTGGAGGAAGGGAGGGATGAAAAAGACCGCAGCAGATGAAAAGAGAGAGAGAGAGAGAGAGAGAGAACAACAGGAATTAATGGATGACAACGATAAAAAAAAGGAGGAGGCCACCTAAACATGATGTCCGACATCATCTGGTTGTTTTATTGTCACAATCACCGGAGAGAGAGAGAGAGAGAGAGAGAGAGAGAGACATAGAGAGGGAGAAAGAGACATAGTGTGTGAGAGGGGGGGGGGGGGGGGGGACAGAGAGGGTGAGACAGGGAGAGAGAAGGAGAGGAGAGACATTGAGAGTGTGTGACGGGGTGAAAGAGACAGACAAAGTGTGAGACAGGGAGGGAGAGACATTGTTAGTGTGTGTGAGACAAGGAGAGTAAGGGTGAGACAGAGAGGGAGAGACATTGAGAGTGTGTGTGTGTGTGTGTGTGTGTGTGTGTGTGTGTGTGAGGGAGAGAGAGACAGAGTGAGAGACATAGAGAATGTGTGAGTGCAGACGGGAGGACACTTCACCTTCTCCCAGCCTAATTGCTTCTGTTTTAGCACTTTGCTCTCTCTCTCTCTCTCTCTCTCTCTCTCTCTCTCTCTCTCTCTCTCTCTCTCCCCCTTTCTCTCTCTCATTCATCTCAAGACATATGAAACGAACACCTCTCACCTCCCTCTCTACTCTCCTCCTTTCTCCTCCTCTCCTATCTTCCTCTCCGCCTTTGGCACAGTGCTGAGCCAGCAGTTCTGCCTCTCTCGTCCCTCTCTCCCCCGTTCTCACCCATCCTCTCTCTCCCGCTCTCTCTCTCTCTCTCTCTCTCTCCCCTAGTCGAAGCCACAGCAGTGGAACATGGAGCACAATGCTAATCAGCCCTCCTGTTGTACTGTACATCTCTCTCGTCCTCAATCTCTCTCTCTCTCTCTCACATGCGCACACACACTGGTAGAAAACCCCGTCTAACGAGTGTCAGGAGTCGTAAAAAGAAACAAACCTTGCCTCATCTTTTATCTCCCTCACTCCAACCCCCATCCCTTCTTCTCCTTCCTTTTTTTTATTCCTTTTATGTCGGTGTCAGCTCCCAAATGAGACAATCAACAGCCGTGGAACTTTAATATTGTTTTTTATTTGCCAAGTCAAATCTCTAATTCTTCACAGTCGTCCGTCACTTAGATGACAAAAACATGTCATAGTTGGTATTTCCATCTGCTGTTAAACTGATATATTAGTCTGCCCATTGATTTCAATGGGGGGTTTGAGTGTCCCGTGGTCTAAATGCCCTTTCAGAGGCTTTTCCAAGAATACAAATCGAACAGAAACACTAAATCATTGTAAATTTCAGCATTTTTTTGGCATCAAAATGGTCAGATTCAAAGAAACTGGATATCGGCACAAAATATCAGCTATTGGCTGCTTCAATACAAACACATCAATATCGGCAACTGCCTCCAAAAGCCAAATTGGTCGAATCCCAGTCATCAGACCTGCATCAAATAGTATTTTCAATAGTATTTTACATTGTATTTGCAAAAAAAAAATAGTAATAGTATTTGCAGTACTTTTTTTTGTCTTGTTGTAAACAATTTAGGGGGTGTCAGAAGGACACAAGGAGTGCCAGAGAGTTTCCTGTGATTGACAACCTAACTGACACTATCTAAATTAACCTGCTGCGGTAAACCCCGCCCATCTGACACTCCATGCAGGTGGAAAACAAACACGCGGAATTATTTGCAAATATAATTTCATCCAGGTCTGGCAGTCACATCAAAGGTATCGTACACGGTAGGAAACGCTGCAGGTACGATAAAGTCATAAGGCAGAAACATGCTGGAGTTTTTAATGGAGTTTTTATGAACTAGCCATGCAGTAAAGGCTTTGAAAAGAGAGGCTTCGGGTCTGAGAATGTCTGCCCTCATAGGAGGCAATGTCTGATACAGTGTTGATAAAGGACGTACTGACATGGCATGAGTGTGTGTGTGTGTGTGTCCTCTCCTCTAGCAGTTGTGTTGCATCTTGTCACAAGATTCTGTGTGACACTACTAATTAGGCACTCAACAAGACAGGCCGCACAGCCAGAGATGTTTCACCCGCACACACACACACACACACACACACACACCTCGTGGTTCATCCCCACATCGCCTGACTCGCGGGGTACCTCATTGTCAAGACAGGAAACATCCTGGGTGCCGTGACAACCCCCGGAGACCGTCGTGGGAACGCCACGCTGCGCATCGCCACGGGCAACGTTCATCGCGGGAGTTTGGCAGAGATCGGGCTTGTGTTTTCTCCCAAATATCTCTCTCTCTCCGTCATTGTCTCTCTCTCCGTTACGGTATCTCGTCCTCTCCAGAGCTCTCTCTATCTCTACAAGTCTTTCTCTTTCTCTCGGTCTCTGTCCCTCTCACTGTGTAATCATATCCTTTACACCATAGGCTCCCAATCTAATCTCATGCATCGGTACTCTTTAATTAAACTGATTCGCGGAGACTCTCTTTCTCCTCCAGCATGTCCTCAATTCATTCATGCCTCCCTAACAACACACACACATGCAAATATACAGCACACCCTTATTCCCCTATGTTCTTGTTGGCAGCTCTGCAATCAACTCAAATGCCACACAGTTCACAAAATGTTACTCCTAATTATTTCCTGATGTCTGAAGCAGCTGTTCCCCATCCGGCGCGATCGCTCTTTCATTGGTCGAAACCAAACAGTGGCGACGCGATGATCGACGCGACGCAGCAATCAAGAACGTCCCGGAAGGATGGAGGGAAGCGGGTCGGGTCAGAAAAGTCCAAATCGTCATTGGCTATTGTTCATTTTTCTCCTTGTTGCTGTCAGTTGAACTTGAACTGGTGAGTTGGGGGGGGGGGGGCGGGGTTATAGGAACAGTGCAGTGGGTTTCTTTTTTCTTTTTTCTCACCACTGCGGCTAATCATGGCGCCACACACACACACACACACGCACACACACACACACACACACACTACAGTAGTTCCTATGTGACTTCTGAGTCTGTTCCCAATTTGCTGCACAGAGATAATACAGAAAAAGTGAAGCTACAGCGCAAAGAGGGGCTCTCTCTCTCTCCCCCTCAGCCTCTCGCTTTATAATTTCCTCTTTGTTCACCTGCTTATCTACCTCCTTCTCTTTCACTCGCCGTTCTCCCTTTCCACCCCCCACCCCCCGTTTCCCAGGGATTCAATTTCCCTCCAGCTAGTAAACTGCACTGTAATTACACAAGCTGCTTTATTGAACTGGACGGGATAATTCCCTTTATGCGTACAGAGACGGGCCCTCCCTTTAAAACCCAGCCGGGCAACCCCATCGTTGCCTTCCATCTGTCCATCTGTTCACCTGTCATTTTATTGTCCCCGTCCTCCCTTTTAGACCCTCTCTTCTCTCCCTCCGTCGTCTGGTCGCTCATCGCTGGTGATTCATTCGCTGCTGCCGCGTGTCTCCGTGTAACACTGCAGCAAAGCGGTAGGTCGCCTGTCACCGGGTACAAAACGACGCGTAATAAAAACGCAGCGCATAAAAGCTTGTATTGGCTTTAGGGGGAGTCTGGTGCAGTTTCCCGAGGGAGGGAAAGTAACTAAGTACATTTAGTACTCAAGGACTGTAAGTTCATAAAAAAAAGAGAAGGAAGCAAACAGAATGAGTCTCCACCATCACCTGTAGTATCATCATCACATACTAGGTTATAGCATCAAGGATTGAATGACTGAGTGTTACAGGTGTCAATCATAGCTTCCTCCTCCCAGTCTCATCCTCCCAGTCAACACTGTCATTTTAGGTGAGTAGAATTATAACCAGGGCTGTTGCAGGAAACCAATCTAGCAGGATATTTAGACTCAAAGGGTCCAACAAAAACCAAGTTGTGTGAATATGTTCAATTTTTTTTTTTTTTACAAATATCCCAAAAGTAAAGAGTCTTTGAGTTACTGATGGTAATTCCTCCGAGTGACGTCCTCTGGAGGACACCTTTAATGTGCTGTTAAATACAGCTCAGTGTGCAAATGATGAATAGGGGATACTACTGAGAAAATATCATTTTCAACCAGTACTTTTTCAAAGTTATTTTATAGGCCTACTTACTACAGTGAAAAGCAATTTAAGGTACTAATACATATCTAGTGAACTAAAGACCCCAGTGAAATGTTTTTCTCTGTGAATTAGTTCAGTTCAAACATATTATGGGTGAAATGGCTTTAAGCGTATCCTTCCACTGATAGGTACTCTCTAATACTAATAATAATGTGACGTTTCTACAGGGAGGTCAGAGGTCAAGGTCAGCCTGGAGATGATCATTGCTCACTTGTTTATTTCCACAAGGCAGCTGCTTGCCGACACAAGGGCTTGAACTGCATCTCACAAAATCCTTGAGCAGCAAAGAAAGAAAGAGATTCTTCAGTGGACGATTCAACTGCTCTAAATGATCAGGGGGGTAGTTGGGGGATATGGAAAAGATCTGGCAACCCGGCTCCTGGATCCCCCACAACATGTAAAGCCATAATGATTATCGTCAGGCCCATCATTACCGTCATGCAACAGGGAGGGAAAACAGAACTAATTGCTTCCCTCTCAAGTCCCCAGTGATTTACCGCGTACATAAATGATGGTTTCTAGAGGGGTTGGGAGGAGAGGGGTGAGGAAGGGGAGGGAGGAGGAATGGAGGGGAGGAGAGGCAGGTTTTCGATAAGGTGATCGACTTTTTCCTGTTTTGTTTAGCTCTCTCTCTCTCTCTCTCGCCTCGGTTTAAGTGGAGACAAGGCAGGGAGGGAGTGATGGAGGGAATCCTTAGCCATTTTGTCTTTCTAATTGCAGCGGGTGTGGGAGCGGTGTTTTCGTAATTACAGTTAAGTCAAAGCCCCTTTAGGCTGCGGGAGGATAAGGAGCGGGGAGCCAGGGAGACGAGCAGAGGCTCACTTTACTCAGGGAAAGGCTTTGAACACGTTTGAGAATAAAGGCGTCGCCAATCTCCACGAGCGGCGCCTTCGCGGAGGTCCGGCGGGGAACCAGACTCAAGTTGCATCACCTGAAAGCACGCTATAGCGTTGAATTCCCATTTGAAATGCTATTCCTGAGCCCTAGCACAGGCTATCTTAGTGAATAGTCACTGCTGTCACACATAGGTAGAAAAATATTATCTTTTTTTTTTTTAAGGGAGCAGGTTTAATGTTTTTATTCTTTATTTATTACCACTCGACTATGTCTGGGCACCGTACCGGGTTTTTTGGCAGTATCCAGAGTGATATTCTGTCGATGAAATGTACTTCTGGTTTCGGACTGACTGCAGTAACTTAGCATAAAGCCTATTTGGATGTATATAAGTCCAGACAAACATTGTGTGAGTCCACAAAGTCATTGTCAGTGGACAAGCTCCAGGCCGTACATCATGCTGACATTGCAGATTACAGTCTCAGCTTCTCTACTTTATAGCTCCGCGAGAGAGCAGCGGTGATTGGACTGTCCTGGGTCGTGAGAGTAACTTGTGTGTGTGCTCTTAAATCGAATGGTATTCCCTTTTTAAACAGCCTCCGACTTACAGCGAAATCACAGCGGCGACAAAAGCTGGAGTCAGTGTTCCATCCATCACAATAAGATAAGGAGAAAAATGGCGTTGTGTGTCCAACAGGACCGTGCACATTTTATTCAGCAGTGTTTGAAACAAAAACCTCTTGCACATGTTCTTTTAAGAAGAAACCTCTCTTTTCATTGATTTCCCATCCCATTTTCAAACACGTGAAAAAGGGGCACGGGTTCAAGCTGCTCTGTGCACATGCCACAAGTGCAGCAGCGGTGAACGCCCCCCTCTTGTCTCTTTTTTAATTTCCCAAAGCGACTTGCTGCACGCAAGTTTGGTCCCAACAGCTTAACAGCTACACCTTCACACGCGCTCATATGTAAACTGTGACATGAACACACACACGCACACACACACACACACACTTCCTGTACCACATCCTTCTCTGACATCAGCACTCCCCGACTCCCTGACTGCCATCTAACATTTATACTGCCGCTGAAAGCCTCACATAACACAACACGACCCTCGGGGCGAGTGTGCACATGTGTGTGTGTGTGTGTGTGTGTATGTGGCTCTGAGCTGGTTATATTTGAAGCTGCTGTGTCTTGAGTGTACAGTTTACCTTGACAGATAGTAGGAGGAGGGTTGTATGTTATACACAGACTAGGTTGGCACACGAGAGCTGTATTTCAATTTAGGTGATTTTTGTTGCATCTGACTTCTGGCCAGGGTCGGGGTTCGGCATTGTGGCCAATTTTCGATTTTTTGTTAATACAGCGCAAGATAGAAATGATTCCTTATTCCAAATCGATACACAAACTATAAAATTGCTCTCACAAAAGTTTTAGTAATGTTGTTCCTAACTGAGACACAAAGGAACAGGAATTAGACCTTGTACTAGGCAATGTGATCATGTTGGTTATTATTATGATACCGTGCTATTTTATTGATCTCCGTAAGGAAAGTTAAAACTTGAAGCAAATCAATAACAATAAATCCATAGGTCGTTATAGTTGGCTCACCAAATGCAACTAAAATGCAAAAATATCGGAAAATCTTGGCAACTAATATGAAAGCAGCTGCCAGAAAATGTGGTCATGTGATTCACCTGAGCAATGAGAATCAAGGAGTTGTTCAGTCTTGTTTCTACCAGGTGGGAAATAGGACTGTTCCAACAGACTGAAGACAAAGAGTGGGTTCCCATTCACGTTCCAGATCTGTGTTAATGCATTAACATAGGTGTTGGGGTACGTGGGAAATCCTTGAAAATGTTGGTTTGGAGGGGGTGCACAATGCGCTCCTGTTCGTGCGTGCAATGAGTTTATCAGAGTTGATGATGAAAGCAGCCGTATGTGGTGGAGATCAATGCAAAATGTATGTGAATGTGTCAGTGTATGTGTGTGTGCATGTGTGTGAGAGTCTATGCGTGTGTGTGTGAGTGTGTGACTAATGCAGAGATACTGTCATTGAGGGTACAAGGGCATCGCTAAAAGCCCTCTTTATGCAAATGAAGCGGAGATGACAGTGTGTATGTGTCACAGGCAGGACGTATCTCATGATGATAACTTATCTCTCTGAGCAGATACGCCTGATATGGAATATGAAGCTCTCTCTCTCTGTCTCTCTCTCTCTGTCTGTCTCTCTCTCTCTCATTAACAAATTTATTAATGGCCTCTTAATTATGTCTGCTTATCTCCCTCTAAAGCCCCCGCGCTGCCCCGAGACTACGATCTCAGTTTAGCTGCACACACACACACACACACACACACACACACACACTATGTACATATTTGAATAAAACCTTTCTCACATGTGTGTATTTAGTCCCTCTCGCACAGAGCTAAAATCTTCCCCCTCAACGCACTAAAATAACTGCTTGGCTCTTCCAGCCTCAAGTTATCTGATGAGGGTTCCTATGAGAGTCATGAATTTACTCCACCTCTGTTCATCCCTTCCTCTGGTTCCTCCTCCTCCCTTCATTTTTCTATGATATAACTGAGCGGTGCTGGTAGTCCAGCCTTTCCCATCGCTCTCTTCCTGGGCCCTTTTCACTCCTCCCTCCTCCCTTCGTCCTATCCGTCCCTCCATCTCTCTCCTAGCCCTTCCTATCTTCCTTCCTTCCTTCCTTCCCTTCTCTCTATCTGCTCATCTCTCCCCAGCTCTCCTAACCCTCTTACCTCCCTCCTTGCTTCCACTCGTCTCTCTCTCTCTCTCGTCTTCTATCTCGATCACGCCATCTCCTCCTTGCCATTTTAGAGCTTTTTTAGTTCTTGTTTCCTCTATTCCCTCCCACCACTCATCCCTCTCTCTATCAGTCCATCTCTCCCTGGCTCTCCAAGATAAATCTTAGTCCGCCTCCTCCCTTACCTCCTTACCTCGCTCCCTTCTATCCATCTCTCCTTGGCTCCTAAAGACCTGTATCAGTCAGTACTTGTGGCTAATCCAACATGGGAAAAGAAGCACATTGTGTTTATCTTGTCATCTTGAGCTATAAAATGGTACAATGCAAAGACTGACATCGTAACAAGTCACTAAATGTAGAATTGAGTCTTAAAATCTTGTTTTTCTTAGATGTGAAAAGATGGATGGATATTTTTTGATCAAACTCTTTCCTAAAACGTGTCTCCTGTAATGTTAAGTGAGTTGGGGTGCATGGCGTTTTGTCACATATGAGCATGTAATATGCATGCACACACACCTGCACACATGCATGCCGATGTGCACACACACATATACATATGCACGCACACACACACACACGACATTCCTGAATCACAACAGCATTTTAGCTACAGTATCTCCCATGATGCTTTGCTGCCACTTGACACAGATGGCTAATGGCAATCATCAGTCATTTCACTGAAACACCTGAAATACCACAACTCCCCTTCTATGGCTTGGTGGTGTGTGTGTGTGTGTGTGTGTGCAGCTACTGTACACATACAATAAGTGTAGGTGTGTATATGCCCTTGTCAGAATTATTTTTTGTCAGAATACACACCAAACGGCCGGCGTGCTCGTCCCCAAGATAGCTCCAGACTCGGATAGAGATCTCCCAATAGCACAGCCACTAAAGTTAAGGCACTCCCAAACTCTCCCCAAGTTCAACAAGGCCTGACAAAAAGTCAATAACTTCCACAGGCTCACACTTTCTAGAAGAGACCCCAACAATATCCAGACACAGGAAGCAGGAAACTAAATAGACTTCAAGCACACAAACGCAGCGATCCTCTTTCCACTTCCCTCATTAAACTGATCCTAACAGAGCTAGGATCAGTTTAATGACTCATTTAAAGGAATAGGCCACTTTTTAGGAAATAAGCTGAGTAAGATCAACTTCAGTTTCACCTGTGTGTCAGGTATTTCTATTCTTCACATGTATACACACTAATGCAACACACAGTGTACAGTGAGTGGATCATACAGTCTAGCGTAGTATCATCACCATATGCACCATATCCCAATAAATACTGGACACAGCGGGAAAACTGCTTCCAATCTTCTGGCCACACCAGGGTGAGATGGTTAAAAATGAAAAAAATGAGTGTATTCCATTAATTGCATTTGTCTTTCTATTTGTGTCTTTCTGTATGATATAATATTTACAGGTACTCATAACTCTCTCACCTAGACCTTCACATAACCCCTTCCTGCTCCTGGCATCTCACCTTTCCTTTATCTCTGCTCTTTCTCTCCATCCTCCTCCTCCTTGGTTACCTCTCAGCTAGAGGTCAAACTCTCAGTCTGTCCTTGTCTGCTCTAATCACACCATCTCCCAATTCACTTTCAGTCCCAGGGAGCGAGGGACTGCTACACTTCAATACACGCATTTCAATTATTTACACAGACGTGCTCCAAAAATCACAGTTTTTTTTTCTTTACATCGTATTTACATGTGATAAGACGAATGGCTCCCAACCAAGTATTTTCATGCAAATTGCAATGTTTCTAATTAGAAAGGCTGAATGGAAACGGAAAATTTATTTTACGCTCGCTTGAGGTGGAAAAGTGTTTTGGCAAAGAACGTATACCAAGTCAAGTTGAGTCAGATTCATTCATAAAGCAGCTTAAAACAATTAAAGCTGGCACCAAAGTGCTTTATAGAATCAGGTGAGATTAACACACAAAACACAAAGAAAACAAAGACTTTCAAAAGTTCAAGTGGCAGAAAATCAGACAACTGTACGGCGATGAGTAAAGGTACGTTTTTAGTCGGTTGACATGGCCGCTCTGATGCTTGGAGGATTAGGCTTGCTCCATAGTTTTGGGGCAGCTACAGAAAAAGCACGGTCACCTCTAGTTTCAGTGCGCGGGACAGACAAAAGACCTTGGCCAGTGGACCTGTGGGATGTGGTTGTATGGTGCGGGCTAAGAATTTGATATATAGAGAGGAACCAGACCATGGAGGGCTTGAAATCAACCCGATAGCGAATTGGGAGCCAGTGCAGAGGGGTGTGATCCTTTTTCTTGGCTCTAGTTAAGAGCCTGCCAATGAGATGTTGGGATAAGCGACATAGCGATATTATTCGCTTCAACCCAGCAGATGGAAACCAAATTTTCCATTTTATTTTTTTGCAACATTTCAAAAGTTTGCTTCAAATTTACTTGGCAGTTGAATGGAAACATAGTGCGCTTTTCCCCTGTGTAGCTCGACCATACACGTTATGTTCCGGACCCTTTCAGTCTGATTATGCTAACATAATACCCCTTAGCTGGGCTTAGCCTCAATAGAGACGTTTCATTTAAATGGTAATTATTTTTTTCCGAAAAACTTTTGCAGACATAGTAATAAAAAATAGGATGGAAGCAACCGTGTACGGTGACGAAGAGGTCAGAAGCCAAACGGCATAGATAGATAGATAGATAGATAGATAGATAGATAGATAGATAGATAGATAGATAGACAGATAGATAGATAGATAGATGAGAGCAGGCATAGCTGCTGTTTCATACATGTTTAAATGCTTCCATAATTGTATTCTCTATCTGGTTTTGGTTTACTTTAATGTCTGGCTGATGAAAGGAAATGATGGTTTTCAGGAAGTTCATCAGTTGAAAATTGGCTTCCATTGATTCCACTCCGCATTCTGTTTGGGAGGCAGGATATACCAAAAGAAAACCCTGCAGGAAGATCAAGTGGTGTGGAAAATGAAGAAAAACCGAGAGAAGCGAGCAGAAAGACTTTAGCATACATGAATGTGTTACAGACCTGTCTGATGGTAATTCAGCTTGTTCTCTGTCATATTCAATTTCACCAACTGAGTAGCTCTCCATCTCTGTCGCTATTATCTCCCCTCTTCCATCTGATGGCAAGGATTTGTATGCCACATTCAACATAAATCCATATATTTATAACATGGACATTTTTCATGGTGAAATATATCCTGAATAACTGTCCCCTGGTCTACTGTAATCTATTTCTGGCTTACTTATGTCCTTTTCTGTATGTGATATATGTTTTACTCCAAAATGCTATACATATGTCAAAAAATGGGATAATGATACCTGATAGCAACGGCTCTTTGTTTCAAGCATAAATCCCTTTCAAATGATGCTTTGGTGTAAGGTTAGAATAGGATAAAACATCTTATGAGCAACACAATACAGACAGTAGATTGCCACTAACTTTAATACTAAGCAATAGGGTGTTTAATTTTCATTCAATCATTTTGCAAAAGAAGTTCTTGAAAAGACAGATATCTCAATTTGGAATTAAAAGCCTTAATGAAAGATCAGTTAAATCCTCGTCTGGTTTCATAATGAGTATTTAACGCTACTGCTGCTGCCCTTCCTCCTTCAGTGGACAGTATGTGACACATTGAACATCAATACATGTGTTCATACATCGATTTAAGAACATTAATTCATTATAGTAGACATGTATAGAGAGAGAGATATGTTGAGACATACGATAGATTAGCGTCCCATCGTGGACAACATCACGGGTTGGAATCTGCCTTGTGACCTTTGTTGAATGTCAGCGCCCCGCCACCACCCCCTCCTGTCCCTTTCCACTTCAAAATGTCTAATAAAGGCGAAATGGTTTAAAAATAACGATGACAAATATCTTTGAACGGGTGTCCTTCACGGCTCAACGGCCCAAAGACGCATGTCACGTACCCACAACACGGCAACTCGCAAAGACTTCACCGATTCTTCCCCCTCTCTCTCATCTCTGTTCCCTGTCTGGTGCTGGCATGTGACACATTCGACATAACACCATATGCAGCATAACATGACATAAATCGATGGAAATTATTTTAAATGACTACATTCCAGCCTAGGCGTGTTTCATCATGAGGATAAGTAGGATTTAGTGAGCCCTCCCTCTCTCTCATCATCTGTCCTTTGCTGCTACAAGTAAATACATCTATGTGTAAATACGACATGAATTCATGAAGAAAATGATCTTGAATATCCCATAAGCCCTGCCAGGTTCATCGTAAGAATAATGACTTTGTAATTGCGTTTTAAAATTGTATTTTTCTTACAAGGAAACAGCATATCGATGATGTTTTTCGAAACAGATGCAGACGTAACACGGGTTTGTATATGGACGGGTTGGAACAGAACAGACCGAAGGCACTGCAGCATCTTTTTGGGTGAGTAAAGCAGTGAAGCTAAAGCCCATACTGAAAGTAGCTGGTCATGGAATCCACTGCAAAATGCTTTGTGCGAAATCTTGAGTGGTCACAAATTTCTTCAAAATGATTCAATTCCAGCCACCAGGATGCCACGCTGTCAGTTTGAAAGTTGATAAGTTGCAAGTTTTATATGATGTGAAGGACAGAGGGGGGGGCTGTTCAGAAATCTGTGATTGAAGTATTGGTTGGACTATTTCTGTACACCTACTGGTACACCATGAAGTAACCGCTACGAATATGAGGGTTTCCAGGAAGTAAAGGGGATTTTGATATAAAAATACAAAAGTACAAAAGTGTGATGAAAGGTGAAAAAGTCATTTTTCATTTCATTGTGACTTTAAACCAAGTGAAAAGAGTGTGATGTGATGATGTCTCTTGTTTCCAATGCAAATCAACTTGTAACAAACAAGTACCAGTGGAGTGATTCTCTCACTCCTGCAGATTCTTTCACTTGTTCCATAAGATTTTAAGACTCAGTACTGTTCTAAAGAACTTGCTAAGATGGACATTTTTTGCAGCGCTTTCACTCTCCCGCTTAATCACACACTATTGGTTTCTATTCTTCGCTGCAGAATGGGAGTCTACTTACTATGATGGATAATTTAGTAAGTAGACTCTAGAGGCAAACCCGGGTTTTAGAGGGAGAGCTCCTCTCATGTACCAGCAAAACGCAGCCTCTTATGAGACTACAGCGGACAATTCTAGTGTACATGTACGTGTGTGTATCTATATATACAGTATGTGTGTGTGTGTGTGTGTGGTGTTGTGCGGGTTGTGCCCTGGCTTGTCTCCAGCATTACAGATTGATGGCACATTAAAGTGAAGGACGCGTCACGCACCTGTGCTTGTGTACCACAGGGGAGCAACACACAGGTAGACAGGACGCTGCAATCAGCAAGGTGCCCCGCACGCACACACACACACACACACACACACACACACACACACGTACACGCTTTAGGTCCCAGCAGCATCTACACACATGCTTCTGCACACCATGCCCTGGGGGGCAGGGGGGTTGATACAGTATAGATCACAGCTCTGTGTCCTCTTTTATCATCATCTGTGTATGTGTGTGTGTGTGTGTGTGTGTGTGTGTGTGTGTGTGTGTGAGAGTGAGGAGAGTGCATACCTGTAAACTGCATACCTTGTCGGTGTGATTTAATACATTTTTCCATCACTATACAACTGTGTTTATATGTGTATACATGGATTGTGTGTGCGTACCTGCATGTTATACTGACACCATACTGTCATATATAGTCAAAATACATATATATATATATAGACACACTAATGTCAGACACATAATGACATACGTGTGTGTGTCGGTGTGTTTCATTATTCAATGTTGTACATGTACATGTGTGGTAACAGCATTTTAAGTAAATGCAGCATGCATGTCTAAGTGCTCCACGTGTATACCGGAGCGAGAGGACGATAAGTGGCTGATCAAGATGGAGCGGGAGGGGGAAAGAAAAAAAAAAGAGAGGAAATGGGAGCGTGATAGAGGGAGACGAGGGGAAAGAGGCGAGACAGATAGACAAATGGACCGACAGACAGGGAGAGACAGGCAGGGAGGCGTAGCGAGATAGGCAGCGCTTACAGCTGGAAAAGACAACTGTTGGCACACCGCGGTGGATCCGGTTAAGGCGTAGAGCACAAACTCGGAGCTTCGGTGACTGAAATGACTGCCGTGATACTCTCTCTGCTCTCCTACATTAGCCAGCACTACCCACTTCATCATGTCTTATGAAGCAGAAATGCCATAAAAACAATGTCTAGTGAGAGAGTTGCTGTTTTCCCATATATATGCTGTATATATACACAGTAGTAAAATATATTATGATCTAGCTGTGTGAAGACTTTGTGAAGAAAAGGAAATAACATGACACTGACATGGAAGTAAAGCTCATTTTATAATACATTTTATAATTGTTTATATGTAGGATTTTGAAAACATGTTGCTGGAGAATTAAAAAAAACTGATTATTGCATCTTCTAAAATGTTTCCACAAGTGTAACTGTGTTTGAGTTGTAAACAGAAAGACAGACAGATGCCATCTCTCCAAGGCCACGCTGTGTCCTATCTGTTTGTCCACAGCACCTGTCAGCGAATCCTACACCACCCTTGGGTGGCATGCTCTCCCCGATCAAAGCAAATTAACACGTAACCAGATACAGACGCGAGCGCGCACACAAACACACTTTTCCCGCAAGGCTGGTTTATTCACACGCACCACTTCTCAGCAGGACTGAAGTGTTAAAGGTGTGTGTGTGTGTGTGTGTGTGTGTGTGTGAGAGAGAGAGAGAGAGATGGACAAAAACACAGTATGATTTAATGAGTTGTCTTGTGGCCAGTGTCACTTTGGTCAGGGACACTGTGGCAGGGCCGAGAGAGAGATCAAACTCTGCACGCATAGCCAGGAGGTGTGTGTGTGTGTGTGTGTGTGTGTGTGTGTGTGTGTGTGTGTGTGTGTGTGTGTGTGTGTGTGTGTGTGTGTACTTGTGTATACCTGTGTATCTGTATGGTGCCATTGTGCATCTCTCTCTGTCGTTGCGTGCCTTTATGTCTTGTTCTGGAACTAGCCAGAGGGCTTTCATGCTGTGTGTGTTTCTTGTGTGTAAGTGTGTGTGTGTGTGTGTGTGTGTGTGTGTGTGTGTGTGTGTGTGTGTGTGTGTGTGTGTGTGTGTGTGTGTGTGTGTGCGCGCGAGTGGCAGCGTGTGACATCCTCTACCTCAACCTCCCTTCGTTCCCCTACCAGCATATCCTGTATCCCTAAACTGACATTTCCATGTGATACACGTCCCTCTCAGCTCTGCACGCAAACCATGCAGCAAATTGATTGCATATAAAATGCTAATGCATGCTTTACTGTCCCTGGCATGTTAATATTGTGATTAAAACTACAGGCATCGATTAAAGGGACAATGCACTGTTTCTATGGGGTTTCGTGACATTGAGGGGGGCACAAGATGCTGACTCAACGTCCGCCGGTCATTTGTTACGCGGGCTCTCGAGATGCGGCGCACCCCAATGGAATGGTAATTGTCTGATGCAAAAGAAGATGTTGCAGGCGCAGATAAATGTGAACATATTTTGCATGCATGCACACATGCATGTTTTGCAGGTGATTGCGTTACAGTCCCAGGTGGAGGTCATTTGAAGAGCAAACGCTCATCTGAAACCCATCGGCCTCGTTTCCTTGCTCTCTTTTTTTTTTTACCCTGCTATGCCACGACGCCTCTTGTGTTCCCGGTGCTGCGCCATGCCATATCCTTTCCAAACATCTCACCTCATTACTACCAAGCCATTAGGACATTCCACAGCAAACACACACATGCACACACACACACACACTTCATCCACCTCACACTCCCTCTCCCTCCATCACAATGCGGAACACTTAAACATGCTACATTTGCTTAAAGTGCTGTTAGCATACGTTGGAATACATGAACAACCTTGAGACACACACACACACACACACACACACACATGCACCAGAAGCATTATATTATGTCTGATAATAATGATTGATGCCCATCCAAAAACAAATGGTGGTCGGCTCCATAAATCATTCGGTTGGGAGGGGCGGCGGTGAAAGCCCACATTGATCATCACACAGGCCAAATGTTACCATCTCCAAACCATTTATTCCGGGCACCATTTCATGCACATCTGTCGCCCTGGCAGAGATAGAGGGCGGAAACTGTTATGAAACAACAGAAGCCATCAAGCGGCGGTGATATGTGGTATAAAGCATGAGGTTCTGTTGGTTATGGATGGCTGACGGTTGGTTGACGCACAAAACATCTGCAAAGGAGGCACAGCCAGAAGCAGTCCAGTGGTGCCACCCAAAGTACAACACATCTTTTACCGTTGTTAATAGCAACGTTGATGGCTCCATTTTGCATAAAGCATCTCCAATTTACACTACATTACACGATGCGTCGTTTGTTGCCTGTGGATGGCACCATCCTGCACAAACCACAAAGGGCCAGTAGGGGAGCGAAGTGGGAGCAACCGGAGGTGTTGCATGATCAAATGTGAGACTTGACTGTGTGTGGAGGCGCGGAATGCCACTGAGAATACAAATAGCTGTCATGTGCTTACAGCTCCCTTCATGAGCATCCATTCAGAACAATAATGTAATGAAATAATCGAAGTGTAATAGGTTAATTTACTGCGCGGGGAAGGTTAATATTGTTGAAATCCAATGAAATGAAGTGTCTACACGTGTGTAAAGATCTCCACCCATCCACAGATAGGCTACATCGAGATCACATAAACTCTCGGCCCCGCCCCTCCCCAAACCCAAACGATTAGACATGTGTTAGACTCACTACCGTTCCAGCAACAATAGACCCGAACTTACATAACATAGCAGCACAATACCTACAGTATGTCTCCCATTGTAGCTGTCCCGACTAACTCACTGGCCCAAGACAAGACGATTAGACACACTGAGAAAATATACTGGGTGAAGGGAGAGAGAGAGAGAGAGAGAGAGAGAGAGAGAGAGAGAGAGAACCTAGATGTCCTTGAGAAGATAAGGGGTGGCAGGTCGAGGCCACGAGAAAAAGGAGAAAGGGAGGTGAGATTGAGAGATGAGGAGAAAGCCGGTCAGTAGATAGATGGAGAGAAAGAGAGAGGGAGAAACCAGATTGACTCGTAAAGAGAGACTGGACAACACAGAGAGAGAGAGAGAGAGTGAGAGAGGAATAAATACAGTCCTTCCATCCTGCGGCCAGGTCAGGAGTGTCCGGTCTGCGAGGCAGTAAATCGCCCCGGTTCAATGTGTGCTCTCCAAACGCTGCCTGCGCGCTATTGATAAATCGGTGTGTGTTAATGAGAGGAGCTGATGTGGCCTGATGAATCACGCCACAACAATGAGCTACGCGCGCACACACAGCGCACGTGCACACACACACACACACACACACACACACACACCATCCCAAACTGCAGGTACACGAATGCAGAGCCTGGGAGAGGGGTGTGTGTGTGTGTGTGTGTGCTGACGACTGTCACGGCGTCATTTGTCGTTTGTCTCTGAAGCAAAGACACAAAATCTCTCTCTCTCTCTTACACACACATATATGCACGCACACACACACACACACACAAACCAATTTGCAGTAGCTGGGTGAACACTTGGCCCGGTGCTGCAGTAACAACTCAAGAGTGTTATTCTATCTTGTTAACAGAATAGAGGAGGGCTTCCACAGCAGCTCCAGCATGCAGTCAGAGGACAACACAAGCTATTTTGGTTTCGCTTTGATATCCAATAGGCAGCTTAACATCCTCATTAGATCATATCAGCCTTGCTTGCATGCACGTACACACACACACACACACACACACACACACACGCACACACACTAAGCCAGTACAAAATGATCTCTCTCCCACACTCCCTAAATTATCAAGACATCTCATCGTTCGCGCGTGTGTGTGTGTGTGTGTGTGTGTATAAGCGTCTCTACCGCATGCCTATTTATTTGTTTGTGCGAGTGTGTGCTTGCTCGCATGTGCATGGGTGTGTGTGTGTAGTCATGCAGGTGTGTATTTACATGGGTGTTTGTGTGCACATCTTGTGAATGCGTGCAAGGAAGTGGAAATATGGTATGTGTGTGTGTGTGTTTGCACTTGAAAGCATGTGTGTCTCCTCAGGCTGGTGAGCTTGTGTGTGTGTGTGTGTGTGTGTGTGTGAGGGGCGAGCTGACCTTGTTATAAGCTGAGTGGGCTATAGCGTTGGGGCGTCATTAGTATGGGTTAGGTGAGGGTTAAGAGGGTGTGCGAGTGCATGTGCGTGTGTGTGTGTATGTATGTGTGTATAGAGGTGAGGGGTGACAGAGTGGGGAGAGATGGGGGATGACAGTGTAAGGGAGGAGGAGAAAGGGGGGAGGTATATGGGTCAGGCTGGGACACAAACACACGTCACTCCCTTCATCCGTCACTGGGAGGCAGGTAAGCAGGTAAGCAGAGTGTTTAAGGTCACACACACACACACACACACACACACACACACACACGCACAGACTGTGCATAAAACGAGTACAAAGAGGAACCTGAACTACCCACTTGCAATGCAATGACGCACAAGCACACAGTGATAGGTGCATGATAACATCTACACCCACACACACACACACACACACACACACACACACACACACACACACACACACACTCACTGCGTTTTTGGAGTGCCATCAGTTTATCTGTGGCTTTAAAAGTGTCACAACACACTGTACTGTAAATAGGGTGACCAGATTTTCAAAACTGGGACATGGGACCTCATGCATGTGCAGGTTTATGCACAAGGTTCTTATCTGGGCTCATGAGCCGTTACAATGCACATGGATTCAAGTGTTTAGGATTTCATAAAGGAACCCTTTTAATTAATGCCAGAAGCGACTGCTGTTCTTCCTGGACACCGGAGTCTTTTTTCATTTTCAGAAAATATTGAAGTCAGCATTGCATTCTCTAAAACGGTGACTTTTTCTTTTGCAATTATTGAAAACTGGGACACATAAAGACTGGTCAACATAAACTTCAAAATCCTTAATCAGACTCTGGTCCCAAATAAAGCCGGTCGAAACCAATGGAAGCAAAAGAATAATAAAAGTCAGCAAAAGACAGCAGAAGCCAATAAAGCCACACACAGTAGCTCATAGAGTTACTATTGGTCTAATGTTACACTGGTGGCCCAGAAAGTCGCCTCCTCACTGGTTGGTTTTATGGTTGAATCTGCTGGACACTTGGTGCAGGATTGCAGCCTGAGGGTGAACATATTGCTTTGGTGCTGTTGACTGTTTCCCTCCAACTGCCTGTTAATTGCAGCTCTAGCAGCAAACTACTATTGACTTGGGTGCAACTGTTACTTGTCGTGTATCATTTTACATTTAGGCTAGATGCAAATGTAGTAGTACTGCCATGCCAATACAGTGTACATCTTGATAAGCTATCTACAAGTGATGATGCAGTAATATGTCCTATTGTTATCTGGGCTCTTGGAGTAGGCTGCTGCCGTGCCGGTGTAAATCCTGTTTTCCTCATACGTACAAACACAAACAGTACTGTAACTCTGGTCAAAGACATGATGGACTGTGAGCCCCCAAGAGACTCCAACTCATAATCTGTGCCTGACAAAAGCCAACAGATGGCTAGAGATGTCACCAGAAACCAATGGAAACCAACCAAGCCAAAAGGAAGCCAATGCAAGAGCAGGCTGCTCTGAGGTCCTGCCAGGAGGAGGAAGAGGAGGAGGAGGAGGAGGAGGAGGAAGAGGAGGTGGAGGGAATATTCTAGACGGCCACTCCTGGCCAGGGGTCAACTGTGGCCTCAGGCAGAAGCTAAAAGAGGGAGGGTGAAGCATATCCACACACACATACACACACACACACACACACACACACACACACCAGTTAGCACACTGTCATGGCCAAGGGTCAGCAGTGTCCTCCATCCTAGCACACACACACACACACACACTCACTCCTTGAGAGAATGATGAAGACGCACACTGCCACATACGGTACTTAACACAGACCCCTGTAAATCACAACCCCAATGGCTGTATTCTCTCTCTCTCTCTCTCTCTCTCTCTCTCTCTCTCTTTTTTCACTTTCTGCTGACAACCAATATTCCACAGTGATAGGGCACGCCACCAGAGAGAAAGCCAATCAAGAGAGAGAGAGAGAGAACCTGCTATGGAAAGAGAGAGCGACAAACGGAAAACACGGAGATGCGTCTCTGACCGCAGCCTCCATACCTCATCCTGATCACCATAATAAACCCATAAGAGTGTGTGGAGCGTTGAGGCCATTAGGACGGGAATGGCTTCAAACAATAGGCATGGCGCAGGCATGGCCTTTTCCCAAAGAGGTGGCGCCACCGCGACCTGTCGAACATATTTTACAACCGTAATTACAATACAGAGAGCAGCCGCCTCCACGGCAGATGCTGCCTCCCACGTTAAGGTTCGCCACGTAATTATCATGATGAACTTGGTCGCGCCGAGGTAATAAATATCACAGCACACACACACACACACAAAACGTTAAGGACATACACGGAGGAACATGAGTGGACCTGTACACCTGTACAAGGTGTGCTGTACATGAAGGTGTGATGTACACACACACACACATGCTGGGTAGTTTACAGTATGCAGTGGCCCAGGGTCTAAGGTTTCACATATACAGTACAGAGTTGGAGGACTGATTACTCTGAAGTGGTGTTACTGTGTAGCGCCTGCCCAGAAGAACAAACCAAAATGGTTCTTGGGGAGAAAATCTGTAAAAAAAATAATAAAATAAAAAAATATAGGTAGCAAATATATGTTTTAAATCAAATCAGAGTGAAAATGAGCTCAAAACACACTCAGACCACGAAAGACAGCACCAAAAGAGTGGTCTTTGTACTCATTTGGGAACCTTTGTTGGTGCTCTGCAGAACCTTAAGTGCTTTTTGGTGTTCTGTATCGCTTCCCGGCAGAATCGTAGGAGTCGTTACCATTTTACGGCGTGCAACCAGTGGAGAAAGTCAAATATGTTAGAGCCGACATAGCTGAAGTCAGGACAGGCCAGCGGAAAATACATTTGGTTCATGGGAATCTACAAGTGGGCAACTCCTGCCTCTCCTGGTGTAACTAGAGGAATCTATTTCCACAAAGGTTAGCAAGAAAGTTTGGTTTATACTCCACCAGAAACTTGTAGCTCTGATTATGACCACAGAATCTTATTTTAGGGCACCTACATATCCCGCTCCTGCAAAACAATATCAATATTTTACCTTCCTGTCCTATAATAGGACACCATATGCAGCACAGACACACTCAGCACACCTCATGATCAGTTTTCCACAAACCGAGTGTGTTTTTCTCATTTACCATCAATGAATAATTTTGCTATTACATTTATAATGCAAACACACAAGACAAATTAGGGCCCACTCTGTTCCACTTGCCTTGGGGGGAGCATGGGGAGAGTAATGGCCCCCAGAATCGCAAATGAGGCGCCTCTTGACATTTTTATATTGCGGTAAATCACCATATGCATGAGTCAAGTTTGTCCTATGCTTGCAGATTACCAGAGTTTTTGTGTGTGTTGACATGTACCGTAACCGAGTTGCCATTACAGTCACAACGCGGACTAGGTCATGCTTCTGGTCAGTGCTACAGTTCTGCGTGTATGACTAATCGCTGATGGCAAGGGAGGGGGGGGGGCATATTAAGCCGGTGTTGAAGTGGAATGCACTCCGTCCATTTCCTGCGCTAGCTCGTCTACCGCGTCGGACCGTAAATACATGACATGCTGTGTAGGGCTAACCGGGAAGAGATGGGTTGGGACGCTTCCCAGATTCAGATTAAGTCCTGAACTAGAAATTACAGGCAGTGGATGTTCTCTATTGAGGCTTTTCAGTTGAGGATTAAGCTGTAGTCTGGCAAGTCAACCGTCAAAATCCAGTTATCAAGTACAGGCAGAAGCAAAGAAGAAATGAAGGAAGGAAGGAAGGAAAGAAGGAAGGAGAACATGAGGAAGGAAAAAAGGAGTGAATTTTAACAGCAGGGCCCGTGGGTACTCACCCGGTCTTTTTTCCATTTTTCTCCCTCGACTGCCACATAGTCGAACCTTCGATATTAATATGAGGATCTGCTTCTGGCAGAGCGACTTGTTGCTCTTTGGGCAGGGCTTGCGCTTGTTGGCGACCTGCCGGTTTGCCTGGGGGTCCTTGACCTCCCTGCGCTGGCGAATGAGGGAGCTGGCGAGAGCGGCCATCTTCCCGGCGCTGACCCTGCCGCCGCCTCACCAGCCTCTGGCGGCTCGGTGGCGCCCAGGTGTCGGGGGGTACCGTGGGCCACCCCCCTCCCCACTCACCCAGGGCGACGGAGCACCGCTGAGGGAGGGGTGCAGAGCGGAGTAGGTTGCTGCTATGGAGTAACCGAGGGGAAGGGGAAGGAAGGCAGAGGGGAAAAGGACGGAAAGAAGAGGGAGGGGATGGAGAGATGAAGGGTGGAGTCCCTCTTAAAGGCCCACCCGAAGTTGGCGATTGAGTCTGGTTGATGTTGGGATCGTTGCGGGTGTGCCTTTAAACGTTGATGTGACTTTATGTCCTTCTGGTTGATTTTTCACTCAGGTTCAGGTGAAGCCTTGATACGTCGCTGTTCCTCTGTCGGGACACGTCATGTTGTTATCTGATCAAAACCCAATGCATTGAGAAGTAGACGTGGTCGCCTGGTGCCTCTGTCCCGGTCGGAGAGTTCCTCGTTGGGCCACGGCCCTGCGTTACCGCCCTCCTGGAGCTCCGGCGAAGTTTGACTCGACCCCGACAGACAGGGCTCAGTGAGGAAGCCGTTCACCGCATGATGAATCCAGACCCCGAACAAAAATCACATTTAGTCCTCTCACCCGCTCAGTCCTGCAGATCAGTCAGCCCCATCTAATTCGGAAGGACAAAAAATGTCCGATTGGTAGAATAAAACCAACCCTCCGAAATAGCGGCGGTGACACGGTCGGGGCACAGTGCAGCTCCTTCCTTTCTGCCTCTCACCTGTAAAATCCCTCCAACCAAAAACAGAGAGGCAGCGAGAGAAGAAGAAGAAGTAAAGACAGGACCGTCCGACCTGAGGTATCAGCTCCGCAAACTGGGATGAGGGTGAAGGGATGCGGACGGACGATATCGGACGGAGAGGAGGCTACTTCCCTTGCTGTCTTTCAAGCTCTCCTGGCATCACCCTTGTTTTCACCCACACCCTGAGAGAAGGAGAGAGGAAGAGAGAGAGAGGCTTGATAAATCCAGCAGTTTCAAGAGACAGAGGTGACATTCATGAACGAGAGAGCGTGGGGAGAGAGAGAGAGAGAGAGATAGACGGAGACAGAGAGAGAGAGAGAGAGAGAGAGAGAAGGGAGGGAGTGCAGTGAGTCTATCCCCCTATCGGATCGGGCTCTCCAACTCTCTCGGCGGTGCACTGGACCACAGCGCAGCGCTGTGTCCTTCAACCATGCATGCCACCTCGCAGATGGGAGAACGAGGGATGAATGAATGGAGGAAGGCAGAGAGGGAGGGAGGGATGGAGCAGGAGGAGGCAGGTAGCTGTGCCTTACGGTGGATGCCGTGGTGCCGCTTGTAGGTGACAGTAGTCCGGTCCGGTTCTGTTGAGTCCAGCAGCTGCCTCCCCGTCCCGCGCACTGCTCACCCCGACGTGTGTGTGTGTGTGTGTGTGTGTGAGAGAGAGAGAGACACAAAGTGTGTGTGTGTTTGTGTGTCAGTCTCCCAAACAAGGCACACCTCTCAGCTTCAGCGCACACATGTGAGTGAGTGTGTGTGCATGTGTGTTTGAAGGAGCGGCAGAGTGTGAAGGTGTGCGCCGTACGGGTGTAAGTGTGTATGGGAGAGGCAGAGAGTGTGTGTGTGTGTGTGTGTGTGTGTGTGTGCGCGCGTGTGTGTGTGACTCCCTCTCTTGCTTGTCCCTGTTCACAGTGCATTACCGAGCGAGCTCTGGCAGCATGCTTCATACGCTCGCTCTCTCTCTCACACACACACCCCCTCCCTCGCTCTCTTTATCTCTCTCTCTCTCTCACTCTCAAATCTATTTCCCTAAACCCTCCCCCTTGCTCCTCTTTCTCCCTCCCTTTTCTCCTCCTTCTCTGTCACTCAGATCCCTCCTTCGCTTTCTGTGATTCAAAGTCTCCTCCTCCTCCCTCCTCCCCCCCCGTCTCCCCTAGTCTCCCTATCTTTATCATTTCTCTTGTGCCGAGCCGAGCCGGGCCGGGCCAGGCCGGGCCGGGTAGCTCCCCCCACCCCCTCCACCCCCTCCACCCCCAGCACACCGTCTCTGATGTTGGCTTAAAGAGACAAACTGAGCAAGGTTGTCAGTGCTCTGCCGGGGCTGGGCTCGCCTCAACTATGACAAGGACGTATAGATGCCGTGACACAGTCTGAGTCAGTTGGGACCTTGTGTGCGTCACTACCGTCGCATCACCCGCGCATCTGCAGGCGCACCGCTCAAACCCACCGTACGCACACTGGGGACGTGCTTACCTCGTCATTTGCGGTGATTAATTCAACATCACTCGCCCCAATCTGTGATGTTATGCATGCAAACTAAGTGCACGGCTACAATCTCAACACCAACACAAGTCAACACAAACATGTCACCCCCCCCCTCCGCCCCCCACGAATGATGGACCAAGCAGTGTAATTCTGAAAATGCAGCAACGCAGGGGTGAGCTGCACGGTTTCCCCAAGTCTCATCAAAAGCCAATCAGTTGTGTCTGAGATATGGGCCGTGATACATGGACGAATGAGGGGATGATGCGGCGCCCCCCGCGGGCCCATCGGTGTGATTCTGAAAAAGCGGGTAAGGCTGCGGCGAGATGTGTCGGATGCAGAGCGATCCATATCCAACTTGAGAAAAAGAGGCAACGGCAACATTTAATCTTCTGAGAGTGCTGGTACCGCCTCGGACTTGGGGACTAGTCGACATCTCCGCACCTTCTCTGTTGGCCTCCATTCAAATTATGGTCAGTGAGGACAAATGTATTCATGCTCCTGAGTAATATTGGCGACGGGCTGGCAAGATGGCAAGATTTCCATCACCCTGCGCTCGGAGATGGCTCGTAAGTGTCCTTGAGCAAGACACCGAATCGGTTCAGTTATTGCAAGTTGCTCTGGGTAAGAGCATCGGCTGCATCTCTATAACTTTCCACTAAAAAGACGTTCCATCGTGTACATCTCCTTCTCTGTCGGTCAGTGCTGGGTGGTAACACATGAGTAGTAGAAATTACTATTTCAATTCCAGTAATAGTATTACAGTCACCAATCAAGAAAACGACGTCGTTAGTGATGTTATTACCCCTCTAAATATCGAGTTGAATCGGTCCTCATCCTCTCACCCTGAACTAGCTTGGATGCAAAATGGGAATTGAATTCTCCAGCTGGAAGCATTCCCACTATTTTCGAGCCAAAGAAGACGAGAACATCGGTTTGGGTTATATGTCATTTAGGTGGTGTGACGTGCTGCTCCCAGGGAGTGACGACTAAAGTGATGATAGTACTTTTGAAATGAATGATTGAGCAACGATGGACTGAAAATACTACCGAATGCTAAAAAAAACACACTGCTTAAAAAAACAAGAAACATTTCCACTTGTGTTTGTGATCCGGGGCGTACGTTAAATTATGATGACAGGGGAGCGACTGTACCGGCCCCCGCAGCAGTCAGCGTTCCCCCGGAGACGGAGGATGTAAAACAATAGCGGGATCCTGTGATCGGAGATAGACCTGCTACTGGTCTCTCCCTCTCCGTTTCTGCTGGGCCAGCAGGGAGCGAGGAGAGAAAACCCTGCAGGATTTCCCCTAACACACACACACACACACACACACACACACACACACACACACACACACACACCTATTACTAGCGTATTGCAGTTTACTCGGCTGTTAAATAACGCAATTATCTCTCTCTCTCTCTCTCTCTGCCCTGCATGCCCTTGCTGCATCATGGCATCCCCCCTCGCTTACCCCCCTTTGGTTTGGAAGTTAGCTTACCCCCCCCACACACACACACACACACACACACACACACACACACCTCTTAAATCACACATCGGCCCAGCGCCAAGGCAAGACACAGTCTACTCGATTGTGGGGAAAGCCTGGTGGTTCAAAGGACACGCAGTTTCTCACAGCCTCAACAGCGAACGGAGGAAGAGGCTGGAAATTGTTGAGGTGGGGGGGGGGGGTAGGCTGGGTGGTGGTGGGGGAGGAGGGGTGGGGGGTAGAGAAACAGACCCTAGTGGATTGCAATGAAGACATCACTCGGCACAGACGAGCCAAGACATGGTACAGAGAGTGCCAGGAGGGAGAACAGAGCCGCCAAGGAGAAAGACAAGCACACTGGCCAAGACAGAAAGAGAGGAAGAGAGAGAGAGAGAGAGAGAGAGAGAAAGAAAGGGGAAGAGAGAGAGAATGAAACAGAGAGGGAGAGAGATGAGGAGGGGGAAGGATATACACTGTGTCAGTTCGTATCTGTCTGCTTGTTTTCTGTACTTGTGCGACATCTGTGTGTGCAAGCTTTCGTCTGTGTGCATTTGTGTGGGTCAGTGTGTGTGTGTGTGTGTGTGTCTGCATGCAAGCACGCACGTGCGAGCACTGGTATGTGTGTGTGCCCGTGCGCGCCTGCGAGAATGCCATCCACGGGTGGCTAGGCATGATTTCCGGGCGAGTCGAGTTTCCGTCGGCAAAAAGCTGTGAGGGGTGACACCGCGGTCGGCGGCGCCAGCCAGCAGAGTGGCCACGGCATCGCTTTCCACACTCCCTCCTCTTCCTCCATCCCTCTATCTATCCTTCCCTCCTCTTCATCCTCTCCATCCCTCCTCGCCCCGACAGACTGGTCCAGTTCTGTCTGCATGCATCTCTCTCTCTCTCCCCAATTCAAAAGGAGCTTTATTGGCACGGTAAAATTAATTTACACATAAAGTATATCGAACTACGAAGACAGCTATGAACAGAAATATTCCACACAACTCAAAGTTATGAATGTGGTTGCTATTATAACACACTTTGGCCATTTGACCAAGGAAGAATGGGAGTAATCTCTCTCACTGTGTCAGAAAACCAACAGTTGAAACCATCAGGACAATTATTTGGTTTGGAAATGTACTTGTCTCTTTCTGTCTTCGTCCACCTCTTCACTATCTTAATCTCTCTCTCCACCCTCTCTCCTCATATAACCCTCCTTATTTTCTCTCCCCCCTCTCTCTCTCTCTCTCTCTCTCTCTCTCTCTCTCTCTCTCTCTCTCTCTCTGACACTGCAGAGGTGACTGGTCCTTCTTTTTTTCCTCCTCTCGGACTAATCTCGGGCCCATTACGGAAAGACGTGTCGGCTCGTTTGTTATTTCTGGCTCTAATAACCCTGATTGAGGGTGTTTTTATCCTCTCTCGTTTCTCCCCTTCTCCTCCCTCCATCCTTCTATCAGCCGACATTGAAGATATTAACGCTGTCGCTCTTTGAGATCCTCCGTTCTCCTCTGGAGCAACTTCTAGCAGTTTCATTCCAAAATTAGATAACTGATAAGTTTGTACATTTAAAATACTGAGGAATGAATTTGGACGTTGCATAATGTAGATAATTGGATACAGGGAGCGTACAAACAACCAACCAATCAATGTTATGTAACTTCAATCCGTCCTCTCATCAATGGCGGTTCTCCGTTCAGACGGGGTCGAGCAGAGAGGAGTCTGGGTCGTTTAGCTACCTTCAAACAGTGTCTGCGCTGGAAATTAACAGTCTGGGACCCCGGCGACCTCAGAGGACAGGAAGGCGTCGTATTTCAACGAGAACGCACGAGCCTCATCATCCCTAGACAGCCCGTTTTTTTTTCCCCCTCTCTAAACCTCCAGCCTTTGATTAGATGCATGTTGAGATGTGACTCATTCGCGGGAGGTCAAATCGCAACAGCATCTCCAAAAACCTCAGTATTACAGCCCCCACTTGAGTCGTCTGATGTCACCAGTTGTTCCTGGAACACACCATCCTCCCCAATCTACTTGGAGGAAACCATCCCCTCCATCCCTCCATCCATCCTTCTTATCCTTCCTGATGTTAATCTGTTCCTGCAGCGATGCTGGGTGGAGGCGGGGTGGACGGGTGGGGGTAGAACGACAGAAGAGATGGGGAGGGGGGAGAAAGGGGTGGGGGGTACAGATTAGCATAGCACATAATCTGCACAGATCTGAGCGAAGTACATCGACAGGAACAGAGAGAGGCAAACTGAGTGAGTAAAAGAGAGGGAGAGAGAGAAGCTGAGGGCTAGCAGCATTCATGGATGGAATGAGGGGGCGACGTGAAAGAGGGCGAGATGAGAGGTGGAGAGGATTGAAGGGGAATCGCAGCAATGACTGTGGGGGAGAAAGAGAAAGAACAACAGAGGAGGGAATGAAGGATGAAAGTGGAGCAAAGCAGCCAGTGCCAACAAAAACTAGATGCCAACACATGGAAAAACACCCGCATCCATAGTATGGATAGCGATATAACAATATCCAGCTTAGGATTTGTCATCTAGACATGGACTCTTGCATGGAGGGAGGTGAGGGCGCTAACACAATACGACTTCAGATTTCAGCCCACGTAGCGCCGAGACTCGGTGGCACAGATAAATATACCCCATAAAGATAGAAAACACACACAGGGCATCTATAAAACCACAAATGGAGCCATGCGATAGCTGGTGTAAGAGGATGAGAAGTGTGTGTTTATCAATTGCGTGCGTTTTATGAATTGTGCACGAGTGTGTGTGTGTGTGTGTGTGTGTGTGTTTCCCCCCCGCCGCTCCGTAGTTCACCGCCAAATCCCTCGATGCGGCTGTGGATTAGACGCGGGTAAACGATGCCTCGGCGGCGCTGCACTACCTCAAATAACGCAATAATACACCATCCCACTGTGTCAGTCAGCGCCTGTTAAACAGCGCCGGCCCGAGACAAATGGCCCCCAAACAAGGATTGATATGGCGGCCCGTCCTGTGGGGGACATTTAATAAACATATAACGCAGGTATCCGCCGCCGTGGCTCCCCAGACACGGCAAATAAAACTCCCGGTGACAGAGGTACGACGCCCCAGACGCTGTGACCAGGATGCTAATGTACGGTTAGCGTGGCCGGACGTGGCCTCGTCTTACCGGGCGTCCTCTTGAGTATTCACGGCGTTGAGTGGCACACGGTACATCATGCGGCCTGTCCCTCATCGAGTAACAAGATATCTTCATATACAGCATTGGTTCTCAGCCAGGAGGTGGTGAGATGAGTTTGTGGGGGGAGGTGAGATTGATTGTGGCGTCTGATTAACTCTACTGTACTTGTATCTACTGTATCTTCTTCTTGTGAAATGATGAATATTAGAAGCAATTTTTTCCAATAATTAATCAAGTAAAATGGAAAAGAAATCCTCATTTGGGGTTGAAGTGTTGAAGAGAGTAGACATTGCTTTTTTTGGAGGGGGTCGTGAGCCAAAAACCACTAATGTCAAACATTACAGAAGACACACAGTAACACAGTCCCATAGTCACCAAGACACAGGTCAGTCCCTCATCCAGCTCATCAACCGCCGACATCATCTTACCTCTTCCCCCTTGAAACAGAGCCTAACACAATTATATCGAGGTTGGACTTAACTTTCCGTTCAGTGACAAATTGTCCTAGTTGGTAAAGTGTTGCACAGTGAAAGGCGTAGGAGTGGAGGGAAGGTCCATTCACCTCTGATTGCCTGTCGCCATGCACACCCTCATTCACTCAATCATTGTATTGTATGTTCTTTAGTTGTTTTTCATTCTAGTGTATATAGTACAGTATAGTACAGTTTCAGTATTGTTTCTTGTTTTATGTATTGTGTATATAATATATTTACACTATATAGAAACGGCTGCCGTTGAGGTCTAGCAGGTGATGTCTGTCTGTCTCACACAAGCGGATGAGAATAAAGACGTGAACCAAACCATATTTAAAGAAACAGTGCTGCGACGAGAAAGTCCAGTCTGAGAATGTGCTGTGCTGCAGTCTTCCTAGTCTGACAGTGTCTAGTGACGTTTATACAGTAAGTGGTTCTCTGAGAAGTGGGATGCAGGGGTCAAGGAGGAGTGGACAGGATATAACCCCTCTGTCATGGCTGAGTCCAGCGTGCCAACCAGCCTTTCAAACAGTCAGCCAGTAGTGTAATTGCCTGCCATCCAAAAAGCCAACCAGCTAGCCAGGCAGATCCAGATGCAACAGGGACAACAGAGCCACTCTACACCCCCCACCCCACCCCCCACGAGCACAGCTTGCCAGCCCCACTGTCATTAGCACAACATCACCATATTGCAGGGCACAGGCTACAGCTCACAGAAAAAGTATAAAAGACTCTGCATACAAAAGGAAGTCATGACTACACAAAATAGTGCATCAGAAAAGGTGGGCACAGACAGACACACACAAAAAAACAAAAACAAATGCACCTCCTTATCTGGTTTTTCACTCTTTTTAGTTGTATTTGTCCACCCCCTCTCTTTGCCTCTCTAATTTGCAGCGGCGAGAGTAAAAGAAACCGTGTTTCTGCACATAAAGTGATTATATCGGGGCAGTAAAGCGTCCCTCCCCTCGTTCCCGTCTCCCACTACAAGACAAGGAACAAGACAGAAACCTACAGAAATACATTAATGATTCAACGAACAAACTCGCATTCCTTGAGACACGGCTCAGGGCTGCAGTCTGGAACCAAAATGACAAAGAGGGGCGATACAGCTGCTGTTAGCCTCGGCTAAACGGATAGGGAGACCTGAAGCATGTAGGCTGCACTTTGTTTGTTTCCATTATGTGTAAATAATGGTGCCAATCCAGTAAAAGCTGACTTTTGTTGAATGATTACGAACAACTTATGGCATGACAAGACAATAGCCACTCACCCAGGTTATTGCTGCATCCTGCGTATGTGGAAATGTGTGGCGTTCGATTGTCATCGGTCTGTTTCTAGCGTGTTTTTCCACGTGTCTGTCCAGACATTTTCACAACCATTCAAGACAGATCAATGGCACCGGAACAGCCAAAATGCTCCAGGGTGCTGTGGGACAAAGCTGGATCCATACTTAGCATACTGTAGTGGCTGTGGTCACTGACAGACCATTGTGTGTTGTCTCTCAGCGGTAAATATGTTCACACTAGACAATTAGTCCAGGGCAGGGTGTCAAACACTTCACAATATAGACAACTGAGATTATCCTGCTGACTCCTGACGCGGACTTCAGGCACTCTAAAATGTTCTCGTTGGCTATTGGCGGTCGCTACTCTTCTGAATCTAAAGGAATTATTCAGGAATCGTCCAGATGCAGGGTTGTAAATGTCAAACATGTTTGAAATGATGGGGGCGGGTCAGATCGGGACAGGTAAGACTGAATCTGTAAAACCAGACAATCTTTGCCAACCATTATCCCGACCAAGCCTCCGATCTAGCTTTGCCCTCCAATTGTTGAGATGGGCAAATCTGGTGTGAATTGGCTCTAGCATGTAGCTATCCTTGGGAACTGGCAGGCACATCAAGTTTTGCAGCCTTAATAAATCTAGAAAGGACAAGCCAGTTTGAATGAAATATCGCAACTTTCAAGATGTCCCTCCACTCTCAGTACCAATCAGCGTTACATTTTCAGTATGGAGGGAAGCAGTGCCGACAGCTTGTGGGCCCCCAAATCTGTTGGCCTATCTAGTGTTAAAAGGCTTGCTGGAAATGAGAGTGTGCTCTTACTCGTCTTGTCTGGTTTAAAAGGTTTTGTGAAACCTCTTAACCGAAACGTTTCTAGCCAGCAATGTGGTACAACAATGAAATGTAACACTGGGACCCATGGAGAAATCCCCCCCATGTGCATGAAGACTCAATTCCCAACTGCGGCACTTTGTATTCTTTACACCTTCTGTAACATTGTCTGCTCTGCTGCAAAAACATGCAGTTTAGAACAAAGGGTCAACCCAATTAAGCCAGCCAAAAACAATACAGGATCCTACCCTGCTCTACCGCGACAGAAAGGCTCCTCAGTTGGGAAGGCTCTCTGGCAACGGCTGAGACAATACACGGATCAAGGAGCAGCCCTTTCCTCTCATCTGCATTGCTGTGTGTGGGTGTGTGTCTGGTCCTGCTGCTGAGTGTACTGTACGTCTCATATCATTGAATTGAACAGCAGTCGCTCCATCTGTGAGCCAGCTACTCACACACACTCTCACACACACACAGGAGGCCTGGACTCATAAGTAGAGGTTAATAACAGGAAGGATTTTATTGGGGACAAGACAGGACAGGTCAGGTCAGGTCAGGTCAGGTCAGGACAACAAAAAAGTAACCCAGATTTGAAATAAAGGACAGAGAAGCAAGGGGACAACAGAAGATGTTGACATTATGTCCAGATACTGAACTACGCTGATGAAGGGAAGAGGACATGAGAGGAAATGAAAGGAGGAGATGGAAAAAAAGAAAGACGAGGAGAGGAAGCTGACAAGGGACAGAGCATTAGACCCACTCAAACACAGAACAGCAGAGAGGAGAGAGAAGCGGTAGGAAAGGCTAGCAGCTCTAAATACTTAAAGAGCCACAGAGAGGAGAGAGAGAGAGGAGAGAGACAACAACACCCAGTAGAGCAAAGCGTGCTAAGTGTCAAAGTCTTCATTCTGTTGGTTAGTATCTTCCCTAGTGGAGCTAGTGGTGCACAGACTGCACTGTCTGCTCGCGACCAGCTACTAAAATTAAAGACTTAAGACTATTATGGGAATGTTTTTTCATCTCGTTCTTTCACACCCATTTCAGTGTGCCGTTGTGTGTCGTCCTTATGCTGGTTTTCTTTCTGAAGCATAGCCAGCCGCTATGTCGGAAGCATTCTGCAGATGAGCTTTATTTCTTAATTTTTAATTAAAGCATTTGATGCCATGTTACATAATGGCATTACCAGCAGTGAGTCCGTGGGGTTTAGTGAGGCAAACCAGCTTTTTTTCTGCAAGGTGATTAGGAGGGTGATGCGCAGCGCGGTGATGCTATCAATATCCAGAATGATATGTGGGGTGTTTGCCTAAACGGACAGCTAGGACGATGGCTGCCGTACATATTAAATACGGGAGGAACAGGACAACTTCCAGGTCAAAGGCAATCTCGGTATGAGAGCAGGTTGCCCAGTGGGCAAAAGCTTCCCAGTACGACAACAGTCTTCTACTGGTGGGGACTGAGCAGCTTCTATGAGCTATGAGCATTTAAAACTAGAAAGACCAAGCCATCGTGCGGTTTTGAATTTTAGAATTGAAATATCTCAGCTTCCAAAACGATCCTCCATGACTTTTCCAAAACCAAGTCAGTGTTGTTAGATTTTCAACTCCCCGTTACCGCATTCAATTGACGGCGTGTTGGTCGTCTCTTACACCTTAAAAATCCAGTCGTCAGAAATTGGCCTTTCTAGTGATAAGTGACGTCCTCGAGGGCAATTCAAGAGCAGCTTCATGAGGGAGAGAAGACTGTTTCTTCTTCATTCCCCCACTGAGACTTGTACAGTCTGCCAATTCGAACCAGGGTTGAAATCTATCCCTGATACTGTTTTGTTTTTTTTTGGCATTTCTGCTTTATTGGACAGTTCACAGTCGAGGGGTAAGGAAAGATGGAAGAGAGAGAAGGGATGACATGCAACATAACATGATCTTGAGTCAGATTCAAACAATATTGTCAACACATGATTTGCGCCTCATCCTGCCAATCCAGCGAAAAATAGCAACAACTCTTTGTAACAAATCAATACACATAACAATCACGTGGGATCAATTGCTGTAATTACAATTTGGTTAGACCTTTTTAAAAAGACACCAATAGTGGAGTGATGATAATCAATGCATAGGTTCGATTTTGCAAGGTATTATACAATGTTTGCTTTGGTAACGTCAATATGCCGCTACTGGGGATGTGATTTCAGAGAAAGAAATCCTGAAAAAGTCTTAAATTGTCTTAAATTAAGGCTTTGAATGGTACTGAATACATCTAAATATAGCAATTTAAAACTTAAATTAGGTTTTAGAGGTTGTGGATTCGTGGTGCACTTTTTTTTTCCAGTGAGAAATCAGCCCAGCCATGCCTGATAGGAAAGGTTTAAGCAATTGTTTGTGGAGGAGTGCCAATCCAGACCAGGCCCAGTTGTAGTGTGTTAACTGCAGCTAATAAAAGTGAAACTGGCACTAAAAAAGGATGGATTTTTGAGAAGGCAGCCACTTTAAATCCAGCCTCTCAAACACAAACAATTGTGTTGACTGTGTCTTGATTAAAAATGCTTCATCACATTTAGCTATAGGAACATCTGAATTCCTGCTAGAGGGTCACCTTTAAAAGCGGACACCCTTTGCTTGTTTTCTACCTCGTTTTTAATGTTACTGCGAGGTGTAGCGTGAGGCTTCGGGGTAAAGTGTACTTGAAATACACTTGCTTTAAATAAATATATATACTGTATATGACAAAAAATGACAAAAGACCATGGAGGAATAAAGGAGCAGAGGGAGTGTGTGGCAGCCAGCAGCACAATCACTAGGACACTGCAGCAGCATAGTAGCAGCATTACTGGAGAGGATGGAAAACCCCATAAAAACCATCAAGTGTCTGGAGCACCAGAGCTGCAAACCGGCTGGCAGGGAGGGGAGCCGGAAGGCGAGCCCAAAAAGGCTGGCAACGCAGCGGCTATGGAGCTGTTGTGTGATATCACAGTGAAACAGATTGAGATTAGCCTGCCATGATCCAGAGAGGAGAAAAGACGGCTGGAGAGGGAAGGAGGAGAAGGGAAATGGAGATAGAGCTGCAGGCCAGAGCTTTCGTAATGCTGTGTGAGGAGCGGAGGGGAGGGGGGGGGCAGACTTTCCTTCCTTGTTTTCTGTATGCGCACACACACACACACACACACACACACACACACACACACACACACACAAACTTACATACTCATGCACTGGGGTTAAACCAAAATGGGAATATTTTGGGACACTGAAACTCTCTTTAAGGCAGGGTGACCCATACCACTAGTTAAATAGTAAAGGGGAACTGGGACACATGATTGCCTTTAAATTAACTAAATACAAATGAAAAAAAATACACATGCAAAGAAAAAAAAGTTTTTTATGTAGCTGTGGTGAGGGAGGAACTTCCATCATACTGGAAGGGGACAACATTGACTGGCCAATATGCGATACATCGGTCTACTGTGATCATTTGCGCGCACACACACACACACACACACACACACACGCTCTCTCTCTCTCGGGCCCATTTCCAACGTCCCATTCTTTTTATCTGCCATCCTCTGTCCTCTCCTGTGATTTTGCCTCCGGCTCTGTGCCTATGTGAGCTCACCCCTATATTACCTTAACAAGGGAGACATGCCTCCCAGTCGCCCTCTGGGTACATTAGCCCTCGTTAGAAATATTGAAGTGTCTCTCCTGCTGTTCGCCTCATTTTCATTTTCTACTCCCGACAATTATGACATCTCCTGGTGTGAAACCTCAGCTTCTCTTCCTCTTCTGCCTCGTCTTCCTTCTTGTCGTCCCCTCTCTACATCTGTCTAGGGCTTCTCGTCCTATAGGAGGGGGATGTATTCCAGCATGCCTGGCACATGAAGAGAGACAACAGAGCGGCCTTTGATGGTATTAGCTCTGGGATCCATGTATGTGCATGCATTTGTGCATGTGTGTGAGAGAGAGGGAGTGTGTGTGTGTGTGTGTGTGTGTGTGCATGTTGGTGTGTGTGCGTGCGCATTTCTGCACGTGTCTTTGTGTGTTTTCCGTGTAAGTGCATGTTTGCACCTCCTCCACAACATACAGTATAACACCCTATGTAGTCAATATTTATATATGGCCTATGCTGTATGCTGCACCGTATAGTTGAGTCTTTGATAGCAGGGATTTACAAAACTGGATCAACCATTATAACTGAGGATTACAAATCTGATGGCAATAGCCAGGGGACAATCTTCTATACAGGATGATTGACAGCTGAGCAGCTCTATCATATGAGTCATACACACTGAGTGGGTGGTACCCTGAAGCAAACAGCAGCTTGGAAAAGTTTTAACTGACATCTGGTTGGCTGACTGGTGATTGGTGATTGGTGGAGAGCTTAAGTGTGGCAAATGTTCAACATCAAAACTTTATTTGTCTCCGGTCCATTGGAATTTTGTCTTTGGTTGTGCACGTTACACACTACATACATGCAAAATGGTGTTAAATTACAGTTGGATCATCAAAAGGCGAGACAAAGACCAATATCAACCAAAATCAATTATACTGATACTATTCTTTTGTCTTTAAAGGGCCAATAAGTTGATTTTTGCTGCCCCATAGCACAAATTGACCGTAATATATCTGCAGGGGGTTAATAGGGTTATTGATCGAGAACAATGGCTCACCGATTACGTCACCATGTGCTTCTGGCTATAAGACCCTACTCTCATATGCTTCACATCAGTTTGACACGACTTACTATGATACATAGTATCATAGTATTTTCCACTTACAATTATAACAACAACATCCCAGCATATCACAACATTAAAGCATACTGTCATTTTCATCATGTGTCACGTCTTAAACTGCAGTTCGGGGACCATAAACAGGTCCCAGGTCTGTTTCCAGAGTGGCTCCCCACATAACGAGTCGGCCTGCGACCCGAGGAAAAAGTAAATGAACTTTATTGAATTGAACTTGAATACGCAAGTGCTGTTAAGTAACACTGTTGCATCATGCAGCACTGGTGGCTGTAATGGCGGGTGGGTGGGGGTGATGAGGGGGAGAGGGGGTAATAAAGCACCAGGAGATGCAGCATGACCCCGTCCGTCTGCTACTTCTTATAGATGATTAGTAGGCGAGGTCACGTGATGCCACCCGGCCGACACTAAGTGAACCTTGAGTTATTTACACTACTGTGTGTATGCATGTATGCGTGTGTGCACACGTGTATGTGTGCATGTATCCGCACAAGTGCATGTGTGTTTATCAGGCTGCAGGGTAGAGCTTGTCAGTATCTGCTTTTTTGTGTTTGTTTGTGTGCATACAAGTACATAGTACATGGTTTGTGTGTGTGAGTGTGTCTTTGACTGTGTCTTTGACTGTGTGTGTGTGTGTGTGTGTGTGATGACAGCAAGCTAGAGGCAGATGTGGGCGTGCAAGTGAAGAGACAGCGGGAGGAGAAGATGACCCAAGTCTTAAATCATATAGCCCTTGGTTGTCATAGCACAGCCGCGCATGTGTGTGTGTGTGTGTGTGTGTGTGTGTGTGTGTGTGTACACATGAGTGAACTATTTGCCAATGGAATAAATAGTGTTATTTTTCCATCTGCATGTCACCTCTCATTGGTACAATCTCTGCCAGTCCGTAACAGGCAAAACATGTTCTAAGTACAGTACTGCGGAAAGTCGGCCAGTGGCAGGTACACTGCAATGATCCAAACTGTCATTACAGCCTGGGGATAGCTGACTGATTTGTCCACCACAGTTGCTGTACAACTTTTCCTAGTAAGAGAGGGTGGGCGGAGGGGCATCACCCCATCCCAGCCCGGACAAAAAAAGAAAAAAAAAAAAAAAACTTCAAATATTCATTAAAAGCAATGGTATCACCAACATCTATCCAAAAATCCTAACACATTTCAATCCAAATTTAGTGCCGTTTAATGACGGGGTTTGTTGGAGGGATGGCAGTTTGGAGGGACTGGAATGAACTAACGATTGAGTTTCTATTTTGATCTTATTCCCTTTGATGTAACAGAATGTGACCGCCCATGAATCCTGACTGATGTGCAATACTTTTGCACAGCCCTGAGCACATGCTAGAATGGTGAATTGAAGGCTAAAACAGACAATGATTTGGATGTTATGAGTATGATGATGGTTTTTATTATTTTTATTTTCTTTAAGATCAAACAAAAAAAGCAGATGAGGGATCCCGAGAACAACTGGCAGAATAATCCCCTACCTACCACCGCACTCACGTCCAAATCTGCCTTTTCTGTAACCTTTTATGGGCTGAAATCACCCACAGCAGTACAACACACTCAGGCTCCTGTACCTACGGTAATTTTACCTGTAAAAACAACAAGGTAGAAGGTGCAATGCTTTTGTCTTTAGCCCTAATTGCCCTAAAAAAAGAGAAGAACTGTATCTACCCTATGAGGCTGTTCACGTTCACTGAGAAGGTTCCTGAATGGATCTACAGCCACACAGCACAACAATCTTTTTCAGGGATCTCTCTTTATCTAGCTTGGTTGGTGTATAATTAGCCATTATTCGCAAACAGCCAATGCTCCACTGGACCTCCATGATGGTGCCAGACGTGGCTGCCAGGAGATGTGTGATGCAACTGCAAAGCCTCTATAGTACAGTATCGCTACCTTGCTGTACTCATACTGGGCCTGTTCAAAATTGCAATGGAAAACCAAAAGGGTACGGATCTCCTGCCACACCGTACCCAGGCCCAGCACTGGCACGGCACAGTTCTTGTGCAGTGGAAAAACCACATTATTCTTCAAAAAGACTGTGGGAGAGGATCTGACAAAGCCGGGGAAAAACTGTGTCAACAGACTCACCCACACCCTCATCTATCAACCACACATACTTATGCCCTCAAACATATTTCATTCCTTGAATATCCTTCAGCTCTCCAAAAATAATCCCTTTATAAAGAGTGTTGGGGGAGAGAAAAGATAAAATGTGTGTGTCTTGAGGTTTTAGCTCTCATGAAATATGAATTGGACTTTATTTCAGCTGGTCTTCCCCTCCCAGTACCCGCATGTCTTTACCCCTCCACACACAGACACACACATTTTTTTTTTACCAGCTGCTGGATCTTCTTCAGTCACTGACAAGAATATACACTCACCACACACAAGTTGCTTTTGGATGTCACACACAGTTTACGCACAGCGTCCAACTATGGATACACACACACACACACACACCTGAAGCATATGGATGTAATGCCCACAAGCTTACACACAGCATCCATGCACGTACGTGCACATACGTACACACAGAATAAGCCTGTAGAGGCAGATGCCCCACAGTGAGAGACCAGCGCCATAAATATTCATACATCCCTGTGATTGCAGAAATGTAAATAAGTCAACAGTCGTGAAATTGCCAGCATCTGGTCACTTGGGGGTGGGGGGGGCGGGGTGGAGAAGGAGAGGGAGGTGGCAGAGAAATGAGAGAGAGGAGAGAGGGAAAGCTGAAGAGGAGGAGGGAGAGGAGGTGCCATAATGAAAGAGGAAGGAGAAAAGAGTGGGTGAGGAGAGAGAAAGGAAACAATAAGGAGGAGGGAGGCGGGAATTGAAGGGGGGGGGTCAAATCACCCAGATTATTTTCCTCTTTCAGCGTAACGACTCTCACTTGGATTGGCGCACAATTACTTAATGATAAATATCCTGAAGAGCCTATCCATTTGGTATTCTTCGGGAGGAGAGGGGAGGAGAGGGGAGGAGAGGGGAGCAGCTGTGGCCAGCGCTGAGGAATGAGGAACATCTGTTTGACATGAAGACGGCTAATGTCTCTCTGGGCGCCGGCGGATCACAGGTTGGGATCGGCTACCGCACACCGCTTTGTAGCCGGTCAGATCCTGCTGGGAAACCGTGCCAGAGTACAGTGGGACCTCGCGTGTACAACATGGAACAACGTGGCCAGGGCTTCTGAAAACTGAACGGCCACAATGTGTGTTTATTCAGCATCAAACGAGGCTCTGTGTTTGAAGAAGGGATGGATCATGACCAACAGTAGATAAGGGACAAACAAATGGAAAGTCTATTACGTTACAAAGCCAAAATTTCAGAGTAGATTTAGTTTCCCCAACTAAACGCTTCCCTAGTTTGAACGACCTGCATTGCCAAGAGGTTTGGATCCATAAGACTGCGATGTTTGTGCATGTGTGTTGGGGTGGGGGATTTTTAATAGTCTAAATAAAAACAAATCTAAATATATAAATTACAGTAAGAGTATTTGCTGTTATCACCAGAAGATGGCTTTTGCTTCTGCTAAGCTGAGCCAAACTCATCGGTGCCGTCCTGGCCAGGCTATGCATGCATAAGTAACCACATTGCTGATACGGTGCTGGAAGGCACAAAGAGACTCAAACCATCTCGGCCAGGGCAGTTATCATCTCCGTTTGGTTTGCTCTCCTAGTTACCATTTGGACCAAGTTTTAAACCCCCAGTCTAAAAATGCAGAGAACTTTCATTTCCCTACGTCCTTGTTTACCTTTTGATTCGTTGCATTTAAGATTTCTGAGCTTCGTATACAAGGATTGACAGTATGTGACCATTAAACACTTTTATCAATTTACAATGTATTATGGGAGTTCCTGAAAGCTATGCTAAGCTAAGCTATGTTCAAATCTAAATGAATACATCTAAATTCTATAATACCAAATCAATTGTATTAATAAATAAATAAATTATCAAGTAAAACATATAGAAGAGCTAAACATTTAGCCTTTAACAATGAAGAATTCTGCACAATCTGGAGCCGTACCACCGTTTGTTGATCAAGACGAGAGAACAAAAAAAGTGCCTATAAGTCTCTCAGTATCTTTAAAAGGCAGAAGCGATATGATCTGTGCAACATGCCCGAGTTGGTAAACAACATGTCATGCTATCAAAGATAACTCCTAAATTCTTAGATAGAGTCTCAATGTAAGGAAGGCAATCCCTCATGTACCATCTTATCTGTATCGGCTGTTTTCTTGCATCCCGCTACCACTACCCCACTTTTCATATTTTCCAAAGGGCGTGGAGGGGCGGGGGGGGCGGGGGGCGGGGGGGCGGGGGGGGAGTGTGAGTGAGGGAGACGTCACACACACAACCTTGATCTCTCCTACCTTGGGATGACACTGTCTCCTTGCCAAAGACAAAAGTACAAACTACAAATCACACCAGTCTAGTTTAATGGACCTATGAAGCACAATGGTTACTGATACTGCAAGGGTGAAGGTTTGATTCCCAATAAGGAATCCATATAAAAAAAAAAAGAAAATCACTCATGATACTATAAGGTGCTTTGGGTAAAAGTAAGTGTCCACCAAATGGCATAAGGTAAGATCTCTCTAAAAGGAGAAAATGATTCTTCCTTATTTTCTTACATTGTGATCTAACACTCACATTTCATCACCATGCTTGGGTGACAAGGAGAACACAGTCTTTTCTTTCTTTAGCTTCTTTCTCTTCACAAATAATCCCAGAGAGCATTTCATGGATGGTGATGTGCAGGAGGTGGCCGAGTTCAACGTCAACCCTGACAAACACAACATTTTTTACAATATAATATCATGGTAGGGTAAAAGTTCATATTAAAACAGCTTTGGAAAGTGTTTACCTCCCAGTCATTGCTTAACAGTTTCATTCCAAGCAGATGTAACAATATCTAAAATAAAATAATTCCATGAGCAAAAGGTCGGAAGATAGCCATAACTTCATATTCTATAGTGAACTTTAGTTGCAAGCCAGCAATTCTTGTTTAATAGTAGGAGGATATCTGGACATCTCGTTTCCGATGATAAAAGAACAGTGTTTCCTCATGAAAGGGTGGCCACGGCGGTCCCTATAGCACATTATGGTTCTATAGTGTAAGAGGAGTGCTGTGTGTTCGTGTGTCCTAGGCCTGTAGTGATTGATGTTCCTTCAGAGGCCTCGGGGCTTTGGGGACCGTCGATATGACCTCTGTGGAGGTGAGTGGATCAGCCGCTCCGCTATGACTGACTGCCTACCTGCAGGAACATTGTAGATGCCTCCTGTGACCTTCTCTTGCATGGAAAACACATGGGACGTACTGTACACGGCGCGTGTGTGTGTGCGTGCTCGGACACTAGCGTACTGCACACTGCTGCACACACCGATACACACATACACACACCAAATTATCCGGTGGACATTCCTTATCTTCCTACAAGGGTAATGTACCGATAACCAAAATGTATCCCCTCCTCTGCACGCCTCTAAAGCGCCCCAATCACGACGGAGTATTTCCCCTGTGATGTAACTCTCACCCAATCATTCTGATGCACCCCGTTCTCTGCCCTTGGGACACACAAACACAAATAAATGAAGCTTAAATAAAGGGAGATCGGCAATAATACACACACCAGCATGCAAAGAGGCAAGAACACACATATACACACACACACACACACACACACACACATATTGATGCTCAAGCAAATAAACAATACATGTTTGTGAGCTGTGTTAATCACTAATTCAAACACTCTGCCACTTTCACTCATTCATGCTGACGAATGGTGTTTGTGTGTGTGTGTGTGTGTGTGTGTGTGTGTGTGTGCACACCAAGAGGCAGCAGTTTATCCTGTGCACATGTCAGGCATCCCCAAGGTCAGTCAGTGTGTGCATGTGTGTGTGTGTGAGATAACTTCATAAGTTGTGAGTGTGACATCTGCCTCCCTGACTGTGAGCATCCATTACACTAGTGGAGAGAGACAGAGAGAAAGACACGGTAAAGTGAGTGTTAACAGCTAGCAAAGGGACACACACACACACACACACACACAGAGGATAGAGCTCCTAAATCTTCATCAGCAATGCCAGCCCGCCTGAGGGTCTGAGCAGAAAAACTCACTGATGAATTACTCTATATTAGAGAGAAAGAGTGCGTGGAGAAAAAGGGGAGCTGTGTGTGTGTGTGTGTGTGTGTGTGTGTGTGTGTGTGTGTGTGTGCGCACACGCGTGCGTTCACCTGTGTGAAGGTACCCATGTGCATATGTTCCAACGCTCATATGATCAAATGTGTGTGTATGTGAATACTGGCGTTCCGTCAGGGTTCAAACCACTCAGGACAACACGGTGTGACCGACACACACCCTGTACACTGACACACTAACATAAAAAACTCTCTCTCTCACACACACACACACACACACACACACACACACACAGGGATCTCTGCTGGATGCAAGCATCTCCCTTGTCGAGTTAATACGTAAGTAAACATGTCGCCCCCCCTACAAGCGATGCAGTCACCCGTCGGGCCAATCACAAGATGCATCACCTCGCCCTTTCAAAGTTTTGACCTTTTAATTACAGCGCCCCCATCAGGGCAATCTGTATTTTTTAAACGCCAGAACACAGTGCCAAAATGTGCCATCCCTTCAAGTCTCATAAAGATCAGAACAGTGGTGTCTGAGATATCACCTGAGAGGGGGACAGAAACAGAAGAGTAGCATAAAAGAGATGAGTAGCATACAGGAAAACACAGTGCAGACAGACTGTAAAGCAGTGAGTCTATGGCCCTGTGGGTACAATTTCAAAGGGAGGCAAAATCAAACACTGAAGCCATAGATTTCAATGGAGTTTCAAGGTATTGACCCGACCACTGGCTCAGCGATACATTTCACTCCCATACATTGATCTTTTCTCCATTGTTGTGGGTTTCGTCTTTGTCTGCCTTAACAGATGCTGCCATTGACACTCTGATATCGACGTCCTTGCTTTGATTTGTTTGTATGCATAAAAGCTCTAGAGTATTCGTTTGACTTTTTTTTTTTTTTTACTCTTTTTTTCCCGGTCATGTTTTTCTTTGGCAGGCTTGCATTGGATGAGGGGCGGCGAGCTGTGACAAATGACTTTAGAATTGATTGGTTGAATTAATTGATGGATGGGTTGATTGATCCAGTCATTGACCTCTAATTACAACCGGTGCACACCCAGAGGGCTACATCATGCCTCGAGATGAGGAATTACACTGGCAAAGAATTTCACTGGAATCCACTTCTAGTCGCTGTGAGCTCATTTGTACCGCGGGAATGTCCGAGCTACGACAACATATCCTTCGACGTTGGCCTTTTTTTTTTACGGGTAAAAAGCGGAGAGCAGATGTGACGGAGCTGGTAAACTATGCCTTTCTTCCTCACCCCTTATCTGCTTGATTCGTTATTTAAATTCCCCGGCGAAGAACGATGCAAAGTCAGCGAATGCCACAAATAACGGAGCTTTCGGAGGGAAGGGGACCAAGGCCACTATGTGCACAATACCCACCAGGCATTCCTTTGTTGCATAGCGTGCAATGTTGCATACAAATTCCCGGGGAAGCGGTGGTTGGGATTTTCCTACCAAGTCCTCCTGGGAGGTGACGCAACCGTCAAGGGTGGAAGTAACACATTTCATTTAGTCTTGTTAGAGTAATTGAGCAGCTTGTTGTGTACTTCTACTTTGTTGAGGGTGTTTTTCAGTCAACAATTTTACTTTTACTTCATAAATTACATTATAAATCACATCCATTACAAAGTATAAATTTTGGAGGCTCTCCATCAGCATTTCATCAGGCCAATTATGGATTGCATATGCATTACACCTGTGCAACCATGTAGAGGAAATGTTAACTAACTGGAACATTAATTACTCAAATTTAACCAACACAGTAGCTTAGTTATCGTCCTTCTAGCTTTAGTTTGGTGGTTTTGTCCAGCTAGTTTGCTAGCCTCGCTAGCTAGTTGGATACTTAGCAACAGAAGTAACTTTACTTTTTACTAACTTTAATAATGGAGATGGACTATTTGTTTTGATCACAGATTGATTATCGTATTGCATGGGATCATATTTACCAATGTCTGTTGTTTTGAAGTAACTCAGTAACTTTTATTCTGAGAACGTTTTAAATGAGTTTGTAACTTTTATTACATTTTCACCAGTGATTTTACTTTGACTTTAGTAAAATTCCAGCGAAGTAACAGCACTTCTACTTGAGTAGATTCTACTACTTCTACCGTGTCGCCATATGAATAGACTCCAATAAATCCATGCAGTTCCTCAACATCCACTCTGCTCCCTCCCTCCGCGCTCTTTCATTGAAAGAATTTGAGGTAGACATCATGTTGTAGGTTTCTTTTGTGAGGGTAGAAAGCTCTCTCGCCCTCTCTCTCCCTCTCTGCAGGTATCCCTCCCCCTTTGCATTTCATTCACAGCGCAGTGCTGAACGAGATGACTCATCCTACGGTGTGAAAGACGAGACTTGCCGCTGCTTTCATCGCAACACTCGCTCTCTCCCAGCCGCTCTCGTTCTCTTCCCTCCCTCTCGGTGTCCTACCCCGGTCTCCCCCACTCCTTCACACCTCCCTCCCTTTTTCCCCTCCATCGCTGATCCGTGGCTCTCCTCCTTCTCATGCCGACGTTGAAGGACAGGAGGAGTAAGTGGCTGCGACAACGGAGCACATGTTATATATGCAGATAGGGCTGCCTGACAGTCACCTCATGTCACCTCGGTGCAACTGACTGCTACTGTACCCATCACAAGACGCCTGAGCTGGAGAGATGACTGCAATATTTTACACTACTCCGAGTCCTGTCACTTTCACGGTTCACTTGCGTTCATATCTGAGGTCTCAGAAAATCAAAAGTAAAAGCAAAAGACTTTTGTTCCAAAATGAGATATCAACCATTTATGAAAAGTGACACCTACTCTAGAAAAACTCATACTGGAATATTATTTATCCACAATATTGAAACATTTGCTTTTTGCTTTTTTTTAGGATGGAATTGTTTTTTAAAAATAGTTTCATTTATTTGTGATTTTTTTTGTCAAGCTCCAGAATCTAATCTATGTTTTACTGCCAGAAGTCACCGTATTCTTGTCGAGAAATGAAACTGTGACAAAAGTTGTTTCACCAGTACATACCTTGCAAAATGTAAAGGTATGGACTAAGTAGTTAAAAAGAAAGAGTAGTGATACTCGAGTACAACAACTTCCCACTTCTCGTTATGAGTCATTGAATCATGCTTTTTACTGCTTTTTACTGCATGAGTAAAATACAGAGATATATATATATATATATATATATACACACATACACACACACAAACACACAATACATGTATGTTATATATAGCCTTGTTTTTAACATGACCACCTTGTACTTTTGAGTTCATCCAGTGGGGTTTAAAAGGGTTTCAAGAGCCCAAGGGTTGTCAGAATTTCTCAAAATAAAAAACTCACTAAAATTCCAAGGTTTTCACATGACAAAGGCAATATTCATGTTCAGCAGGTTTCGAAGAGTGTATGCTTTTAAATATTAATTGGTATTCAAAGCGATGTAAAGTCTACGGAGGATATGCATTTGTTGTGCATGAACGCTTAGCCTTTGCTTTGATATGGCCATGCTTTGTTAGCTGTGCTGCATAATGGAGCATGCTTGCAGTGTTTCCCATTAATTACCTCGACTGTGGCGGCCCGCCATAGTCTAATTTGTCCCGCCACAGTTTCATAATGAACCGAAAATATTTGTACACTTCTCATAATAACATAAAAGATGTCTAACGTTGTGTTTTGCGCCGTTGCTTCAGCAAAGCATCTCTCACTCCCAGTCAGTCAGCCCCTCCCTCCCCTGCTGTACGCGCGCACGCTCACACACACACACACACACAAACACGCACGGGAACATTTTTAGGACACAACATCGTTTGAGGTAAGTAACGTTAACTAACGTTACAGTATCCACTGCAGTTATCCACTAGTCCAAACACAATTCTGACCTTCAAAGTTTAAAGTACTTCAAAGTACAAGTTACAAGTTAGTATTATTTTTTTCACTGGCCCAACTATTAACCCTGCAGCCATCTGTTTTCGCCGGGGTCACTCCATCACAGCCCTCCCTCCCAACAGCCAATCAGATCCCAATCAATGGTAAATTAACCTGCCCATACTCTTGCTGATTGGTCCATGGGGGTCTTTGATTATAGACACCTCCTCATAATATGACAGTTAGAGAAGCTACAGAAGATGGCCACTAACGAGTGATGAGGACGAAACGGTCGGCACCCATGGTGAACGGGGTCAGCCAGCCAGTATCTGGTTTGGTAAATACTGGCTAGCTGGACCCATTCGGTTCCACTAGCATTGCTACAAAATGCTAACAAGCTTCCAGTGGACATTTTTAGTAACCATATTGCTGATTTAAAAATGCTTTTCAAGTCTTTGACAAGAACCTTAGGATGTGTAAGTATAAAAAACTGAACTATCCCTTAATTTTTTACAAGGCTGTAGTTTGGCCAACTTTAGAACTGGACGCTGTGATGTGAATGCTGTCCATGTTAGTTTACCTCAACATGTTTTTTTCAAATTTGATGGAGAAGTGCATTAAAGTAATTTTAATGCAAAAAAGTCTCCTCTGTTATTTAATTTCAGCATTGTCTATCCATTGCAAGAATAAAATAAGTTTACTTTTTACTTGAGATCCCCTACATTTAAAAGTAGAAACCTTTTGGTGCCCCAGAAGTATCCTCAATAGCCCCCTCTAGTGGCAAGAAAAATCGCTTATTGCACCTTTTGCTATTTATTTCTTCCTGTTGCTTTTTATCTTCTGCCATCCTCTTTACATTTACAAGGTGAAGAGTAAACAGAGGAAAATGATACATTTCCAGCGTCATCTATTCAATGTTGTGGATGAAAATGAATTGTTGCATGAGGTTTTGTGTCCTTCTCAGCAAGACAGCTACAGACATGGGTTACTGATATTACAGAATCTAACTGAAGAGAGAAAAACCTAAAGTTGAAGAGTCAGTGATGTCAATATATGCAGGACAGAGAGCCTCCTCCTCACCAATGAAACCAGAGAGAGACAGAGAGAGGATGTACTGGACCAGAATAGGAGGAGGCCCTACACTGTCCTACACTGTCCTATACCTCCACTACACATTATTATTGACATCAAACCATAGACATTATTGACAACACATTGTGAACATTATTATTGACAAATTATTATTGATCAAACCATAGACATATTAGTTCTTTATTACAGCACGGGAGTCACATCTCATCACATGATGGGTTAAAACATGCTTGTCATGTGGGGACCCAGCAGAAGGTTGGGTTTAGAAGACGGTGGCCTTGTCCTCACTAACTGAGACATCAAAAGTGTGTTTGACATGTCAACTCCACAGATTGGTTGGATCAGTCATTGTCCCCACCATTGGTCAAAATGGATTTGCGGTTTCCAACATAGAAACCAGGCCCTACATTACTGAAGCCCACATACTCATCCATGCACTCGCTTACACAGGAGGAGTCATTAACATGTTATTGGATTTTTTCATTGAAATAATTGTAATTACTCTATTAGTTGTATGAAAATCTCTTTATGGATATTATTAACTATTTTGAACACTCATCATTAATGAGTTTGATGTTTTGCAGCACATCTATCATTCCATCCATTTGGTATAGTGGCAACAAAAAGTCACCAACCACCACACCCCACCCACTTTGTGCATTTTCTCCTCAATTCTATTAAAGTGAAACGTTATTTTTCTTAATTTATCAGAGAGTACATAGATCACTCCATTATTATTGGAGTTAATGTGATCTTGGTGTGATGATGCTGTCTGGTTGGATTGTCCAATCAAAACAACAGTGCTTGGTGGATTATGACATCATAAGGTTCTGGAACTCGTGTTGAGCATCATAATGCGTGCTAGATGTGGATTTTGGTCATTGCACTACTGCGACTGGAAGAAGAACGACGTGATTTAGGTAAGTCAGTGGTTTTCCTCTTTAATGTTTAAGTGTTTGAGGTCCAGTGATGTTGGAACTTCCAACCAGAGGTGGAAAGAGGAGTGAAAGATCTGTTTAGTCAGGTACCACTTTGATTTGACTTGAGCAGGTTTCTAGACAAGTATATTCTCTCTTCAAACTCCGACTTGAGGAAAGGTCAGAAAAATGATTTGACTCAATTAAAAGTAGCCGTCTTCTGTAATGTACTGTGTTCCCACTAACATGACCTTCATGTAGAGTGTTACATCGTCTCTAGTGTTTCAGCCATTTCTACTCTGCACGGTAAATATTGGGAAAGTATCTTAGTTAATATGTGTAGCAGTAAAAGTGCAGGATACATTTACCAACTTGATGTTAAACATTGACACCAGATAGAAATACACTCAATGTTGAATGACAAGTTAACACTGAGAGGTTAACTGTTGTGTTAATTGGATATTTAAAGGGATTGAAGTAACTATTTTCTCTCTATTCTCTCCATGTCTCCATTTTCCTTTCAGTTTTCCTCCATAGCAAACATGGCACGCTGTCTCCCCTGGCTCTGTCCACTCAAGAAGTCCAGAAACTTTAAGATGCTGGACTTCCTTGGAGAGGGGGGCTTTGGTACTGTAGCCAAATGTAAGAAACTGGACACCGGGGAGATTCTGGCCATAAAGATGCCATATACGGTAGAAGGTATACAATCTAGCCATCACGCCAAAAAGGAGGTGGGTGATTTTACTGTCATGCAAAAGATTATGTTACATCTGCTCTGTTGGTCAGATTTAGTCTGTGTATCACGTAAACTACCTGTTGATAACATCACCATGTCAAACTTGTCATGTATCCCTAGTTGTCCATGTTGAAGCATCTCAGATGTCTGGATGCGGATGAGACCAACATCGTGAAGTTCTATGAGGACGTCAAGATAAACGGTCTAACCTGTCTGGTGTTCGAGATTTTGGACATCTCCTTATGTGACTACTTCGAGCAGAGGGAGTTCACCCCTCTGCCCCTAAACATCATAAGGTCCATCATACGACAGGTACAGACGCCATCAGACAGGAAGTAAATTCAAAGCTTCAGAATGTTCCACTGTAGTTCATGCTCTATATTCTATGACCGACTTTGTCCCTGCAGCTGGCCACAGCATTGGAGGCCCTGAAGAGCATCGGAGTGATCCACACAGATCTGAAGTTGGAAAACGTCATGCTGGTGGATCATCTGAGAGAGCCCTTGAGGGTAAAGCTGATAGACTTTGGCTTGGCCCTTCTGAGGACTGAAGCTAAGCAAGGCTATATACTTCAGCCCCTTCCCTACAGGTGAGATCTACTGGAGAGGGTTTGCAGTTTCTCACTTCTACTGTAAATACATAGCAGGGTGTGTGTTTCCTGTCCATACCTGTGAGGACAAATGTTGAATTCAGGGCTACATAAGTCTCAGCTGTTGTGACATTCTCCTACTGATGCCTTCCTTTTTTCATTTCTACCATGTTTCCCCATGTTGTATTATTATTCCTCAAAGCACGACAATGTTTCTGATTTGGTGTGCTGCTGTTCTTCCACACTCAGGTCTCCAGAAATCCTTTTGGGGCTCCCTTTTTCTGAGGCCGTGGACATGTGGTCGCTGGGCTGCCTGATGTCGGACTTGTTCACCTGTACTGTACTCTTCCCTGGGGAACATGAACATGACGTGGTCAGTACCTTACTATAACTGGACTCTGCTCCCTTTCTACACTAACCCTTAATTAGTGATAGCAGTAGCTACTCTAAGACCAGCAGATGATGATCACAGCAGACAAGTAATAAAACCATATGTCCTGATAGTCTAGACTGATGTGATCCTGTGTTTTGCCTCCAGATGCGATTCATCATCGACCTCCTGGGTCAGCCAGCGGACCACCTCCTGAATGCTGGGTGTAGAACAGAGGAGTTATTCATCTTCAGGAGGGCTGGAGGCTGGAGGCTCATGGTACCACAACACCGCTTTATTGACCAAATATAATTTTCTCTTGAACATTTTCTTGAGAATATTTATTGTCAGTATCAATCAGTAATTCATCTAAAGTGATAAGACGTTTCAAATACACGTTACCTTCTTTTAGACACCAGAGGAGTATGACGACTTGTCCACAGACAACAGGATGTACTCATTCAGATCTCTGGATGAGCTGACAGAGGTAGGTAGTCCAGTAGGTGGTATCTGCTGAAGACAGGAGTGAGTCAGGAAGATGATTCCACTGATTTCCTGTTGGACTTTTCTCATCATTTGGTAATTTAGTTCAACCTGAAGGAAGAGGACAGGGCTGAGGTCACTGATAGGAGGGAGTTTGTTGACCTCCTGAAACGAATGCTCCAGATGGATGCCAGTGAGAGGATCACACCAAGTGAAGTCCTCACACATCCATTCATCGCAATGAGCGACCTCGCCAGCAGCTCCCACCACAGCTCTCAGTAAGTGTGTGTGTTTGGATGTGTGGCGTGAGTCCTTATATTGCTGCTTTGCACATCGGTTATCAGACAAGGGTAGGCGCTGTAGATGAATGATTCATCAATTGATCAACTGTTTGATTGATTGGCATGTTTGTCCAGTGGGAAGTCTTGCTTCCTGGCTATGAGCATAACTGTGAGTTTGTCCTTTTGGAAGGTACCTGAATGTACCTGTACAACAAATTTGAGCTAGCAGTATATGTTAACTGCATGTGTCCTCATTCAGCAGCGCTAGGGGAACTTCCACTCCAGGTGTCATCTTGGTTCAGCCAATCCATGACATGTCCTCCAACGAGAGAGTGTCTAGCCCCCAGGATGTTCTGGACTCCAGCTCCCTGTCCTTCTGTGACATGGCACGCTTGGATGTGACACCTGAGGGGACTCTGGACACCTCAGAGGTAGGAATTACTGCTTGCTCAGTGTCAATTATATATTAGCAATAATGTACAGTTGAAAATTCACTCAACCAGGAATGAATGTGATTATTGTTAATGGTACTAATCGTCTCCTCACAGGATGGAGCTCCAGTAGCAAGCCCCTCTGTGGACTCTGCTATTGTGGCCACCCCTTCAGTTCCCCAGAACAGCCCCGCTGTGGACTCTGCTATTGTGGCCACCCCTTCGGTTCCCCTGAGCAGCCCTGTTGCTGACCCCGCCATTGCTGTGAACCAGGCTGTCATGGATAACAATGACCTGGTTGACACAAACGCTGCTCACACCACATCTAGTAAGACATTCACCTCCACTTGTGTCTGAATTGTCAAGTCCTTCCACACTGTAGTTGATTCCATCAAGGTCGTGTCCTCTTTCGATTTTTAGAGGTCAGCAAGCCCAAGAAAAAGAAGAAGAAGGGAGTCAAACGCTTCTTCTCCTGGTTGAGGAGGGCATTTTGCTGCTGCGGTTCGGCCACGGTCGCACCTGAGGAGTGAGACCTGTGGTCTCACCTGGGGAGTGAGACCTGTGGTCTCTATGTAGGTATTTTTCTAGCAAAACACCTGAGAACTACGCTCAGAAAATATTCACCTATTCATTCACTCACCTACAACACATTTGAGGTATCTGCATGTGTCCTCATTCACCAGTGCTAGGGGAACTTCCACTGAAGCACAGCCAGGTGCCATCTTGGTTCACCCTAACTCAGACATGGCCCCCAATCTGAGTGATGGGAATCTGAACAGGACAGGAACTGCCCCCAAATTAGGTAAGATTATTCAACTCCCCCCTCAGATGAGGGTGGAAGAGGAGGAAATGGTCCAGTTAGGCCATAATGTGAGCAGATCAGGGACCATGTGCAGCCATATGTGAAATTTGCAAGAAGTGCAGTTTTTGATCACCAATATGAGGACAGACTTGTTCACTTTGAGCACATATTGGTCTCTGCCAAATGACATCAAAACAATGGAGATACAAATACTGCTCTTAGAAACCTGAACTTAAAATGGTGTGTGTGTGTGTGTGTGTGTGTGTGTGTGTGTGTGTGTGTGTGTGTGTGTGTGTGTGTGTTTAGCCCCCAGGCAGTTCTGGACTCTGAGATAAAAACACCTGGCTGTGATAACTGAGGGGACTCCATCACTGGACACCACAGAGGTAGGAATCTCTGAATGAAAAATGAAAAATTGACTCAACCAGGAATGAATGTGATTCTTGTTAATAGTACTAATGGTCTCCTCACAGGTTGGAGCTCCAACAGCAAGCCCCACTGTGGACTCTGCCACTGTGGCCACCCCTTCGGTTCCCCTGAGCAGCCCTGCAGGTCCTCCCTTGAACAATGACCTGGTCCACTCCAGATCTGGTAGGACATTCACCTTCACTTGTGTCTGAATTGTCAAGTCCTTCCACACTGTAACAAGGTCGCTTGACTGTCCTCTTTCGATTTTTAGAGGTCAGCAAGCCCTAGAAGAAGCAGATGAAGGTGGATGAGGACATTCTGCTGCTGTGCGACCAAAGCCGAAGATGTGGAGTGAAGTTCTCTATGGAGGTTTTCTCGCCAAACACCTGAGAACGACTCTCAGAAAATATTCACCCACCCGTGATTGAAGACAGAAAACATTTACAGATGTAAAAGTGAACATCTGAATGAATGTGGTAGCAGCCGCACTTGAAACTTGCACTTGGCAGAACAAATTGAATCTGCCACTGCAACTTCTCAGATGACGTCTTGGGCATCACAAATCTGCACGTAAAATTGTTGCAGAGAATTTGATGCCAAAGTGATTTGTAGATCCGCGACTTCAAGACGCAAATTCTATTCTCAAGAATAAGGATACATCTGAGCAAATATATTTCAAGTGTGCAGCTGCTTCTCTGACTTCAGATTAACGGATGGGTGAATATTTTCCGAGTGTAAAAGCCATCATCAAGTTCTCAGGTGTTTGGCTAGCAGAAACCTTCATAGGTCTCCCTGTGGGCGACACGGTGGCCCAGTGGTTAGCACTGTGGCCTCACAGCAAGAAGGACACGGTTCCTCTCTGTGTGGAGTCTGCATGTTCTCCCCGTGTTGGCGTGGGTTTCCTCCGGGTCCTCCGGTTTCCTCCCACAGTCCAAAGACATGCAGGTCAGGTGGATTGGAGACTCTAAATTGCCCTGAAAGTGATTGACAGTCGATCTGTGTTGGCCTTGTGATGGATTGGCGACCTGTCCAGGGTCTTTCTCTGTCTTTCACTAAATAAAGCCAGTCGCTCAAAAACAAATTCACTGTTGTCAGTATTAGTTGTGTGTTTTAGCAGTAGTATATATTCACTTTTATTTTAGCTTTTATTCAGATGTGGTTAGTAGAAGTGGAATGTTTCTTTCCAACAGCACAGATATAGACAGACTCTCTCGCCTTCAAACTATGGAAGCGTATAGTTAACTTAATCCAAATGTTAATGCAAAGTGGAAAATGAAGATGCAATCCAATAGCATTTTGATTTTCCACTTTTGCATGTATCATTTGAGTCAATGAGTCAATATTCATTCAGAGAATGACTGACAGGTTGGTAGACCATGGAAATGTTAATTTAACTGCAAAAGGGGGCGCTGCTGCTCACTTTTCACATTTGAATTAACACTTGAAGTTTGTTCACCACAAAGCGGGACATGTAGGTCAAATGTTTTTTTCATTCACATTTTGAATGTTTGAATGTTTCAAAATTGCCTTGGAACGGAACACTGAGGTTTGATCTGTTTGTGTTCTTGCGCTGCATTTTCCTTTCATGCATTTACCCAGAATGCATCAAGAAAAAGGGGGTAGATCAGTGGTAGAGCATTTGACTGCAGATTAAGAGGTTAATTGCAGGTTTTGTTGCAGGTTTTGTTGTCCACAGAGGGGCTTGCTACTGGAGCTCCATCCTGTGAGGAGACGATTAGTACCATTAACAATAATCACATTCATTCCTGGTTGAGTGAATTTTCAACTGTACATTATTGCTAATATATAACTGACACTGAGCAAGCAGTAATTCCTACCTCTGAGGTGTCCAGAGTCTCCTCAGGTGTCACATCCACGCGTGCCAGGTTCAACTCCTGGTGCCCCCTGGGAATCATCACACCTATATAGCCATCAAATGATGAACCTGCTTGAGACCTATATTTTGAAAAAGAAGATGCTCAATGTTTCAAAACTGCCTTGGAACTGAACACCGTTTTTTGTTGTTGCTCTGCATTTTGCTTTCATGCATTTACAGAATGCCTTTTACTCAAGTGTATTTTTAGCTAGATACTTTGACTTGTAATTGAGAAAAATTCCAGAGCTTGAAAGCATTAACAGAAAAAGCTAAGATTTGTATGCATATGTTCATGTATACAGTATATATTAATCACGTAATTAGATAAGGGAGCCATGAAACAGGGAATCCGATGGTCTGAAAATGCCATAAATGATCTAAAATGAAGGTCTTGAAAAAATAAATGAGTTAAATACAACTTGAGAGGCCTTCATTTGTTTCACCATGTTATGCAGGTTTATGCAGAGTTTCATTCTGATGCAAATATGAAATTAGATCATGGTATTGACAGATTCTTCACCGATATCTAGTCAAAGCAAGGTGAACGCCCTGAATTGAATTGTGTAGTTTTACTAAAAGGTGTGAATGGGACCAGCAGCAGGGTCGATTTTATATCCTTATGCTGTATTATATTACTGCACATGCACTGACCCACATGCATGTCTGCTCTTAGATTAATACAGGGCAGGGTTAACATTAGCGTGCGTGCAGCCGTGGTATCTCTGTCTCTCACACATTGACAACGGACCCGTCTGTGAATAGCCCCTCCTCTCTGACGCTACATCCACACTAATACGTTTTCGTTTTAAAACGGAGTTTTGAAACTAAAACGATCTCAGTCCACACAAGCATTATAGCACCGTTTCAGAAATTATTTCCGTCCATAAAAACGCATATCACGTTACCACTCACCTACACTGAGCATGCGCGTGCCGGTGTAAACAGGAAGCCGATTGTCTGCTCTGCTTAGTTGCAGAAAATACCGTTATGAAGAACAGAAATGGCGAAAAGTAAGAGCAGAGGTGTCTTTGTTTGGATGGACGTCGAGGGGGAACTGTTACTGAAAGTAACAAACGAGTATAAGGCGGTAAACGCGGCGGAGAGTATAGATTGGGAGTCGTCGCAAAGCAAATACAGCGACATATTATAGCGGTACCAGGAGCACTATCTATCGCCAGGGAAGGATACATCTGACTGATAAGACCCAATCAGGAAGCGGACGTGGCTCTCCCACAGCAGCCAGCTAGGGCAGAAGCAACAGGTGAGATAGACAGCAAACAGAGAGATGTAGCAGCAGGGCAGTAAAGCCTCATTTCTATTCTTCTGTGCCTGTATATATTTTGTTATGTGTTTGACACAACGTGAAGCAATTGAGCTGTATATATTGTTATTTGTCACAAAGTACTTGGCAATTAAAATATTGACAGTGGAGCACCTAATATATACAGTATTATTTAATAATTAATTTAAGAAAGTGTGTAGCAAGATGGAGAAATATTTACACAGTTGTAACGTTACTGTAACATAACAAAATTGTTTACAAGAGCACAAAGTTCTTCATAGATCTAGCCTCTTAATTTTGCTCTCAAAGTGCACCAGATTGATGCATTTAACTTTAAAATGTACAAAACCTTTCCTGTGGGAAACACTGTGCTTGGTTACCTGAGCATGGGCCCGGTTTAAAGACACAGTCCTGAATACAAAGGGGTTACTATTACTGTTAAAAGAGTTTTCTTTTTATGTATAGTTAAATTGACTGACTGAGCTCTTAATACAACACTGCACACATCAAGTCATCAAGTCATTTAGTTTCATATTTATAGTCTTACAATCTTATTTTTCTTAAAACAAGTGAAGGATTTTGTCAATGGACTGAGATAATTCCAGTTGTTTCCTACTTGTTTGAGGTATTTTCTAGAAACAAGTGTAAATATGATGAAACAAGGCAGAGTAAGTATCAAGATACTTCACCAGTATCAAGTAAATGACACTTGATTCAAAAAGCCTTATTGAGACAAGTAAAATTATCTCACTCCACTGGCAAATTAGTTTTTGTTTTAAAACATTTTTTAAGACTCAATGCTAGAGTAAATGAGAATCTATGGTTAAGATGGATATTTTTGCAGTGAAGAAATAAGACAAGCTAAACAGGTTTTTCATTTCATCTGAATTCAACTTTTAACAAGTGCACACTTCAATTTCTTTCCAAACCAGTGTGAATCAAACCCATTTGAGATTGCAGATTGGGGGTATAGTGAACTTAGTGGAAGCAATAAGGAAGAAAGAATCAGCGGTGATTTCCTTTGTCTGAACACGTCATACATGTAGATGCACAAGCCTTTGTCTGGTTTTTGCGAGTTGGCATGAGCGTGTAATCCGAAGAACATATGTGGCAGTGGCTGTGAACACGACTTTGCACTTAGGATGCAAGTACCAGGTGTCTGACGTAACTGTGTGTGTGTGAGGGAGAGAGAGTGTGTGTGTCTGAGAACCGTTATGTTGTGGTGTTTGTGTATCGTGTAGGTTTGTTCTAAGCTTTGTATAGGTGAGTATGGATGGATTCAAAAATATGGCCTTATTTTCCCCATCCACAGCTGCACAACACATGCAGGCACGCACACACACATTCTCTCTTTCATCCGTCGCACTGTTTTAATAAGTTCACACCAGTACCCTTACACGAAAAGTAATATTAGATTTGGAGGATTACTTCATTCCACACCTCCCCATCCTTCTTCTTTCTCGGTACCTTCATCTGTTTCCATTATCTCTCCCCAGAGTACTCTACCTCTCCTCCAATCAGCCTGGTTTCTCCTCCTCCAGCAACCACCCTCCACCTACCAGCCCAAAGCCTGCATGCAAAAATGGTTACTTGGCTTTTTAAATTATTTCTGAAACACATTTCTATCAGCCCAAATAGAGGTTATGCAGTAAAGGCTTAAAATAGAATAGTCTGTGTTTATCTTTTTGTGTGTGTGTCTCTACAAACACATGCACATTCATGGATATCATGAATGTGCATGTGTGTTTGTGATATCCATACCCAAACATGTATACAAGCTTGCACAAATGCATCCTCACACACACACACACACACACACACACACACACACACACACACACACACACACACACACACACACACACACACACACACACACACACACACACACACACACACACACACACACACACACACACACACACACACACACACACACACACACACACACACACACACACACACACACACACACACACACACAGCCTGCTAGTGGAGGGATTGTGCGTCCTTAGGAAATCCATTTTACCGCGCCATGTGCCTTCATTTCATTTTCATTCAGCAGCCACATTCTGTGTTTGTGTATGCACCGTGTGTGTGTGTAACCTTATGATTTGTAAGTGTGTGCTATGTGCATGTGCGTGTGTGTGTGCGTGTGTGTGTGCGCGCATCTCCATCTGTGTCTACGTCCATGTTACATGTGACAGGATGACAGGTTTGTCTGTGTGTGTGTGTGTGTGTGTGTGTGTGTGTGTGTGTGTCTGTGTGTGTGTGTGTGTGTGTGTGTGTGTGTGTGTGTGTGTGTGTGTGTGAGGCTCTTGCGTACACACAGGTCGCGGGGTGCATTTCAATCCTTGTCAATGAGCTTCCATTCTTAGCAACAAATCCTTTAGCCAGTCTGATGATGGTGGAGGGGAGGAGCGACGGAGGAGAGAGGGGTGAATGGAGGGATGGAGAGAGGAGAGGAGAAGTAATTTCGCATCATCTCCTAACTGCATCTGTCTGAGCGCAGCACATGCACATGCACATACACACAGGTATTCACCGGGTCCTATTAAACTAAGTGCAATAATAAATAGAGCGCTGTTGCAGAATTATTCATGCCTTCTGTATTCCCCTGACTGGACCGACTCATCTAGGAGGAGAGAAGGGCAGAAGAAGGAAGGGAGGGGGCATGATGAAAGGATGAGGGCAATAGCTCGGCCTACAGGTGGGGAGGCTGGCTGATAGATTATTGATAGGTTAGGCTACAGACACTGAACCCCAAACTACTGAAAGTCATGCCTCGTTACACCCAAAACACTAGCTAAACCAAATAAATTACCGTTGGCATCTTGCCAAGGTAGAATACATTGGAAACCACAACTAAGGTATGGACTTCCCAGCATTAACTACAATGCTTGTGTCCAATGTCCATGGCTCTGACGTAGCAGACTTTTCCATCTTCATAGATTCCTTGCTGGTACAGAAACTCAAACTCCAAGGAAAAAAAGACGTCACAGTGCTGGACACACCGTTTGATTGACAGTTGATCTCTGGGAAGTGCAGTGCAGAAGCATGACAGCAATGAGCGCTGAGCACTGAAGATGGAGACAAAACAAAAAGGAAGCCCACAGATCACAAACACAACGCTTAGAACCGTCTGATGCAGCAAGTTGCCAATATCCAAGTTATTTGATACACACCTCAAAGACTGTTATCCCACACAAGCCATCGCCCATTATCAAAGATCAAAAATGGGAAGTGATGATTCATATTTTTCTAGTGAAATGTAATGTTTTTGTGCTTTGTATAGAAAAGGAAAATAGTCTCTGCACATGCACACACCTGCTGCTTCCTTCAGCCTTCAACTGGTGAACTATTGCTTTCTAGCACAAGTACTTGGTAGTTATTCCTGAATAAATATCGCAAATATAAACACAAAACCACTTTGCAAGCTATATCTGCTGGAAAATCCCTGCATACGTTTAGCTACTGGAGTTGAAATTTCATGCAATAGTTCAGCTGAGACTCTAAAGTGACATTTTCTCAACAGAGGGGGGTAAACCAGCCAATTAGAGCAGAGATCCAACAGAAACATCTAGTGAAGAGGTAATATATCACCATGCTAAATACTGGAGTAATAATACTGCTTTGACATTTGGTTTTGTTGGGTTGAGAATGAACAAAGCTTTTTAGCCTTTGCAGCTTCGCCGGTCGCTCCTTCGTAGCACCGTCCTCCATCGTTGAACAGTTGATGGATGGGAGTGGCTAGAAATTGGAGAGTTTTTGTTCCACTGGAAATTGAGTTTTGAAAGCCAGAAATGTCAGCACGAGGCTAAATAGTCGTTGACTCATTGGTATTGATTAACAACCCTATCAACCCTCACAGATATATATTGTGCTCATTTTGTGCTATGGGGGTAGTAAAAGTCTTACTTATTGCCCCTTTAACAGACGCCCTCCAGCCAATCAGAATTGGCTGTTCTCCCAGGTCACAGTACATACTAAATCTACTCCACATTCTGATTTGCCAAGAATAACGTACTAAGTTTCCATGCCTGATCAATAAAAACACAAAACTTTCCATTTATTTTACATTTCTCAAACTCAAAAATCATCATCAGTCAAACACCAAACCATATTTAGCAGGGTTGGATCTGTGTGCAAGCTGCAGAGGAGAATGTTGCCTCAACCCTGAATTTAAATTGCCAAGCTGAATTAAGATGTAATGATTTGAAGTTAATTTATCAAGCAAGACATTATTCAGCTTGTTAGGAAATTATGCAGCACGTCGTTTACACAAGCACTGTGTCACTTAAGAAAGTTTTTGGAAATAAGATTTGTGTGTAAATTGTACTTTTACCTCAGGAACATGTGTGAACGTACAATGATTAAAGCATTTCGGCAAGATATGCACATATAACGTTCATATTAGTACAGCGTCTATGAAGCAACGTCAACAAGAGCGAAAAATGAACTTTTGTTATCCCTCTGCAGCCAAACAAACATTTGTTAACTCATTCAAAACATTGTGAGCGCCTGTTTAGCCTCAACACACAGCCTCAACAAACCGTGCAGTTTGACTGATTATTTATGGTACCGATCAGGTCTCATTAGTCACTGATGTGGCCATAAAATAGAGATTAGACACTTTGTGCCACATGGATAAGTATGACATTTGCAGTGACGCCACGGTGAACCTCAATGTACCCAGCGCTGTAGAAAGTATGGATGCTCCTTTATTTAGGCAGTGTTGCGCTGTGATGTTGCACATTGACATTCACTTCAAATCTGCAGGCTTCACACACAGCAATTTTAATGATTCACACTATTGTACATATAGGGTGACAAGATTGAGAAATGTAGAGGAAAGTTTTTGTACGGCTGCAATTTACACACAAATATACAAGCAATGGGAAACAAACGCCAAACCACATTACACTCACATACAGCGGCGTGTCTTTGGAGAAAGAAACTTCTTTTTTTTTCTACAACTGCCACAGATGTGATCCTGCACCATGTGAGCAAGTAGCTCAACTTGAGTGACATGACTTTGAGTGACATAATGAGAGGGTTGAGAGGGTTAATGATGGGGTCAAAGGCCTAACCTGTAATTGCAGGGATTTTGAAACACCATGCCCACCCACACAAAAAAGGAAATTATAGTGGGTTTGCAGAGTCAGGGCACAAAAATGAGTTTTAGTCCCTGTAGCAGCTGATGAATAATTACAAACTGTTTCATAAATAAACTATAAAAGATGCTAAGGGGAAACATTTGCTTTAAGGTCACGAAATTAGGACAAGCAAACTTAATATGCTGCTGAATTAGATCACCACGTAATGTGACATTTTCTTGCCCCCGCCCGAAGCTGGCAGAGATTCAGTATCTTGCTCAAGAGCACTTCAGCAGACGCCCGCCAACAACAGGCTTAAACCCAGGTTGTTGTTGAAAGTGTGTCTTTTAACCACCCGATAAAGCGTATGAGGTGAGAGCTTGTGATGCTGAACTCAGCCTCGGCCCCCACCTTTATTGTAAACTTTGTCGAAGTAGTTCCACTTTAAAGATGCTGAGGCCGTGACCAATTTCCTCGCTCGCCTCAGATTCCTTTCTCGACGATAGTAATTACACACGGATTTAATTAATGCGGGAACGGGAGGGGAGGAGCGGGGAGGGGAAGAAAAAAAAATCTTTGAACTGCACGCTTTGAGTAGACGGAGAAAGACGGAGCACGAGAGACAGAGGAAGAGAGAGAGAGAGAGAGAGAGAGAGAGAGAGAGAGAGAGAGAGAGAGAGAGAGAGAGAGAGAGAGAGAAACATACAGAGTGAGAGAGAGAGAGAGAGATTAGCAAGGGAAGGCAGAATGAGTTATTTTAGATCCCAAATGTGTGCCAGAGCTGGGGCCAATAATCTCTGGTGGATCCACAATATGTCAGTCTTTCTCTCTCTGTGCTTCTTTATCCATCCGTCCATCCAGTCTTCCTCTCGTTGTGATTTTAATGTCTCCCTGTGTGCTACTCCCTCTCTCTCTCTGCCTGCCTCGCACGTGTCTTTGTTATTCTGCCTTTATACTCTTTCTCGGGGCTCTCGAGGGCCACAGCTTCCCTCCCTCCCCTCTCCTCCCTCGTTTCCTTTTCTCCTGGGCTGCGGAAGCGAGGGGAGGAAAAAACAGACGGCAGAAGACAACTCCTCAGCGCTGCGTCAGCACCGGCCGCCTCTGGAGAATAATAAAATGGAGGGATAATTCGCCACTGACGAAGGGCTAATGAGGGATGGAGGGGAATGAGGGGGAGAGAGAGAGCAGGGAGGGGGGGTGAGTGGTTGCAGGTGGTCTGTCGTTCAGGTGAGACCACACTGTAAAAATAAATAAATAAAATAAAAGTTGAAATGGCGCCAAGTCAACTTTTTAACAGGAAGGTTCAGTCATTTCACAAGCCAATAGAGGGCTTTCATAAGATGCAATCTGGCGGCCATATTGGAGGCGCTCAGCTCTTGAGCAACGACTGATTGCATTTCTAAACTAAAAACAGCCGTCTCAACAGTAAGGAACAGACACAGATGATTTATCTGTGCTGTTTTTGACGCGGAACTGATCATTTTGTCACTGATACAATGACTTTTTCTTTAATCATCACAGCTAACTATCACTGTCCTTGTTGGAAACACATCTGATTACATTATATGGCTAGTAGTGGCTAGTAGTGGCTAGTAGTTGTATGTCAACATTAACATTAGCTTACTGGCTAGTTAGCTCGCAACTCGCAACATTCATTGTCTAGGAGAAGGGAGCAACTGTGTGCGCATGGATCAACGGGACTGGTGGCGACACAAACTAGTTTAATAATTTACAAAAGAGGAGGTGTGAGGAAGGTAGATGCCCACGGGCATAGGGTGGTGTAATGAAGCTCCAGGAACCGATACTGTACAGTTGAAGCCAGCGTATTGTAAGGTTTACTCAGGACACAGTGCTCTCTCAGCAGCACCTACCTTGCCTCCCAATGGGTACAACTAAACCCCTTTTATAGGCCCTCCCCAAACTACGCTGCTATGGGAGAAACCACTTTCTTAATCTACAGAGGAAAAACATGCATGTTAACAAATTATCGATTACAGAGGCCTCAGACATAATTATAACGCATACCTCAGTCAATTTACTCCAACAAAGTATAAGAAAGACATTAAACAACTCTCAAAGATAAGATAGGAACATAATCATAATTTCAAAAACAAGGTTGAGGTTACATCAATCCTGGTTATGGGGTGCACTGTTATGGAATATGGATAAAACATAAACGTAAGTTTAACGAAAGACGCTGTGTAAACTAAGCTGCGCACACTCAAGTCACACGGAACAAACACACAACACAGGGAATGCAACGTATAGTCGGATGGAATAGCTGGACAATGAACGGTAAATGATATAGAGAGGAAGGGACATGTAAAACGGTATGGATGTGAGGGGAAACAAATAAAGCGTGCGATGTCAGCTGCAGGCCGCATCGTCACAGGAGGAAAATGACAAAATACAAAATGCGTATCCACAAGCAAATAATGTTAAACAAATCTACAACTCAATAGTTTGACTTAAAGTGGAAACCAATTAATTTAAGAAGTCATATTACGACAGTCCAATCAATATTTGTAAATATTGTGAGAAACTCTCCCTGAAAGCCAGAAAGTCATTCACATGTAAAACCTGAACTATAAAGGGGTTATTATTTTTGTAGACTCACAGTTTGTCTGACTTTTTCTACCCTAATGATGTTTATTCCACACTAGCAGGAAATGCACCCTTAACCCCAGATAATCCCCCTGGGTGCTCTTACAGCCCCCTTTAGCAGAGAACAAATACCTGAACCTGGAGCTGCTCCACCGACGGTGATTTGGGAACGATGCCATGACTTTCTCTTTGTGAAGCCAATTCAAGTATTAGCTCCGTTTTCTTGCCCTCAGAGAGACTTGTTTGTTTTTCGCAAATAATATTTAGACTGTCCTAGACAACAGGAATACTAATTCTTAAAGTTAGAGGTTTCCACTTGAAGGCAAACTATAAGGCGACAGTATTCTTTACCTGGCTACTGTGGACTGCATACTGGACACTTCACATCCTGCGATATGTCCTCATCTTTCTTAATTTTCTCATTCTGTCAATTAGTCTTCTCTAGTTTTTAAATGCAGCGCAAATAAACTATGTACTGTAGCAACAGCCAATGTAGAATGCACACTTAATATATGGAGAGCACACACACACACACACACACACACACACACACACACACACACACGCAGAGAGGATTATGCAAGATTAAAGTCATATCTAAAGATGAAGATTTAGTGTTTAAATTAGGACAGCACGTGTTTAAGGGCTGTTGGGCTTGGGCATCACACACAACCCCGATTGAGGGCAGCCCACAGTTTGCCATGCACTGGCCCCTGGCCCCAAATACCCGTTGTGGACTAGCCTACACAAACCCATGTAGAGCCCCAAACAGCCCTGCACTGACTTAATACGGTTTGGTCCAATAAGCAAGTGGAAGCTCTAATAAAATTGTTAGGTTGCCAACTTAAAAGGCTGCCTCATGCAGTTTCTTCTTTTCAGCAATGGAAATGTAGGTTCATATTCTACGCCCCTCAGTGCACAGTGGTAAAAAAGGTTAGACTAAAGAACAATTTATTTCGACTGGCTTAACATTAATTGAACAAACAGCGGTATTGATCCAGATGTTAAGGATACAATGGATACTTTGTGGTACACTGTGGTAATTTGAAACAAAAAGTGTGTGAGGTTGCATGAGCACATGTTTTCCTAGCTAGTAATCAGAATGCAGTAAGGGCAAAAATATCTGTCCATATCAATCCCAATGGGTCCAGTCTGGACTGGCTGCTTTGGGCCAGTTTTCTGTCCACACTGGGCCTACAGTGGGACAATGTGGACATGTTTGTTTCATATAGCTCAATAAGGACGTCATATGTCCAAAATGACTTACCACACCATGATGAAGTTTCACGTCATCAGGTATCGAGGAGTGAAGTGTCTGACTTCTGGTTGCCCCGGCATAATTGGGCTCTTGATCATTCTGTGGTTAAAAAAAAAGCACTTAAGTGTGTGTATTTATATACCCATTAAGCATTAATGGGAAGCAGTTATAAAAATGGTTGATCTCTTTGGTATTATTCCTTGACTTGACAATTCCTCAATTAAATCTCATCTCATTTAAAGTCATTATATTTATTATCTGTCCGCCACTACGGCTGAGGAGGTTACATAATGAGAGACGAGACTGATAAGACAGATGTAGGGGCACTGCACTCCAGAAGAGGAGTGAAAAACATGAAAATGTATACTTGTAGTATACATTTGGGCATTTCTCGCGTACATAAAACCACCATACAACATACATGACACCATATTCGATTTTGAACAGACCCTGTACATTTTTTTGGAAGCAACATGGATCCTGAGCGCCTCAGACTTTTAGTGGACTCGCACCATGTACTGTATGATGAAAGACTGAAAGAACGAAAAGGAATGACGCATGGAAAACAATAACCACTGAGCTAAAGGCTCAGGCAATTGAAAATGTTCTTAAATATTACATTTAATCCTAGTCTGTATAGTGTTGAGGGCTAGCTAACAAAAGGTGCTGGTCTCTCTCTTTCTGTCTCTCTCTCTCTCTCACACATACAGAAACCTTACATCTGATGCCAACAGCAATGTCGGCACAGTTGAAAAAAGGAGAGAAGGGTAGAGATGTTGATCAATAAAAGTAATTGTGTCCAATGACAGCCATGACTCCCAGCAACAGTGACGTCATCGAGCAACCTTCCCCAGGAGCCCTCTGTACAACACACACACACACACACACACACACACACACACACACACACACACACACACACACACACACACACACACACAACAGAGGAAAAGAGAGGATGATGCTTGCACAATGTAATGAAGCAACTGAGATCAGACAGTGATTAATTCGGCAAACACTCCCATCCCAACAAAAACTTACGCACGCACACACAAATGCATGCACACACACACACACACACACACTTGCAGTGGCGCTTCCAATCGCAGCAAACTTGATGACAGGCCCAAACTAATGATACCAACCCCAACAGAAAAAAAGTGCTTATGTCAAGAGCAGCAGGGGGAAACACTCAGCGTGGGGAGGACGTAGTTAGCCAGAGACTCCAAGTCTTTTTCCCCTGAGCCTCGGGATGGAAAAAAAGCAGAGGGTTTGAACTTTCTGGCCAAGCCACAAAGTCAACTGTATCGACTATATTGTTCAAAAATCAATTAGCACAAAAATCACTTTTCCTGTTTCAGGTAATGGTCAGACATATGGGTCCATGTATATGTGGCAGTCATATAGTAAATACTGACTGTAATTGACTCTGCTGTCCTGACATCAGTGGGGAGTTCATCCCACCACATTTAAATGAACCGTTATGCGGTCAAAGTTTATCAGAAATTTTATAATGGCTTGCAAAGTGACCAATCCATTTTATGGTGTGAGATTTATGATCAGCTCTGTAGGCCGCAGTTATGATGACTTGTGGTCTTGCGGCTCAGCCAGAGAGGAGCAGCCGAAAATTGTACAAGGGTAGAGGTGGGAAAACACCTTGAAAATGTGTGATCTGCATGAAAATCCTGCAGAGATTCCACGACTCCCCCCCTCCCCCCTTCTTGTCCTCTTCCTCTCTAACACTCTCCCTCTCTCTCGCCTCCAAACTCTTAGTCCACGTGATTCTGTAATGGAGATTAATGCACAGTGACATCAGAGCAAGTTCAACACTGAGAGAGAGAAAGAGTGAGAGAGTGTTTGAGTATAAAATAAGCAGAGTGTGTGTGGGGGGAGGGGGGGGGGGGGGGTGTTAAAGATAGATTGATTAATTCAGGAACAGGGACGGAGGCTCTGACCGCTGGGTGCACAAAGCCCACCAGAAATAAACAGGGATTACACCGCCCAGGGTGTCCCTGGGTGACACGTTCACACATTCACACACACAGTTTTTGCAAAACACATGATATGATATTTTCAGTGTCTCATCTTTATATCAGGCAAGGTGGTGGTGACCCGAGGGAGGTGGGGGGGGGGGGGGGGGGTTAAATAACACAGCTGTCAGTCTTCCTTGTGTTGTCAATTTTATTATTTACCTATAACTATATACTAGTATGAATGGACTGGAATGGAATATATATAATATATAATATATGTTTACCTGTGGCGCTCAGGGTGGCTACAGGCATGTGGTCGGGGTTGTGGAGCTTGGCCCTGATAAAGCTTGTTATCGTGGGCTGTTTTCTATCAGCCATTTCTGATTAAAATGGAGGTAAACGCACATTTAGATACATTTCTCCTGTATCCACGATCTATAGGGTAAGGTTGGCTAACGTAAATGCAGACAAAAAGTAATGCTGTGAAAGTAGTCACAACATTTATTTAAAATATTAACAAAAGACGCATCAACGATCAACCATCAACCATCGTGATAACGATGAAACAACTTGGGTTAAGTTACCTGGGCGTAATGGCCAGCAGATGCCACTGATGCCTGCAGTTGAGTTCAGTCCCAATTACAGTTTTTTACAATCGTTTTCACACTTGTCTCAATACCATGTCCACTTTTTCAAAACACTTAACACATTCACCATATCAGTAGACTATGTGAACTAAACTGTGTATACTTTTGCATTGCTTTGATACAAGAGGCATTCAATCACCACTTCTTCCAAAATTCATGAATACCTCTCTCAGTCAGTGTTCACCACCAGCAAAATTCTGTACAACTACAGCAAATTTTGCAGACATTTAGATACTCTGTTCAAAACAGTTAACTTTCAGTTCAAAACCCAACAAAATTCTGATCACTGTGGATGGAAATATGTTGCATTTTGACAGACAAATGAAACTATACGCTTGAAATACGTAAAACAGATTATTCTGATTTTAGCAGAAAGTTTATTCAGTTTATTCAGTTTTTTTGTTTGTAGCCTTGTTACCATCTATACAAAAGTGGTCATACTTGCATTGAAATGTGCATGTATATAGGGAAAATATTGCTATTTGGTATTTTTTGTTATTGATTGTAATGTATTTTGAGTAATGTATTTTATTGTATTTTTCTTTTCTGAACTACAGTATATTGCACTGTGAGAACAAATGGCAAAATATAGTAAACCCCCTGAAGAATACTGTTGCTTTTGTTTCTTTATCATATATTGTTTTACATTACACAGTAAAAATTGTTATTCTGGGTTTCCGATACAGTAAAACAATCATTCATTTACAGTTTACTGTAAATTTACCACACTCAGTCATGACATCTATTGTGAGAGGCAAACCAACAGATCAAAAGTTTCTTTAGCTGCTTGGCTTGAAATATTTGTGGATGCAAAAATAGAGGAAAGGGAAACACATAATATATGTATTTTGCAATGCTCCAAGTTGTTTGTGTTTTTTAGTTCATTGTACATTGAGTGACAAAGTAGTCTTATGGGAGAAAGCATATGCTATAGTTACGGCAGCATCAGTCACTTTTGCACCAAAGGTTAACTGATGTGCTCAGGTGTGTGTTTCAAAAGCACACTGTGTGAAGAGTTTTGAAGAAGTGGACATGGTATTGAGACAAGTGTGAAAACGATTGTAAAAAAACTGTAAATGAATGAATACAACGAAATATTGATTTAGCGGCCTGCCTTGCCTATAAAGCACTGCGGGAAACCCTGATATTCATATCAGGTAAGTAAGGCGGTAAGGGGAATGAAACATCCAGCCTGTCTGCCTGAACGCTTCTGGGTCAAGGTTATGGGTTCATGTTAGCTTCACTGAGCATTCTGGGTATTTTGTTCATGCCTGTGTTGAATGGTTGTGAAGATACTTTGGTGGAGAGACACGCAAGACGGACAGAGATAAACACGCAATCCAGCACAACAACCACAATACCTAACTAGGTTGAGGTGTATAGATTGGCCCATTGGCACTGACTAGCATACTACTGTTACCTTTCTAATATTACCTTCTTTTCCGTGTGTGTGTGTGTCAGGTAAACACATGGCACATAGCCGTTCAGCCCCAGTTTCTCACTGACAGGCAGCCGAGGCCTATGGAGTTACAGCCTGGCCTCATTCTCTCTCTCACACACACACACACACACACACACACACACACACACACACACACACACACACACACACACACACACACACACACACACACACCAGCCGAGGTTTGAGGTTACAGCGGCCCATTTACAAGGTAGATTAGGTCACAATTATTGGCAAGAGATACCGGTGAGGAAAGACTTAACACAGGTATAGGGGCATGGACAGAAAGACAAATGTGGCCCTGTGTAGCTCAATGGGGTGAGCATGACACCGACACTGCCTGGTGTTCTCTACCAATAGTCCCTTTATATTGCTCATTTTATGTTGCTCATTAAAATCACAAGGAAACGGCATTTCAACGGTGTCTTGCTTTCATAATTTGACGTATTTCCAGTCCAGGCTGGACCATAACAACAGTAACAGTGGATTCCATTGCATAACTGGGTGTAGATGATGAAGGAATCCACTGTGAAATGCAAACTCTTTAGCGGTCACAAACTCTGGATTCTTCAAAATGAATCAGTTCCAGCCACCAGGACGCAACGCAGGGGGGGGTTGTTTAAAAATCTGTGATGGTATTATTGGATTGGAAAGTAATACATTTTGTGTCATTTATTGTTAGATAGGTTTACGTCGTGACATGGAGAATCAGCTACCAAGGTGACTTTAATTGTGACTTTAAACCTGCTTTATTGCATGTCTGTTACCAGCCACATCTAGATCAGTCCAGTCAGGACTGTAGACCACTTAGACTGAGGTTCAAATTGGGGGTTGGCAAAAAAGTTGAAATTTGCATTCTATTTCCACCAAACCTTGACCATACATAAGCTACACCATATCTAAACCACACACCATAACTAAAGTACAGTACTCTGCCAAAATGTGTCACTACCAAAACATGGTGGAAAATGCAATGTCCACTGGAATAGTAATATAAAAGTCCCCTATGGACCACCAAAAGCCTTTTCTCACTGAGCTTTACCACCAGGGGGCGACATGTCTCGTCCAGAGTGGCTCCAACTCCACCTGCTGCGAGGCTCAGGCTAACGGTACTAGCTACACAACACATCAACAGTTCTGTAGCTTCTTTGGTTTTAAACATGAAGTAGAATTAAGGCTTCCTACCTCGCTTTAGTTCTTATCATAGCTGAATCCACTTTTCCTCTTTGCCGTTAGCTATAAAGTAACGTTAGGCTCTGGGTGTCTAGCTAGTTAACAATTAACTAAGTTAGCTTAACTAGTAAAACTTAACTGGTTTACCTGTGACCTGCTGTGTTATTGTCATGCCTTCATTTGCTTTTGGTAATAAAATAAAAGTGTTGACAAACCTGAATCACGGCTTTTGCGTTTCCATTTGTGCCGTCTTTATTTTTCTTTCTGTAGCCCTAGAGCAGGGGTGTCAAACCATGTGCCATGGAGGGCCGAGAGTATGCAGGTTTTCATTCCAACCGAACAATACACCAGGTGATTCGACCGGTTATCACACCCTCAACCAGAGAGGAAGGACTAATCAGTGAAATCACCTGGTGTAGTCTTTGGTTGGAATGAAAACCTGCATACTCTCGGCCCTCCATGGCACATGGTTCGACACCCCTGCCCTAGAGGAATTTTGGGGGTCGCTTGGGGGCGCCATCTTGTCATCCAGGCAGCATAATGACTGACAGCATCGCCTTTGCACCTCCACCAATCAGATCTATTGATGACAAGGGAACGCCCCCATTGATTAGCAACAATGTAGCCTATGAGAAAATATTTATTATTTCAGTAGTGACTGCATTCATTCAATAGCGAGTATTTTGGTTGCAAGATGGTAACCTATTGTCTTTATAATATAATCAACAAATACATTATATATATGATATATATTTTATTTTATCACATTCATGATACATATTGGAGTAGATAACTTAATTATGTTCATTTTGTCGAAAGAAATTAAAGAATGTTCAATCTCACTACATCACTCACTACCGAAGTCATCAGTCACTACCACAACAAATGGTAATGTTTTGGTAGTGAAAATAAGTCAAAAACAGCTAGCATGCACAGGACTAGCACACACAACTATGGACAGTTGTACACTCTTTAATTTTGTTTTAAAAAAAAACTTTACTTGAATAGAGAAATGTTGTGCCTAGTAATGACAGCCGCATACTGATTCTTCAGATTTTGGAGCACATTTACCTCCTGGTTCAATTAGTACAAATAGCCCGGTGGATGCATCACAGCCTGGAACAGTCACATCAGTCTGTCACACGATCCAGGAAATTCCTGGCTTCATAATCTGCTTAATAGGCATCAACAGATTGCTGCTGTCAGTGCGTGCGTGCGGTTGGGGCTATTAATGGGAAATGATGCCATTCTCTGTTTATACCTCGAACATCTGCTCCGTCATCAAATAACTAATGATAAACAATATCCAGATATCGAGATATATAGAGTGAGGAAAACCAGCCGCAATGTTTATAGTAATTAATGAACAGCTCCTACTATGTCCCCTACACTGATTATAAACGTCATACTAAGTACAAAAGGGGACAACTAGTTCATCATGAGTTTTTCTAGGATCGGCAGAAGCTTCGATCCAATACAAATAAAGCAAGGCACCTGCATAACGGGCATTGGTATTGGAACGTGACAAACTGAAGAGCTTCTGAGGTCAGTGGTTGCTCACTTTAGCTAACACTGTGGTAATGTATGGTGTGCTGTAAGGTTGTCTGTAATTGAGGCGGCAAGCATGTTGTGCAGGGAGACCTGAGAGGAGGAAGAAGCAGAAAACAATCTTAGGGGAGGGCCCCTGTGGTAACAAGCATTGGCCCTACTGACGTGTCCTTGAGCAAGACATGGAACCCTATCAGCTCCATGACCTCTGACCTCCATGTGGTATCTGAGCAGACTAAGGAGTAAAGATACATTTGGATTGGAATATAGACAATATGAATCATTTACTGTATTGTAATGAATTCTACTTACCTGACTTATAACCTCACCCACATAGAGTATATTCACAATGTGAATGTATGGATTTTTTATATTAACTGTGTGTGTGTGTGTGTGTGTGTGTGTGTGTGTGTGTGTGTGTGTGTGTGTGTGTGTGTGTGATGTAGGACAGGAATGTTCTCTGTCTGTTCTGTGGATTATTTCATTATTCTCTTAAAAGCAGAGCAGACCTCCTTGACTAGACCAAGCTGAAGCACTGCCAACACAAACAGTCTTGGAGCGCCCTCTGTTGGAAATAAAAAGCATTGCAAGTCAAGTCTGTCTAACCTGGAGGCCATACACAAGATTTACAGAAGGGGGAGAGGTTTTTCTTTTATTTATCCCGTTTCCTAACATCTTTCCTGACATTGTGTAAAAAAATAAAAATAAAAAAAAGACTGCGTACGTAATGAATGTACTCCCACAGACAACGTGATTTGAAATGTAGTGATTTATTTCATGCTACTGCAGTACCCTTTCAAGATAAATCAATATAAACCCCCAAAAATAATAGTAATAAATACAGCAAATCATCATCATGGTACCGAGAAAATAATTTGCACTTATTAAAACAGGAGGAACTCAAGTTAGAAAAACAGATATATGAAATTCAGTATTCCAAACGGCAGAGTGATTGAATCCAGGTTATAATCTCACTTGAAGCACTTGAATAAAGATCAGAGTCATTCTGTACAGATATTGTGAAAACTTTGATTCGACAGTGATTTGATTGAGGGAACTCATTGGAGAGGTAAGCTGGATACATTCATTGTATTTGTTCAGGTATTTATCCATTGTTGGTTATCATGATACAATTTTAAAAACAGGATCATCAGTAGTTATAGCACAAAAAAAAGTAGTAATGATTAAATAGTACAGACCAAAGCCTTTGATGTTTGGGAGCTGATATGGAACGATAAATAAAGTGTCATCTGTATTTCATGCAAGCCCCTTGGTATTTCACAACTCAATCTACGCTAAAGGACAGGCCTTTCCGGAGGGGTTTGGATTGCATATCTAGAAATTGACACTGTCATTGTAACATACAGGATTTGATATTCTCCACAAAGATTTAAGGTTTTGAATTTTCTCCACGGAAAACAAATTATTTCCAGTGTGTAGTAATCTCTAACTACGCCCGTTAAGGTACAAAGTGAGACCTGACACATTTCAACCCTCAACAACGTCGTGACTGGGTTCTTTTTTTCCCCCCGACTTTTAAACGCTTCTGTATCACGGCGAATCGGCCCACCTTTAGAAAGTGCTGAAAAACACACACACACACACACACACACCTCTGACACACCTGGCAGTTGAATACACACACCCCCCCCCACCGATTCCTCTCCCCCGGGATGGGTCGACATTCTGCGCCACCTCGACAACATGCTTTGGTTTCCTCAGGTTCAACTGATGCATGCAATCATGCACACAAACACGCACACACACGCACACACACGCACACACACACACACACACACACACACACACCGCCGGTACGGAAAATATCCAAACACCGACTCAAATCAGTAGTAAGCCCACTAGATTGTTATACCGTACATATTATACGTCCCATTGCACCACTATTGACTAAGCTGTGTTCATACCATCCAGCAGCAGCAGTCTACCCAAAGCCATCTTGTTTGTTTACGTGTAAAAGGTGGAGGTAACCAATCACCAATCAATCCCTTTATGATGTACATTCATAATACACATCATAGTAAGTAGTATCAAACTAAAGATGAGGTCCTATAAGGGAAAAACTAATTCTGTGTTCATATTGGTGGTTTATTGCCTTACGATGATCACTGACTAGAGGTCAGAGTTTACGCTCCTTTGTCTTTACCTCGACATCACTGATTAACTAACTCTAAACGGCCGAGCAATGTTGTTGCTGACAGTGTGACCACAGGGTTGGGGTAGTACTGGGTACTTTTCTGTGGGTCTATAATAAAAAGACGGAAAGATGCCAAGTTGGAGGGCAATTATGTGAGGAGAGATTCCCTACTGGGCGGGAGAGACGACAGAGAAAAGGAAAATTACAGCCACGAGATGGGACGGGGGTCGAGCAGGAGGCGGTGATCTGGAGAGAGACAGTGAAAGGGGAGGGAGAGAAAGACGGAGACAGGCAGAAACAAAGCGAAACAGGCAGGGAGAGACAGCAGCAGTCCCAGAGAGAGGCAGCTGTCCGGGGCCCCGCGAGGCCCATCTCCTTCCTGCAAATCTTTTCAAACGGGCCGGAGGCTGGCCTGTCTCCCTCCATCCATCCCGTATCCCTCCACCACCCTCCCTCCCCGCGCGCATGACTCACGTCTGGCGAGACAAGATAGGGCCCAGCGACTATCAGACACCCACCGAGGGGATAATTCAGTGGGCGGCATTTGGGCGTCTGCATTCTGCTGTGTGGTTCGTCTCTCGGCAAACACACACACACACACACACACACACCACACACACCATACACACACACACAGCTCATTAAAAAAGACCAACCAAGCAGAGGAGACGGGGGACTATTATCAGAACCAGTCAAGTCAGAACCAGTCTCCCTAAAATCAAATTTGAAACACAAATAATATAGTTTTAGAGTTTCGACCAAAACAAATAGTCAGTCTCACCCGCTGTACGTGCAACAAGAAGAACCAGTAGTACCAAGTACCTCGGCATAGTACCGATGAGCAGATTCTACAGCAGCTCAGTTACAATACAATCAGCCAGCAAATAGCCCAAACCCTGACTATAAAAACTCTCTATTTAATAATCCAGACAATGTTTACTTGACATCATATATAAGATGCTGTCGCCGTTCGCTGAAATCCTCATATCTCCAAACCTTTTCGGGGATGAAGAAAAACTGCCTTTTCTTTCGGGTTGTTTGTGGATTTTTGAAAACACACACAGGGTTTTGAGTTTCTCAGGCCATGATATCGAGAAATTGAAAACATTAAGGACCAAAGCTTCTGTTCAGGTAGAAAAAAATAAAATAAAATAAAAAAGTTAGAGTTATGAGGATTTCACACACAAAAGAATCATTGTAAAACCAAGTATCATTTTATAGTGCTATAGTGCTGAAAACTACTTTTAACATCCCTATCCCCCTTTCACCTGCTCCAAGCTTTTCGAGGAAAAACAAAAAAGGCAAATTAATACACTGATCGCCCAGTTGGTTATACTCTGGGGTTATGTAAGACTGATTCTGAGTCAGGAGAAATGTGGAGGCTCTTTGCAACACCGCTCAAGCGTGGCTCTTTGGTACATTCCACCACACTGAAATGTCGAAATCGAGGACAGAGCGGGATAAGTGCAATTGAAATACGGGGGCCGGGAGGGGGCTGAATGTGGAGTCGTTTACATGGAAAAAAAGATGAGCAACATTCTAAATACCTGAGAAAGACAAAGAAAGGGACCGAGATGCAAGAGAGGGAGGGCCGGGGGGGGGGGGCGGGGGGTCGAGAAAGAGGGCTAAGACGTGGTTTAAAGAAGAAGAAAGAGACTCTTTGTTCAAAAGACGAGGCAGTTCTCACATTACATTCAGTTACATCAGCAGTACCTTGATTTTCCTTTCAAAATCCAGCAATCGCCCGCTCTGATCACGGCCCAAAAAAATAAAAAGGGGAGAAATTCAGCAATCAAGAAGTTTCCCCCCCCCTCTTTCTTTAGAAGTCGAAGTAATATATGAAAACCCTTAGGGGAGGAGATATACACACTCTCTCTCTGTGTCGTTCTCTATGGAGCTCATTTCTCATGACTAAAGCCGGCCCTTGTCTTTGTAGCACCAGCTGAAGAGTCTCGTTAAGGCCAGCTCGTTAGGAGTGGGCCGTCTCCGTGGCAACGGCTCGGCGACGCCTGTCTGTAATGAACCCTTCCGCCAAGTCGGACATCATTTCTCTGCGGGGCGGGGGGGACAGCACCCCCGTGAGTAGTAGGACATGAATGTGTTTTTTTTTGGTTTGAGGAGTCTGTCAAGCAACGAGGCTCCGTTGTATTAGCGTTGTTGACGTTTGGCCTCGGGGTGGAAAACGGCGAGAGAGTGTTCAGTTCGGCGCCTGTAGTGTTTTAAAAAAAAAAGACACACCTGCCTCGGCCTCCCCTCCGTCTGACTTTGTGTTTCAAACCGTGTGTGTGTTTGTAAGACCAGCACAGACACACACACACACACACACGTCTCCGCGGTGTCTCCCCCGTCAGTAGAACTTGTCGTCGATGCGGAAGTGCGGCCTGGTGACATCGTCGGGGTTGAGGAAGACAGAGATGGATTTCCCAGGGTTCTCTGTGACGAGCTGTTGCAGTCGCTGTGCCAGCTTGTCCTCAGACGGGGAGATGATGCCATTGGCCGGATGATGCCCGGGGGAGCTGTGGCCATTGGTGCCGGCTGCCGCCTCCTTTAGCTGGCCTGCTTGCCGGGCCTGGTCTAGAGCGGCCCGGAGGTGCTCGCTGGGATCCGAGCGCATGTGGGCCAGTTTCCTGGCGACGAGCAGCGCCTGGCTGTCCGACAGGTGCTCAAGCATGTTGCACTGTGGCAGGAAGTAGTTGGGGCAGTTTTTGCCCAGGATGCAGTGAGACAGGTCGTCTAGGAGACCCAGGAGGAGGCGGGCAGGGGTGTCCGGGTCAAGGGAGGACAGGTAGGAGGCAGGCAGCCGGTCACAGGCCCAGAACAGCAGGGTCCGGAGGTGGTAGGGGCTGAGGCCCGTCCGCGGGCGGGCCAGGATGCGTGACAGCACAGCCTTGGCTGCCTGGAAGGCCTGGGCCATGGGGAAGGGGATGCACTTCTTCAACTGAACCTGTCAGTGGGAGAGGGAGAGATAGAGGACAACTCTCAATGCAGAAATGGAGATAACCAGAGGGAAGATATGGCTAATGGCAAACATGGTGGGATTGATGGAGAGATAGAGAGGGAGGATTGTAGGAGGAAAGGGAGGAAGGAAAGCATCAGAGAAACAAAGAAGAATGAAAACTAGATGAAAAAAAAAATCTCCAGACACTTTAGCACTGATGCAAAAAAAGTTGGGAGGGAAGAAAAAAAAAGACAGAAAAAAATCAGGGAGCATCCATCCATCCCCTTACTTCACTGCGCGAGAAGGCCAGCCTCCACTCCCTGTCGGGCCGACCACCCAGCGGAGAGCAGCAGGGTAGCAGGTAGAAGCCGGAAATGGCCTCCTCCTCTGTGATTTTGCCGTCCCAGAAGTGGTTGGCGGTCAGCCAGCCTTGGGCCACGGCGGGCCAGCCCCTAAAGGACACCACAGGCAGCAGATCGTACAGCACCCTGCTGGTTCCCGCCTGCAGGGAGGACGGCGGTGGATTATTATTAGGATCTCATCGACTCGGTCCTGAATTTCCATTCCCCTTAACACCATCGAGTCATTTTCTCAACAATCATTTTAACATTTATGAAAAAAAAAAACAAGACACATTTAGAGTGCAATTTTCTACAATATTGATTCTGCTCCCTCAAAAATGTCCTCTTTAAACCAGCAATTTTAGAGCAGAACGCGGAAGTTAAGCAGCTTGCTGTCCCCATCGATTCCGACATAATGCGACTGCCTTCATTTTATCGTGGTTTCAACATCGTAGAGGGTGTCTGTACCTGGAGGATGATGGTGGTGAGGGGCCCGTTCCTCTCCAGTCGGTCCGGGATGGGGATGCCTCTCTGGGGGCTGCGCCTCAGCTCTTCCACGGCCTCGCTCACCACCCCCCAGAACCAGTCGGTCACCAGGGCGGGAGAGAAGTAGCACCCGTCCAGCGACTGGGGAGAAACCAGGGACGGGATGGAGCCTTTACCTGGGGAGGAGGAGGAGGAGAATCTAGATTTAAAGGAATAGTTCACCCCAAAATGTATAAATCTACTCACTCCCATGGAAGTCAAACCTCTACCGACTCTGTAGTTTCATTTCAACCTTCTCCCAAACTACTGAAGTTTACTGTCTTTTTACAACTCCAAAAAACACCCATGACATTCTTCCAAACAGCTTGTGCAGCACAATCCAAGTGTTGTGTAGCCAAACAGTTGCACCGAGGGTCCAAAAGTCCAACATTTCCCTCATTAGCTCCTCGATTTTCCTCACCCTACGGCGCTCTGTCGGGAGACTCCGCTTGCTTGCCGTAGAGCGCCTAGCGTGTGATCAGAGCGTTTTCAGTGAGGAAGACAATTTGGTCAACCAAAGCACCCGCAGAGCAATCGAAACACTTTATTATTATGCTGCACAAACAGGTTGGATAAATTTGATGGACATTTGATGCTTTTACTGGAGCTGCGAAAAGTTTTTTCTTTCAGGACTTGGAAATAATGGTACTAATGGTAACAATTCAAATGCCAGTACTACGAATGCAGTTCAAATAGGGCTTTAGATACCTGCACTATACAGTATAGCGAGGGAGGGAAGAGGAGAGAGGGAGGGGTGGGGATGCCATGCTGCAAAATAAGGATTAAAATAGGATTTGAACCCATGACACTGAGAGTACACAGTATGCACCCTTTACCCGTTAATAGTGCTTGTTGTGATGGCGTCTCGCTCACCCCGTCCCGCCTCCGCAAATAACCTAAGAGCCTGTGGGGAAACGCGGCTACGATACGAAAATGTGTGAAATGGTATTTTTCAAATTGCTGAAAATTAAAGAGATCCGTATCAATAAACGTCATCGCTTTCTCTTATCTTGGAAGTTTCACGCTCGCGGCGCCGCGTGGCAGATTGATGTCGTGGTCCGATCTTGAACTTTCGATTGTGGAGTTCGACTCATAAATGTTTCAGCGTTTGTTTCCAGGGGAGGAGGAGGAGGAGGAGGAGGTGACGGCGGCGTCTCGTTTCACCCAGCTGGAGAGTCATACGAAACGGGCCTCCGCTGAAGCTCGCCAGGCAAAATTGCATGGCGACGTCGTGCATCACATTACGGCGGTGAAACATGAGCGATCTCTTCACTGTGGTCCTCTTCCACTCCTCCTCCTCCTCCTCTCTTTACCCATTGCCCATCTTTCTACTCCTCATCTCCATCCTCCTCATCTCTCAATTTCTAATCATTACTTCTTTCTGTTCATCCTCTTCCTCCTCCCCACTACCCATTTCTCCCTCCCTCCTCTTCACCTTTCTTTGCACTGAACATCCCAAGCAATCACTCTAGTGTCCTCCACCTCCCACTCCTCCTTGCCCATCTCTCCCATCTTGCCTCCTTTTCTTCAGTACCCAACTCTCCCTCCTCCTCCTTCCCCCCCATCTCTTCCTCCTTTTTCTCCTTGTCCCTACCATCTCACCTTCCTCCTCCCCTTCCATCCTTTAAGATATACCAATTTTTACTCCTCTTCCCTTTTCTCCTCGCCTTCCTCCTTGTTGTCACCCTCACTCACCTACCCCCCGATATCCCCCGCCTCCTCTTGCTTCCTACCCATCTCACCCTCCTCTTCGCCACTACCTATCCCCTTCCCTTCCTCCTCCTTACTCATTTCGCCCTCATCCTCCTCCTCCTCCTCCTCCTCCTCCTCGGGGGGCAGTCCGTTCTCCTCCTGACAGCAGACGCTCCAGCGGGACAGGGTTTTGGAGTCGCAGAGCCGGAGGCTGAGCCACGAGTGGCAGGGCGGCGAGTGCCTCATGTCCAGGGTGACTGGCTGGTTGCGGTCGTGGAGCTTCAGGGCCGGCACCAGCAGGGTGAAGTCCAGGTCGAAGTCGGCCCCCTTGGCGTAGTCCCCCAGGTCCTCGGGGTTGAGGTCCAGGACGCCCTCCCTGGCCCCGCCCGACAGCAGCAGGTACTCGTTGGCCACCGGGAGGCGCTGGTCAACCTTCTGGACTAAGCCTGGAGGGGTTGGGGGAGAGGGAGAGACAAGACAGTCAGTCACACTCGGCGAAACTCACATTCAAAAGGCACTGGCACGGCCGAACCGCTGCTAGGAGCAATGAGCGTTAAGCGTTTGAGAAGTGTTCTCTCACACAAACAAATAATACACTTTAATGTTCAGTTGCGCAGAGCAGCTCATCCACATACTCGGGCAACCGCACAGACAGAAAGCAGAAGCTCAACAAGCAATGGGCACAGACACATTTCCAGAAGCGTTAGTTTGTTTTGGAAGGTACTGCACACATTTAGGAGCTGGAGATGTATAGCAGCTCCTAGGGGGTGTGGGGGCGGTGTTTACCCAAGTAAAGACCGTCTACACACACTAGCCGAACAGCGGGGCACTCTTGAAGAGATGGAGAGCCCCATTCACAAGGCAATAGGAAGCGATGAAGACGGAAAATGAGCGACTGAGTTCTATCGATCCTGGTCCCGTCTCATTTTAGGCCCGGCTGCACCGTCATTTTCCAGAGTGCTAAAAAAAACCAGCCCTCACACTCTCTGCTCTATAAACAGTTTATATGAGAAAACCGAGCCACCAAATCCCTTTAAGGCTACTTAGCTGTGTTGTAAACTTCTCAGGCTCTGGGGCCCATGGGAGCCGCAGTATTGGAGTCAAGTAGATTATGTTTTGCCGGCTTAAGAGAGGAACTGAGAAAGGCTTGAACCAGAGCCTGCCCTTGTCTAGAGCTAGCCGATAGGTAGGTTGGAGGTAAAGCGTGGGCACTTTGAGAGAGGGTGTGTGTGTGTGTGTGTGTATTCTTCCAGGGCAGTGAGTGGCTGCAGACAGCTCAAACGGGGGCATCAGACCGAGCCACCAGGCCGTGGCTGGGGGTACAAAGCTCGTAACGCGATTCCTCTCATCCAATTATGAGGGTAGCAACCCCGGTGGCAGAACCCCACCCCATGCGCTGTTTTCATATAGAGGCACGTGTGTGTGTGTTTGTGTGTGTAAGTGTGTGAAGACGAGCACGAGAAAGGAGTGAAAAAGAGGATATGGACAGCAATCATAAGAGACACACACACCGGGCTACTGTGTGTCATTGCGGCATTTTAACAACGGACATATCCCGTTGCCGTATCCCTCCTCATGTCCGCCCACATCGGCAAGAATACTGTGCTACTTTATATCAGAGATTGAGGGAATAAAAAAAAAAAATAGGTGAAAAAGAGAGAGACGGAAAACGAGCAAGAGACCGAGTGAAGTGGGAGTCAAAGTCAAACTTGCTGAAGAGGATCTCTGTGGTGCTTTCGCTTTGAAGGAGAACAAAATGAAAGCGTCTCATTTGACGCCGCCATGGGGGAGCCGTCGGGAGAGAAGGGGAGGGGAAGGGTGCAGCAGCGTGCTTTGAATCCTCCCATTTTCCCAGCAGAGGATCGGCTCATCTGCCTGCTCAGGCTCCACTCATCTCCTGACTAGACCCCTGCAGCTCTCTCTTTGGCTGGGCTCCCCTTGTGCTCTTTGTGGCCCCCCACCGCCCCCGTCACATCAGATCCATCCACAGCGCTGTAGTTTTGTCGGCAACTTCAGCCTTTCTGAATTCTCCCAGTAGCTCCTGTTAGAAAGTGTAGATTTCAGATTCTGTACAGATTCTGAAGTGTCTCAGCCTTCGGATGCCCATAGCACTGAAGCTATAACATGGGTAAAAAAAAAAGAGATACACATCCTGACTTTATTAGCCACTTGTTGAAAAATAAACAGTTTAGTTAGCTCTGCAACAAGAACACATGGGAAATGAGGATTTTAACAAAAGAGAACGCCACATGCACCTCCAGTGAAGACGGGATGATTAGAAATATGTACTGAGATTGCCTTGCTGTTAGGTAATACACTGATCTGCATCCAGGACCTCGTCTCTCCTCTATTTGAGTTCGGTGCCGCAAATTATGACCAATCGATTATCAGAAATTGAAATCTGTGAAGTTGGGGAGAGGGAGAAGGAGAGATGCGCCGAACGGGTAGATCAAAGAGAGAGAAGGAGAGAATGTCGATCTGAACAGATCTGAACAGATCAGACGTCTGCCAAAGGGCATACAATTTGAAGCTGTGACTTCTGATTTGTTTGCTTTTATCAGTCCCTGATAAATTGGGTCAAATAGGCGAGGAGGAGGAAAAGTGTGATGAAAAAGAGAATAAAGTGTGTCTTATCTTTTCAACAGGGGCTTCAGAGAGAGAGAGGGGGAGAGAGAGAGAGAGAGAGAGAGAGAGAGAGAGAGAGAGAGAGAGAGAGAGAGAGAGAGAGAGAGAGAGAGAGAGAGAGAGAGAGAGAGAGAGAGAGGAAAAACTGTGTGTGAATTAGCAAAGCTTCTCCAATCTCCACATTTGGTTGCAGGAGTTTGAGGTTGTTCCAAGGAAAACAAACAATCTACTGTTTAATCCAAACTCTCACATCAGCAGTCGCACGCTTCTTTACTGGGCATCTGCCAGCGCGCAAACACACACACACACACACACACACACACATATGCATGCACACATGAACACACACACAAATATATACACATATGCCTGCACACACATACTGAAAATAGAGCTGGAATGGAAAGACTAGGCTGGTTTCACAGACACGGATTAAGACTAATCCTATAAAACATGTTATGGAATGCAGATTTCCATTGGAAGGAACTTTTTAAAATCGAGAACTTTTTTTAGTCTCAGACTAGACCTGATTCCATGTGGGAAACTGGCCCATTAGATAACTACTGGTTATTCTATCCGCCCCAGTAAGTGGTTCCAGGAAAGACATTAGCCAACCTGCACCTGCATGGCATGCTTTCTCACTGCAGCCTGACTCAGTGTTGGCAGAATGGTTTGGTAGAATTTTCTCTTTCTCCAAATTTTGGATTTAGATATTTACAGTCATGATTGAAAGTGTGTGCAATTATAGAAATGTTGCAATACTTGTTAACGCAAATAAATAATCTATATTTACCAATTTGTTTTGTTTTTTTAGAGGAAATTGTGCATGTAGTGAAATGAAAACAGTTTAAAAGGGAATTAGCTAAATAAGTGATCCTCCTCTTGCATTAGCTAAATCGAGTAGGTGAGTAGAATCAGGTGGTAAATAATTGGATATGAAGTTAACCAATCAAAGGCTCATGGTTTAACACCCCTGGCCCAGCATGTCTGTGTGTGTGCTTTGGTGGGGAGCTCTGCCGGTCAATGTCATTTGAGCAGAACAAGAGGAACACATTATACATGATTTTAATTGGTCAGTGTTGCTCAGAAGACTTCCTCATTATTTTCACAAGAAGAAGAATGGTAGGATATGTGATAGGTGTGGTTAAACGAGTGATTCAGTATCTAAATATGAAAGACGGCAAAAAAGTGGCGAGCTGGCGACCACGAGGAGCCAGATGGACACTGGAGTGCTAACGTTAGCTTCATGCTATATACCTACATCCTCCTATTCAGCTCGATTTGTTTGGGCTGCTGAACATTAAATGCATAAAAAAATATTTCCCTCCACATGAAATGTCTATATTATTTTACTTTTTAATTTGTACCTCTCTCTCTCTATATATATATATTTAAAAAAAAACGAGATAGCTGGAAAGCTGCGAGCAATAAGGCTGAGGGGAAGCTCTGAATAGATCCTAGGCCAGGAAGAACTACATATTGCTTCAAAGATGGGGCTGTTGAGCACTACATTATCTCTGGGTGTGTGTCTGTGTTTGTTCACACTTGTAATTACCCTCTGTACAACCAGGACTGAACAAGAGCAATGAGAGAGAGACGAGAGATGAGAGGGGGGAGAGCAACGAGGAGAGAGCCAGCACAAGGAGAGGACAACAGACAGCCACAGCAGGAGATAAGGAGGTGGGAGACAGATGGATTTGAGCACTTATTGTACATCATGTGTAGCCTTTAAGGTTTTTTGTATAACCCGAACTGAAAAAGAGAGAAGAGGACAGAGACAATGAGATGAAGGGAGGAGAGAAACAAGAGGCAACAAGAGAAGAATTCAAAAGGGGAGAAGAGAGACAGCAACAGATAAGACAGACAGCTCACTACAATATATCACTGTCAGCCTGTCCAGACTGCTGTTCATTTGGACCTATGCATGTTCACGTCAAAGTGCACCACATTCATGAATTTTGCATTTTGCTCCCAGGGGAGGATGCCCCCTGGGCCTCCTACTATGGTTCTCTAACTGCCTCTGGGCTGAGGGCCGGATGTTCTGATATCCTAGCAACGCCCCTGGTCATGGTCTGGAGCTGGGCTTTTTCCTCTGGACCCGGACGACTCGACATCATTAAGGGAAGCATGAATTCATGAACAGAACGCCAGGCCATCGGCCCGAGAGCTAAAGCTGGACGGAGAGTGGCTGTTCAACAAGACGAAGATCCTCATTCAAACAAATCTACCAAAGAATGACTCAGGAAGAAGAAGCTTCGTGTTTGGATTGTCCAAGTCAAAGTCCTGACCTAAATGCAACTGAGATGCTGTCAGGACCTGAAGTGTGTTCATGTGAGACCTCAAACCTCACTGAGTTGGTCGAGTTCTGTAAGGAGGAGTGGGAGGAAATCCCTCCAGGAAGATGAAGAGACTGATCAGTGATCAGTGGCTCTAGGAGACGGTTACTCCAAGCCATCGCTGATAAAGGAGCCACAAGTTATTGACTGAAGGAGTTCACATTTTAGTACACGGTGTTATCCAAGTTAAAAAACAATGAAAGTATAATGAATATCTTTGTTAGAACATGAGGTTTAGATAAAGATATAATTTTATTGCTCTGAAATAATGGCCTACAATCTTAAAGACAGACGTGTTGAAATTAAACAGGATGTGTTGACCCTAACCGACACACACGTGGATGTGTTGGAAAGTGACTCAGCATGCATTAAAGATGGCTTGCTCGTAACAAAGTGTCATTTTCAAAACACATCTTTGTATCAAAAGACGAAGAAAGCGCTCCTGGGAGACAGATGAAAACAAAGATCAAAGCATGCTGGGAAGGTTCTTTGTTCTGTTGAAGATTTCATTTTTTTGCACAAGACAAGACATTTTGGAGACATGTATATGTACTGGTTTCCTCTCTTTGCGAAATCTGCTTGTAAAAGCGCTCGTTACAGACACTCCTTAAGACGACATGTTATGTCTTATTTCATCTCATCACAGTTTTAGCCTCTCTACACTGGCTGCAAGTTAATTTTCCTGTGGTGTGTCTAGTTCCTGTCTACATCATGCGTCAACAGGTTATTTTAAAAGGTGCTACGTGTAGCATTTTAGTGTGGCACGGTGGGTTCGATTCCCGCCTGGGGCGCTATTGACTCTGGGGTGCCCAGGTGGGTTATCTCCCGGGCCTTTCTGTGTGGAGTTTGCATGTCCTCCCCGTGCTCACATGGGGTCCTCTTCCACAATAAGGACCCCAATTGGAAAAAACATGCAAGAAGATCGCCATCTCCTGTCCAGTCCCTGACCACGACGTGGACATAAGTAGATCCCCCACTGCACACTCCCCCCATTTATGTGCATGCCTTGCCTTCTCCCTGATTTCAGCTCACAACGATGTGATTCACACAGACACACATCCACACGCATGCAAGCGAACATGCATGCAAACACATACATACATTTGTACATGTCCACACACACACACACACACACACACAGATATGCACGCTTTAGAGATGAAGCTACAATGTGACATTGCTGACAGACCCCCGAAGCAGAGCAGCAGCAACATGGGTGAGAAGTCCCTTTTCATCACACAGAGTAGGACGAGAACATTGAGCCACATGCCTCCAATTTGATAGACTCCAAAAATAACTTGGTAAATCTCTGGAAAATGGGATTCCTCCAAATAAGGTGAGGACTTTCTATGCTACGCTGTGCTGCCAGAGAAGGCTGCCGGGGGAAGAGGGTCTGAGAGGGTGAGCTAGGCTGCAATACAACTGAGATGTAGGGCAAGCTAGTACTCCTATCCTTATGTATATATGTTTTACCTTCATTCATCCTTGGAAAGTTGGTTTCAGCACACCCTTCATCAGCAATGCCCTGCCTCACATTCATACCACACCTGGGAGTACAACTACAGTCTAATGCTTGGTTCGTGCTTTCTTTGTGGCTAGACCCGTCCCGCGTACCTTGGCATGATCACCGCAGCCTGAAAAGTCCGGTACTGAAGTTAGAAAATTCAGTTCAAGCTGAATGATGGCTGTTGATGGAGGACATGTCGGTATCAGGTTCACAAACTTTGTCGTACGTCAAACCTCTCTCCCATCTTCTCCGTCTCTCTCAACAGGCAAACTAAAATCTAATACAGCAGAGAAAACCATACAAATGATCTTAAAAAGCAGCCTCATCTCAAAAGCTATTCAATCCATCACAAATGAATCTGCATTAAAATACTCTCAACCGGATGTTATCTTTTCAACAAGCACTCCTTCCCTCCCTCGCCAATAGCAGGATTAATCCCAGACAACCCAGACGCTGAAAGGTGAGCCACCCGCCCCGCTCGCCACTCATAAATTCATATCAAACCAGGAGATTAGCTCCAATAGGCCTCTTAAAGAAGGCGGAATGGATATGTTCCAATTTAATCCGATCGGGTGGATGCCTCCGATCGCTGGGCCAGGTATGTGTGTGTATATGCCTCCGTGTGAGTGTGTGTGTGTTTACCCCAGAAAACAGGATTGATCGCGACGACAGACACGGCGAGTCTGAACCAGCAGCACCTCTACTTTGATCGCTGCAATACACTCTCGCTCCACACCCAAGTAAAAGACACGGGAGTGTGAGGGCGGTCTCATTTTTACAGTTTACTTTTTACATCTTTCAACCCGGATGACCTGGGTTCAAGCCCCCGGGCCCAGCAAGCATCCTCCCTGCTGAAATGTCCTAAAGCAAGACGCCGATTCCCTACCGCTTCCACTGTAGCTGACCTTGACCTCTGACCTCTCTGTGGAGGAGGGGGAGCAAGAGAGAGAGAGAAGAGAGAACTTCCTATAGGGATCAATTAAGTATCGCATTATTATTCAGGCATGTAGCTGATGCTTTCCTCGCACCGGTTGCCAACCAAGCAAGAAGCAGAACAGCATGAACAAGTAAACGGCAGCCAGCAGTTTAAATCCACATTGACGGTGGGGGTCAGAGAATGCAGCGAGCAGACTAAAACAAATAATAATAAATCAGTCGCGTTGACTCAGTTGAATGTTCAATGACGTTCCGCAGGTTTACCCAGCCTCCAAACTGTGACTATTCACTGTGACTAAAAGCTGGACTAATAGTTTGCTGTATTTTTGTTCAATTTATGCTGTAAATTGAACCACAATTAGTACAGCTGATTAAAAATGAGATTGCATTATGATAACGAGTTCAGTTTCACAACCTATCAAATTTTTTCTAATTATGGTTTAGATACTACTGTTGGGAATTGTATATTTGGCCGAGGCAAGATTGTCTTGTCTCGGCAAGACACTGAAATACAATACACTAAGGCCGTCTGGAGGCCTCTTCTACAATACAATGCAGGCCGTTTGGTTGCCTGTAATCAATTGTAAATTAGCACAGGAGACATGGTGTTCACAGGTCTAGAGGAAGGTGAGACAGAACTACTTCCACTCTACTCAATTAACATAGGGATGACAGACAGAGGCTGAGGGGGATGAAAGGGTCTATGTAAAATATCACATGAATATCTGTATAAAGGAACTGTATCTGCTTGGTGTTCTTTAGATTATCCTCGTAGGCAGAGATGCTGCCGGATATTTCTCCCTTTCAGCGCTGAACTGTATTAAATACTCATAGAATCCTGAGACGTAGTTTGTTGTTGCTTTCTTCTTACGTTCATCACCACGACCAAGAAACTATTCCTAACATATGGCGTTGTCGGCAGGATGTGCAATATCTTCCGGACTGGGAAACCTAAACTGAGGTGAGTGACTTTCATATTATATATTTCATTGTTCAGTTGATGAGTAATGAAATAGAAAGCACTATCGCCTCAGTAACAGGGTTAAGCTGTCCTGGTTGTGACCACATCAGTTAAATTGATAAAGAACAAATTAAGTATTGAATGAATTCGTGTTTGTGATTGAATGTGAGAACATAGCGCGACACATGAGTGCACGTCATAGAGGATTGTGAGTTGGGGTGCTGCAGAGCTCAGACCGTCCGAAAGTGTAGCTTGTAGAATCATGTGCGGCATGGTTGGTCCTGGCTATGTCCGAAAGTGTAGCGTGTAGAATCATGTCCGGCATGGTTGGTCCTGGCTATATCCGAAAGTGTAGCGTGTAGAATCATGTCCGGCATGGTTGGTCCTGGCTATGTCCTAAAGGTTAGCGTGTAGAATCATGTCCGGCATGGTTGGTCCTGGCTATATCCGAAAGTTTAGCGTGTAGAATCATGTCCGGCATGGTTGGTCCTGGCTATATCAATCGGTGCATTTTTAGGTCTTTAAACTAGGTGATCTGGGCACGGGGTTTATGTTGGTGTGATTGTGCCGGCAGTATGATGTATTGTGTATGTTTCCTAACCTGTATTATGTGTTGGTGGTTTTTGTTTATGTGTTGAGTAAGTCACCAAAGTTCTGAATAGTACACTTTTGCGCCGACTATACGAGAGTGACTGGTTCTTTGCCAAGGTTATTGCGTATGTCACAGTGTTGTGTAGGCCCTATACTCTAGATATACATATATATATATATTTATATTATAGATATATAAACATACAAGATGCATCCAATTTAAATGCCTCATTTTGATAATAGGAATTGAAACTATTCATCAAAACTAGAAATATATTAGGGATAGATTTAGAGTAGGTATAGATAGATTACATACAAGGGTGGTCTAGACAGAAGGACAGCTATACTAAGATAAATCACTAAACAGAGCCTACCAATATGGGAGAGCCTAAGCCATATAAGGTAACTGTGTTTAAACAGTTGAAGACTGGTGAATATCTTAGTGATGAGTTGAGAATGCATGCTACCAACAGTCTTGATGTAATCCAATCTAAAGCCATCAAATATGGATGGAATCCTAGTGGGAGTCCAGGGGAGTGGTCGCAATGGTGGAAGAATGTAACAAAGAAAAAATATAAGACCAAGTTTGCATACATGTTGATGATTTTAGAGGCAGAACGCAAAACACGCAAGTGTGATGCATTGAAACAAAAGATTAACCAGCTACAGGCTGAATTAGCCCATAAACCAGAAACAAAGGTTTATGTGGCTGCTATAGACACACCGATGGGGGAAAATTGTAACAACCCACCCCCCTATAGTAGTCAAGGTATGGGAACTTTCCCATGTCTTAGTACAGAGCAGAAGCCAGACCAGGTAGCCGCAATACCAGAACCTAAACTTTCTGCTCCCCCCAGCGATTTCGGTCTCAATACAACAGCTGTAATGGCCCCAGTAAAACTTGTTAATGTGCCCACAGGTCTAACAGAAATGATGACGTGGGCACAACGTATAGGTAGCATTGAGTATGACAATACCCAAAGAAGCTATCCCAGGGGCCAGAGACTTGAATACTGATGGGGCAGCATTTGCGTTGATGGTGTAAGGAAAACAGGCTGGACTGTTTGCAAAATTGATGGAAAACGGATTGTTGAGGGTCTGCCAAAGTTGCAGAAGTGTTCGGACATTTAGGAGTTTCCTGACTAGAGCAGGAACTCCCATTCAAAAAAGGGGGGGTAGTGCATGGTAATGCATGATCTCCATGATGCTATTTACTGCTCAGATGAAGGCTAGGCTTACGTCTGGCAGTTAAAAACAAATAGACCACTTCACACAAAGGGGTGAGGTTTTTCTTTCATGTACAACAGACATTGTGGTCACTTAGATTATTCTAAAAGTATAGGTTACCATGTTTCATGTTACGGGAAAGTTAGGAAAACAGTATGAAAAGCTTTGGGAATTAATCAATAATTCCATTGTACCTATCATGAAACGGTCAGTGTTTTTGTGGACAGAGCAAACAAAAGTTTAAAAACTAAACTAACTAAATGTATGTGCTCTATTCCAGAAAAAGAAGGGATGACGCAATTGCTGAGTGTTTTGATGCCCATGCACACTAATCCTAACAACTAACAACTAACAAACTAACAACCAACAATGTCATTTATGTCATTGGGTGGCCCATGAGGGTTCCTGGGGCTCTGTGCCTAGGAAGAGGAGAGCTACATGTCATCAATTAGTGAAGTACTGCCAGTTGTTAATGCAATCTGTCTCCCAAGTTATCAGAACACGACTAGGAACAGCAACAACTGATGAGTCTCCATAGGTACAACCTGGAGACCAGGTATTGGTGAAAGAAGACTACATCCAGTTCTTCAGCACAACATGGTCCGGACTGCACACAGTGCTCCTTGTCACCAGTACTGCAGCTTGAGTGACGGGAATTCCAGTCTGGGTACATCTGAAATACACAAATCCATGAACACATCTGAAAAGACACCAGCCCAGGCCTCCAAAGCAAAGGATGACTCCAGGATCCCAGACACTCTTGAACATGCGCAGAAGAGCACACAGAGTCCAAGATCTATACACCACAGCAGTGGACCATGGACCTCACTGATAATGCAAAGCGCCATGTGCACTTCCTTGCCCATGTTGTGACCATTACTGTTTAATCCAGAATATTAAGTATTTTTATTATTTAGGACAAGCCAGGTGTGTATATACTGAAGATCAGAGTACCACTATAGGGGGACAATTTAAGCTAGTCTGAGGGTAAAATCTACGAGACTATGTAATGTAATGCTAACATATTTAATGTTATAAACAACTGAGGTACGCAACTGGATGGCCAGAGAGGTCATGGATGGGTCTGGAACAGAACATGGGAAACTATTGTCATATTTAGCTCCAGCGAACACACAGACGGACAGTGTAACTGAGGACAGTTATTTTATATGATACAAACATAAAGATATGTGGATTATGTTATGTTGATATGAATGATGACTAGCCAGTATACCACTGCACACCAGTTTTATGAATAATAACTGAGTTATTATTATGGAAATAGTAGATTTAAAATACCCAATAGTATGATTGTAATGTGCCATTGTATTTACACCACGTACTATTATCATGTGTGACCTGCCTTGATTTTTGTTTCCTCTATACAAGGGGTTTTGTTTTTCAAGAATGGTCACTTCTGCTCACAACTTATGTTGAGTCTTTTTGCCTCCCTGACAGACAAGATCCGGGAGGTCTTTTGGCCCAACATGAAGAATCTAGACCTCGGAATACCAAAATTCTTGTAATGTGAGGATAAATTGTAACATTTATCCTCAAGTCAAAAAGTAGGGAATGTTGGGAATTGTATATTTGGCCGAGGCAAGATTGTCTTGTCTCGGCAAGACACTGAAATACAATACACTAAGGCCGTCTGGAGGCCTCTTCTACAATACAATGCAGGCCGTTTGGTTGCCTGTAATCAATTGTAAATTAGCACAGGAGACATGGTGTTCACAGGTCTAGAGGAAGGTGAGACAGAACTACTTCCACTCTACTCAATTAACATAGGGATGACAGACAGAGGCTGAGGGGGATGAAAGGGTCTATGTAAAATATCACATGAATATCTGTATAAAGGAACTGTATCTGCTTGGTGTTCTTTAGATTATCCTCGTAGGCAGAGATGCTGCCGGATATTTCTCCCTTTCAGCGCTGAACTGTATTAAATACTCATAGAATCCTGAGACGTAGTTTGTTGTTGCTTTCTTCTTACGTTCATCACCACGACCAAGAAACTATTCCTAACACTACAAATTGAAAGAGCACAAAAAGTCAGCACTCACACTGAAAAGTGATTGGTTCCTGTTTTTTTTACCTCAGCGACATTGTTCGGATTATATCAAGACATTAACTAAAGCAATACTGTCGGGTGTTCACTTGCTCACAGTATGGGGTTCAGTGTCTTGGTACAGTGTCTCTAACCATTATTTTTGTGTTTAAATGTGTTATTATTTGAATGTCTTATTTTAGTGGTAGGTCCACACTCCTTCAAGTAAGTGGTGACAACAGATTGTTATATGGTAGGACTGGAACCCACCACGTGAGAGGGAGAGGGAAACATTCACGCTTCCATAAAAAGCTACAGGGGAAAAGCTGACAGTTTGTTCCCTCCAATGCTTTGACTAAAAAAGGATAACTGAAATGTGTTGGTCTGAGTGATGGTGGGTGGGAAACCGGTAGTTTTTTTTATATTGTTTTCCTGCATTTTTGTGGCAACTCAGAGCTACAGCCTGTACATAGGAGACTCTTCTCTATTCAGGTGCTGAAAAATCCAAATGCTTCAATAATTGAATAGCTACTCAGAGACCTCTGTACTGAACGTGTCATAAGGGTGATGACATCAAAATTAATTTCACATTAGGTGCCCTGAAAGAGTTAATGAATGATGTAAAGTGGTGTGTGCGTGTTTCTGAGTAATGCCTGAAGCAGTTCAATCACAGGACAGTAATGGTTAAACAATTAGAAAGGCGTCCTCTACCAAAGGTCATGTAGCCTATAGTGTGTGTGTGTGTGTGTGTGTTTATACACGGTGCACAACTACAATTCCTCACGTCGCTCCAGACTTAGCGTTATCAGAAGTGGCCCCTGGTGAATGCAGACAGAATAACAATGGCAGTGATGAGCCCCGAGGGGCTGAGAGTGGGGTGGGCTGCCAGATCCAAAGTGGAGGAGCTGGAAACATTAACATTACTCAGCTCGAGTGGCCATGTGGGCCCCCGACCCCAAACCTGCCCTATAAACTACAGCCCAACGGGGAGCGTCGGAGCTGGAACCTCCAACATGGCAGGAAGGAAGCAGCAGTCAAAATGTCATCATGCTGAAAATCATCGCCAATGGGCTCCATGTCAAAAACAGCTCACGGTTGGAGACAGCCAGTGGCTAGCTATCAAATCACCATCGATTTACCAAGAAGACAGCGTCCAGGAGGCCAGCAGCTAGCTCGGCTAAGTGAACTGCTGTCCCAAGGGCGCGGAGTTGCCAAACCAATTTCACGACTCCAATGGTTAAAATTTACCAAAATAAAATATGCATAGAAAACATCAAAGTTTGTGTACCCTTGGAGAGGGGAGAAACTTTGGGAGGAGAATTCTGCTGCCAGGGAAATACACACTACAGTTCTGGCCAAGATTATTTGCACCATGCATGTAGAGTATCTTCTCAAATAATTTGAAATTGAAACCACTTCCGGTCTTCACACATTCATCCACTGACTTACAACAGCGCATGATCAAACAATAGGAATACAAATTTTTTAAAAATCTTTCAAAATTGAAAAGTGGCCATGTCCATGATTATTGGCACCCTTCAGAACAATTAAAATTCATTTTCTTGGAGGAACTAGATCCTCATTTGCAGGGTAATTCAATTCACCTGTGACAGGTTGCAGGTGCCCAAATGGTATAAATGAACCAATGAACCATTTTAAAGTGATAGAACAGACTGCTCTGCTTCGCCGGTCGTCCGTGAAAATGGTATTCCTGTTTCCACAGTTTGCAATGTTATTAAGAGATTCCTAGGACGTGGTGGTATGAGGAAGATTGATCTCAGAGGTCATTGAACGTTGGTGCGAGCCATTGATAAAACACCTTGCTTAACATCCAACAATCTCAAGGCTGACCTGAAGAGGTTTGGGGTAATAGTTTCAGCCTGTACCTTACACAAGTACACTGAACCAACAAGGGCTTTACGGAAGACCACACAAGAAGCTGATGGTCTTACACAAGACAGCCTGGACATGACCGAAGAACTACCTGAGACAAATACGCGTGAGGTACCTAATCTGTCAAATCCTTCAGACATAATGCTGTGGGATTATATCAGCAGAGATTACCATAAAGTTTTACTAACAAATTGATCTACCAAGATTTGTTGCTAAGGGGTTACTGATCTGAAGGAGGATGCTCAATGGGCTACCAAGCAAAAAGACCACAAAGAAAAAGCAGTTCAAGGAAGCTGCGGTCCAACTCAACCATTTGATGTCGTTTTGTTTTGGTTTCCTGATTCAGATATCCTTCAAAAATTTGGCTGATGCTTGAACTTATAGAAGATATTGACCATTATAGCTCTATCACCTCATCTACTGACACTGCCCGACCATCTTTCCGCTGGTTCCGACTGTAGGAGCCCAAACAGGCAAGCAGTACAACGCAATGAAAAACACGAAACAAAAGGTGAGTCAAGTGCACAAGGCGTCAGGGAACGTCCACCGTAACTTGTTTGTCTAGGTTTGTTGTTAGTACGGCATTAGCCGCGTCAAGGCGAAACTTTTGGCTCTCCCCCTTGACTTGAGATGAACGCTCAGTGTCATCACCCTACCCATCCCCCCCACATCCCGCTCCGCTGTTAGAGCCCAAACACGCATACAGTTAAACGGCGGATGTGAAAACACTGGGAAACAAAAGGGGCTGATGTAATGAGTCCTATAGGGAGAGGGGAAGTGGAGGTCGCCGGTGAAGCTGATGCACCGTATGAGGGAATATGCACGTAGGCTACGGCAAGGCGGGGGTTTGGAATTCATTTGTACTTTTTCTTCCCCCGTTTGCTGATGTGCATCCTCTTGACCGAGCGAAACGCCTGATTCTGTCAAATTTCAGCCACTAAAAAGGGTTTGTTCCGTCGCGGCCCAGCGATGCTTTGACATCTTTATCTGCCAGACTGGGGCTGTGCCCGTGACATTTTAGACTTTGATCAAACTCTGAACTGAACCCTGCTAACATGGACTAACAACGTGAAGTCTGGTTGTTGGTATATCTAGGCTTAGCACACACACAGGTTCACCAGATCTACTGCTTCACCGGCAGTCTATTTCTGTATTAATCAGACTTGTGTTTTTTTAAAGGATATTTACAGTAGCCCCCACCATGCTTCCCCGAAGGCAAACCAGTGTTTACTCAAACACAAGGTAAATAAGAGTCTTTTCTTGTATCAGTCAGGCTGTGAGGAAACTTCTGTGTGTGTGTGTGTGTGTGTGTGTGTGTGTGTGTAATCTCTTTCCCTTTCCTTTCCCTGACAGTGTGCACAGCCCAGTGGGGATTCCGCTGCAGCTCAAACTTTATAAAAGCCTGGCAAGAACAAGAAGAGCCACAACCACTGGTGTATTCAAGCAGAGCGTGTGCACCCACACACACACCCACACCCACACCCACACACACACACACACACACACACACACACACACACACACACACACACACACACACACGCGGCTATGACGATGCCTCCTGCAAGAGTCCAGCATGCACTGCATCGAGGGACTGATATTCGCTTTTCAGTGCTGCCTTTCATCCTCAGCAGGGCCTTGAGAGACATGGAGTTGCTAATGCAGCTACCACAGCGTACTTAACTCCACACCGCCAAAATCCCACACAAACAGCCTCCCCCCTCTGTTAAAAGTGCAGTTTTTTCCTTTTCACACAGTCAGAGCTGTCACAGTAGGTGGTGAGAAACAGGGACATGAAAATACCAGAGAACCTAAAAACTGAAAAAGTTACCGGGAAGCTCTCAGTCGAGAGACCGGGAATTGAATGGGGTTAGGGGTGTGTGGGGTGGGCAGACAAACAGGAATGCAAAAGGCCTCGTGCTGTGAGCATGAAAAATGAAATCAGAAAAAAGAAAATGCAGTAATACAAATATAAAAGAGTTAAAAGTGTATGATGTGGCAGAGGGGGAAAGGGGGATCTTTACATAGTGATACAATGGGGAAAATATGCCTGGGTACAATTTGGATTCTGCGTGATTTTTCCCCTGGGCACGGCAGCCTGTCTGATTAAGCTATTTCAGCTGGTTGAGAAGAGAAGAAGTGGAGCATGGGAGGGCTGGCTGTCAGCTAATCCAATATTTGACTGGATTAGTAAAAGCGCCTGTTACGATATTTCGAGGCAAACAATAGGCTGAGCCAAACGCAGGCTCCATCCATGGCTATTGTTGCAAGGAAGACTTGGGGAGATGGAGAGAGGACTTAGCTCCACTGAGGCCGTTTGCACTGTGCTTCCCCTCAAGCAAACCGCCGAGGGCCCCACCAGAGAGAGAGAGGTTGAAGGAAAAAAAGAAATGATAAGTGAGAAAGAAAAAGACAGAGAGGTTGAGAGAAAGAACAAGGACAAATGACAGAGAGGAGGACAGATGAAAAAGAAAGGGCCAAAATGTATCAGGGTGGGGACCAAGGACGCTTTGTTTCCAGGGCACTGGGACAGGCCAATGGCAACAAGAGGGAGCAGGGTTGACAGTGGAAGGCAGGGAGGGGGGAGAGTGCCACCTATTGGGCAAACAAACACACTTCACCTTTTTACTCACAACTGAGTTCATAAACAGCCTGGGACAGCCTTACGTCTACTGACAAGGACTTCTGCAAACCCAACCGTCGGTAATGGAGCATCTTTTGAGTAAGTCGGTAAGAATGGATGACAGAAAGCGGAGGGCCACTCATGAACAAAATATGAACCATGTAGGTGTTTCTATTCCAATGTGTCCCGTAGAGTCCAGTTTGCATTTGAAAGACTTTTTTCATGCTTCCAGTTGGCACTTCCAACTGGGAACTTGTAATTGTGCACAATCAGTGAAATATATCTTGGCATCTTGGCAGTGACTTTAACATCACATGCACTGAGATACTACCTATACAAGTGAGAGTGTTCCAAAGTGTGTGTTACAGCGAGTATATTATAATCTGTTAATCTCATTGCAACTCTTGCAACTCATCTTGCGTTACTTAGTGTCTGCAAAATCCTTTGTACCTTTTTTTGCCTCAGAAATGTAGGTTATCCAGTTGCCTGCATTTATTTCCATGCAATTATTTTCAATATAACTACCTACTAACTATATGATACACTGAACAGATGCACTACTGGACACTCACTAAATGTCCCTCTACAGCTACAACCGCATTTGCAACCTTATTGCAATATCTGTTGCAATTGTAGATGGGTCCTGTTGCCTTCTTACCATGTTTGTCAGTATATGACGGTGTAACAAGTTGTAAATACTCTTCACTCGTTCAGGACCAATCCTGCACATTTATTGCAGTTAGCGACTAAAGTCATTCTGATGTCTCCATAGTGTGTTTTAAAGCACTGGTTCCCAAAGTGGGGTTCTGGGAGCTCCAGGGGTACAATGGGCACAATGACAGAATGCATGAGGATGACTATCGTGATCATAGGTTTTACTGTGGTTATCATCATATATCAACAAAAACCTTCTTAACTGGGCTACTTAGGAAGATCCTCATGCATATCTATTTGGGGTTCGATGACAGCACACATTCTCCTGTGTGTTTTGCAGACATACCTAGCATGTTGAAGATGAAGTCCTTGGCAGTGTGGACCTCTAGAGCAGTCTGGTCTCCAAACTCCCCCTGCTCCAGCAGCACCAGCTCAGACACCTGGGCTGACAGCTGCTCCATGGTGGCCCCTGACCGGAAGTCCACCTCCAACTGCTTCTTGGCAGGGGCTGGGGAGCGCGGCGCCACCGCACTCATCAGGGACTCCATCTCTACAACCCTGTGGTGTGAGGAGGAGCAGTAGAGGGGAATGACGGCTGGTTCTAGGTTTGTTAGCCTTCATGTTTAAGGTCTCAGGATTGTAAAAATAGCCCTGTTTGAGTCTAAAGTTGTCTAAAGGCATCTCCCAAGGCCATTATGATTCTGAAATAACTTTAGCTTTAGCACAGTAGAACCAAATGGTGGCCCATATTTGACCTCTCTTACAGCCTATGTTTAGCCTGATTTCTTGTTGGTGAGCCTACATGTTTTCTGTCTAATGCTTGTCCTGCGTTCAGTATTCGAGAGGCTTTAAGGGGCTAGTCACTTGTGCAAAGATGAAAAACGTAATGACAAGCCAAGCATTTAAAAAGCACGATCTGCTATTCCGCCGTTCTTTTAAATCAATCTAACCTGAATGGAGACCCGTTATAACATGCAGCTCCCCCGTTTTTGAGCACACCTGTGAACGTATCACTGCTAATGTAAATATTACTGTACTATCCGACAATCACCATATTTGGTACGTATGTGTTGCTTAGCAACCACGTTGTTTAGCTACTGTTCTAATTATAGTGCTTAGCAGAAGAACCACATTTAATTACCATTGATTAATAATGCAATGTTTATTGAGCATTTGTGTTCTTTACTCTTATTTACAACGGTGTGTTAGCGCTGTTTTATTAAAGCAATAAGCCAAAAAGTTAACCATGCTTCCGAAATGTAAACAACGCTCAGTCGAGTGGAATGACAACATGGCTCCTGCCTCATAAAAACTAGGTCAATTAGCAAGCTAGCTCGCCAGCTGCTAAGCTAATAGCCTTGCTAATTAGCCAGCTTGCTGACTGACTGACCCTACTCTAAATACGTTGATTCCTATAAGATAACAAATTATCCATATTCATATCCTAGTTATCCTAGCCCGTTTGCTGACCATTTGGTTTGCAGTGATAAGGTCGATGTGCTGCCTCGCCCACAGGCAGCTAATTTCTGTTATTAGCTAATATTAGCCACCTAGCCTCAGTCAATTAGCTTGCTGGCTAACATGACAAGTGGGGACAGTGAGATTAGTGCAGCGACACACACGTACGCGCATACGCGCGCGCGCACACATACACGTACGTACTTACTTACTTACATACATACACATACACACACACATGCACTCAGCTCTCTCAGCTAGCTTGCAAGATAGCCGATCACAGCACAAATCGTTTAACTATCAGGCTAAACCAGTCAGATATTACAAACAGGCACACACCCTTTACACAATGATGCGAGGGAGTTTCTTCGCTATCTTCTAGGTTTACTGTTTAGATCCCTGTGGTGAAATCCGATTTCTTCAGCTGTCATTTCCAACAGGTCCCAGGCGCCACCTTCCCCTGGCAACACCGTCCCAGAAATCATGGTCCTACTCAAAGGATCCTGGGATTAGTAGTGTGTGTGGTACGTACGCCCACGATCCAACACTACAAAGCGGATTTGTGTGATATGTTCATGCCAATGGAGGTCAGGGTTATTTATAATATTTAGTGCCTGTTACCTAGCAAAGGAGATAAGGCTGAGCTAAGGTTTAGCAGCACAGCAGGGAGGTTCCAATACTTCACAGTCAATATTATGATGTGAGAGCAGTGGCCCTAAAGTACTGTAATGACTACACAATCTGTGGTATAGTTGCAGTAGAGGAAGCATACTGCTTGTGTGACTGGGCACTCTGCCTATTTATCAATGATAATTTGCTTTCCCATGTCAAGGACTCCCAAATATAAATGCATTGAAGATGAAGCCCATATGAAGATTTTTGCAAAACTGTCTCTACTGCAGGTGGGGAGATCAGTCAAACCTATGATGAAAATAGTCATTCTACATTCTCTCATCATGCCGACATTTACAGAGTGAAATAATTACAAAATTAAATTATTCCTCATTGTCCTCAGGACCCCTTCAGGAACCTGTGGGACTTTGGGAACCACTGATGTGTAGTATACACACGTACTACCCCCCTCTTACACTGCTAGGTGTTCATTTAATGCATCTGTTTTAAACTCCTCTGTTTTTATGGTCTCTGGCGTAATCCGTCAGGCCTGTCCCTTTGCCTATTTATGGATCATTGCTACCTCATAGACTGCAATCACGACGACGGTGGGGAAGCACCATCTGACTAGTGTCACACCGATTCTGATTCATCAGCCTATTCTTTGGCATCAGTGGAATATATATATATATCAAGATAACGGTGTACCAAACAGCACTTAATGAGCACGTTGAGAGAATGACGCTTAGTAAGGCAAGGCAGCGCCTAGTAAGGCAAGGCAGCACCTTTACCACCTCAGGCAACTGAGGAAATTTAAAGTCTCCCGGAGGATCCTTCAGTCCTTCTACTCTGGAGCTGTAGAGAGCATCCTGACAGGAAGCATCACTGCCTGGTTTGGCAGCAGCTCCGCTCAGGACAGGAAGGCTCGGCTGAACGCTCGGCTGAACGCACTATTGGAACTACACTCCCCACCCTGCAGGACTTGTACACCAGGAGGTGCAGAACCAGAGCCTGCAGGATCATGAAGGATCCTCACCACCCCAACAACGGACTGTTTCAGCTGCTGCGGTCAGGCAAGCGCCTCCGTAGTCACGCTGCCAAAACAGAGAGACTGAGACGGAGTTTCTTTCCTCAGGCCATCAGGACTGTGAACTCTGACCTCACCAGGGCCCCCACCAAGACACACACACTGCCCCTCTTATGCACACACACACTTAGGTAAAGACTACACATAATTTATAATTTATATTATATTACATACATACAATTTCCCTTTTTTTACTATGTCCCTTTACTAAGTGCTCTTATTGTAAATATTGTGTTTTTTATATAGAGCTCTTACTGTGACATTGTAAATATTGTGTTGGTTTATTGTAAATAGTGTGAACTATTTATTTTGTTATTTTGCCCTTTGCACATTTCTGCTGAGCATTGCCACTTTACATTTCACTGCACACCTCGTGTGTGTATGTGACAAATAAACTTCTTGAATCTTGAATCTTGAATCTTGAATCTACCCGTCTGCCAAATGAAAGAAAGAGACAAGCCTAGCCTTCAGAAGACAAAGTGACAGCACTCTGTCTCTCAAGCTCACTGAGCTTTTAAATTCCTCCTCTCCTTCATCGCCCCCGTTTTACACCCGGGGAGAATTGGAAAACATAATCAAAACTATTACCACATGCCTTCATACCATCACCAGTCTCTAGAACTGGTGCTACCCTGAAAAGCGTCCCCTTTGAGGAGTCAGACAGGCTGACTATAGATCATTTGCTACGGATTGCATGTGGTGGTGATGTATCATGTCAAGGGACAGTACTCTGGCACCAAGTTGCTGCCTGCTTGTGTCTGCAGAATCAGCAAAGGAAAGGTGATAAACATAAGGAACACGTATGTCTCTCACAGGCACCCCTTGGGACAATCATTGACAAGATGCAGACACACACACACACACACACACACTTAATTATTTCTTTCTTTCATTGTATATATGTATATATTGTTTGACTGTTTGAGTTTCTTTATCTGATTGTTGTGCCTGCCTGTTTTTTTTAATGCACCAACGTCACCGAGTCAAATTCCTTGTATGTGCGAATGTACTTGGCCAATAAATTTGATTCTGATTCTGATCCCTCCAAGTTTCCTCAAAATGAGACTGGTGTTATAGCAGCTATGGCCTTTCAAAGTTAGATTTTTCAACCTTTAATTATAGCGCCACCATCTGGTCAATCAGTGTATTTTTTAAACAGCAGACCACAGTGCCAAAATACATCATTGTTCCTCAGGCCAACCAGTGTAATATGTAAGGATGGCTGGATCCGTGTAGTGAGTTTCATGTCAGGTGGATTTAGGGCCTCTAAGAGTTTTGAATTTTTACCTTTAATTGTAACGTTTCCATCAGGCCAGTCAGGGTAATATTTTTAACATCAGAAAACTTTCACCAGTAGTCCCCTGTTCAAAATCTATGTAGGGAGGACAATTTTGTTTTAGTCTGCACAGAAAAATCCATGCCAAATTTTATTTGTGCTTGTTCCAGTTTGTCTCAGATCACACAACAGTCACAGCAACTGTCATATTTCTGAGAATGTTTTGTTTGCAGGTCTGTAGATTTCAACTAAACCCTGTTTCATAACCAGAGCGGTGTGAAAGAAAAGTATAAAATATTTATAAATATACGCCTCAGCACCACAAAAGGTATTTTAGTCCAAACACTTTAAGGGCCCTGGGTAGTCAGTAGCCCTGTTCCCTCTACTACTGCGCCCCAGAATATGCAGGTGAGGGAAGGAAGGGAGGAAAAAGGGTGGGAAGGAAAGAAAGAAAGAAAGAAAAAAAGAAAAGAATTCATTACACAACATAATTTGTCTCAACCTCAACTACCACCAGCTACCACCTCCCCATCAGGCTAGTGACAATGCCCAGATGTTGGTTATGCTGCTATGGTAACGATGACAGGCTTCCCGAGCGTCGTCCCCTCAGCTCCACTGATGCACGGCCATCATCGCCGTGGCTGCAGATTGAAGTGAAATGATTGGATATAAAGCCGTGGAGAAGGGGGAGGGGGCTACGGTGGGCATCGGTTAGCGCGGGGTCTCAGTGTCCACTGAAGTGAGGGAATAATCTATCTGAGAGGGTGATAGCGGTGACCATCATTTAAGTGGCTTGAAAAGGTCAGCAGGGGAACAGAGCCCTGAATGGCCATTACAGTCATTCCGCTTCACTGTGCGAGCTGCCGCGGCCTGATTGATGCCTCCGGGAGAGAGGATTTGGCGCTGCCGTGGTGTGTTAGACGGCATGCACTTTAATATATTGCCGGTGCGTGTGATAGGTTTTTCTGATATGACTTGCCCGTGTCTATGGGTGTGTGTGTCTCTTTCTCAGTCAGGGTGAAAGGGAGGGGAGGAAGCTGTGGGTAATCGTGTAAGATGGCACGGGCAAAGCGTTTCATCCCATCCTTAATCGTCGGGAGAGCATCCTCCCACAGACACAGCCGACCAAGCAGCCAGCCAGTCCATCAGCCCCCTCTGAGGCTCTCTATCTCCTGCCATCGGTCTCCATCATGACCGATGGCTTTCCAACCGTACTTCACCTTTAACCAAAACAGACTCCGACCAAAAGAAATCAATGGGACACGCAGCTGTTCCCCCTGCAGAAGAAGCTGATGTAATTAAACCTGGCTGCTGGGTAAGAGGAGGACCGACCGAGAGAGGGAAGGGGGAAATTTTGACTAAATAATAGATTCTCAACTGGAGAAATAAAGGAGGGGAAAGCTTGTGAAGTGCAGGGAAAGTCCCTGGAGGTACAATTAACAATATCTACCCTTAGTAGCTGTAGTTCTTCTGTCTCTGCCGCCCACAGTACAGACCAGCCAGATCCTCTACCAGGGGGTTCATTTTAAAAAAAAACTAAAAAAACATGCTGCTTTATCTGTGCAACATAAAATGAGTGCAGTGAAAAGCAGATGTAAAGGCAAAACCAGCACTATTCATATAGTTGTGGAAGAAGGGAACATGAGAGCTCATATATACACTCTCCCTGTATCTCGCTTTCCCTTCCTCTGTCTCCCTTAAACAAACTCTCACATTAAATGCGGTCTGGTATAGAGCAGAACACCATGATCCACTTAATGGGTTTTAACGCGGAGGTCCCGTGCTGCCTCAGATGATGACAAACAGGAAATCCCACTTCCAACACCTCTGAACATCAGCTACATGGGGAGAGACGAAAACGACGACACCAAAACAAGACAGCTGTCAGAATTTATAGCGTCTGAAAATAAAACTGTGATGATGGCGCTGAAATATGCATCTGACTCAGTGGAGAACACCTCGTAACTTTCGAGTCAGGAGTTTCCCGTCATGACTCTTTGATTTTTCACACAACTATATTCAGACGTGTGACTGGGTTTCTGAAGTTCCTCCGCCGTGTGATGGCTTGGCCCCCTGGGTTTGCAGAATGCTCCTCAAAACTTCCTTCGCGTCGTGATCGGGGAGCTCGTTGGGAACGCGTTCAGTCAATAACGCCGTCTCTTCCTCGGCTTATGTGCCGACCCCAGCAAATTGACCCGGAGGTTTATAAAGCTGTTTTTCAAAAGGTCCCACCCTCTCCCCATTCATGGGCCTACAGTCAGGAAGGGGAATTAGTGCTTCAATGGATTTCACTTTCAATTTGACTACGGAGAGGTTGGAACGCGGCCCCGGCTAAAGGGAGGCCACTGGTAATGAGCTCCTTTGTGTTCTGCCACTTAGAGGATCAAATGCTGCAGGCCATGAAGACATTCGGCATCCGGCTGCACGAAGAGAGAAGCCTCGTAGCTGGTGAATTATATGGGCCTCTCCAACCGTTCCACCTGGTAAAAACATGTGTCCTTAGGTGATTGGATTGCATTTGGTAGGCGACAGCAGACAAAGACACTAGAGGAGAAACAGATGACATGTGACAAAAGTCCCGACAAAAGTCCCAAAAGTCCCGACTACCAGCCAGGTTAAGGGTGCATTTATAAACATCAATGTATCGTTGTCAAATTGTGATACCTTGGTATAACCACCAGGGGCAAATGAGGCCATGGCCGAGACAGTCGGTAGCCTCTATCTTAGGCCAGTCGTATTGTTAGTGCTAGTGCTTCTCAAGGTTAAGACCACATTTCCCATAAGCACTGTTGCTAACTCTCGCAAAGAGAATGTTGCTAACAAAAAAATAAAACGTAAGCCCTCTTCCTTGTTTTGTGGCGTCAAGCAATCCAGCTTATTTCCCCGCAAAATCAGACTCGGTGGCGCGCCGTGAAAAATGCAGTGGCTGTAAATGCAGAAGCTGCCAATCTTCTCTGTGATGGTCTCTCAAAAAGGTTATTTCATATTTGCTGAACTAAGTTATATAAACCAATTTCAAGCAATATTTAAAATATGAATAAAAAAATCACCCATATGGCAAAAATACATACATATACTTCAGAGTACGTTTGGAGATCGATTTAAAAAACACCCAAAAAAAATGGCCACAAAATGTATATGTAGATGACATTTATTCAAAATAAAATATATACATAGTATATTTTGTATACATGAATTACCTGCAAACTTATGGAAGAAGGGAAGATTAGGGCCCATGTATACACTCTTAGCGGCGTCACAGCTACTGACGGCAGATGTGGATCTGTTTTGAGTTCTGAGCTTCCTTTCCCAGCACAAATTTGATGTGACAGCTGCTGAATGTGTTTAGGCCATTACCACCAAATGTTTGACAATGCAAACACATTCAGCTGCTCATCCATTCAAACTGAGTGAAACAAAATGAGTCGAGGAGCACCAGTCAATGGGAGGGGAAGCAATAACCCCCCACCGCCTGGCCTTATCGCACGCTGACACCCGCAACCCAGGGAGGGGAACGGTCAGATTAGAGGGTGACACTATAACACAGACCTTTTAATCTCTCATCCAACTCTCACAACCCCTCCAGCTCACTGATGTAGAAACTTGACAGGGTAGCGTCACGTAGCGTCCCTGTGGAGGCGATGTGAGCTGTCAGGGTTCAGAGAATCATGGCCAGCCAACCAGCAATCATGGCCATGCCCCCCACAGGAGCCATCTTGCGCAGGCCAGGGTCCCCTGTCACGGCCTGGTGGTAGAGAGACCCACAGAACATCCCCATGCCTGCCACCAGGATGGTGCCGGCCTGCACAGAGAGGAGGGAGGGGGAGAGGGAGAGAGAGAGAGAGAGAGAGAAGCATCTTAACGCATTACTTTCAATCAGGCAAGTTAACTGAGAACATGTTCTTAATTACAGTTGTGCTACTGTACTCTTGTGCTGTTGGCCGCTAAACTTCACTGGAGCAGTGGGATTCAGTGCCTTGCTCAGGGGCACTCGGTGGTTGAGGGTTGGTAAAGCACTTCTCATTCTCACGCCCATATTTTACCAGCCAGCCTGGGGATCCTCATAGGTCATGAGCTTACAGTATGAGTGAAAAAGGCATTTTGACATATGAAAACAGCAGAGATGACAGAGGATGACAGAATTTCACTGTCAGACTATTCACTGAAGTATCAGGCTACGTCCACATTAAGCCGGGTAAATTTGAAAACGCATACTTATCTCTCTGTTTTGGCCTCCCGTCCACACTAGGGTGGCGTTTTTACCCCCTCAAAACGGAGCTTTTCGAAAACGCTCTACCAAGTAGTCAATTTGAAAACGCCAGCCCTTTCGAAAACGATGACGTTTCACTGCTTGACTGTCACTTGATCCAGCTGTGAGCGAGCCGGCCGCTCGGTCTGCGCATGCCCATGGAGGGAGGTATGCGTTTTTGGTGGTCTAGTGTGGACGGCGAGCTTTCCGAAAACGCTAGACCCAAAAACGCCGCTTTTCAAATGTAAACGGCTTAGTGTGGACATACTCTTAGTATTAGGCTTCTGTACTCACCACAGCAGGTTTGCCACAGTGGGCGGCACCCAGCAGGGCTAGGCTGTGGTAGAAGTGGTACTTGTTGGCTGTTTCAAACAGCTGGAGAGACACACACAGAGAGAAAGACCTATTACAAAAACTCTACCCTCTCAAATCAGTCCTTCATTTTAGTGAATGGAAGATATTCTGAAAAAAGGTTGATGAAGGCCTTTACTACACAGAGAAAGTGGACTACAAGTGGACCCTTAATGGGTCACTAATAAAAGAGGGAAGTGGGTTATTGTAATATACCTATTACTTAATTTCAATCAGGCCAAATTCCCTAATGGCACATGGGGTTTTAAAGGCCTGTCCTTTCGCATTCAAAAAGTTTTCACATCAGAGTTTATGTTTCAGAGATCATTGCTGTTAGCATTTGTCAGTAACAATAGTGCAAGTCGATTGGGATTGAAACAATTTCTTTCAAAATCAAATGCAGGCCATTCCTTATTAAATGTACGGAATACTCTGGGTAACAAACTAGTAAATCTCAAAATTGCATACATCTCTTTTCAAACATTTACTATAACAACAACTAGATTTGCTTGGCTCGATTTGAGAGAACTAGTTTTAATCCCCGTTGACTTGCATTGCTAACAATTGCAGGAGGTTGGAGCCAATTTCTCTGCAACCAAATCTCTGAGCGAAAACCTTACAAAAGGGAACTCCAACAGCAATCAATGGGGCAGGCTTTGGGGGAAAAAACATGATCAAACATACCACTCGTTGGTAATCATCAGGATCGCTGTGTTTGAAACCTAAAAGTAGATATATGGAACAGAAACATGGCATATTATGGTATTAGACTGTGAAAGTTGCTGGGTCTTGATAATAATCCAAAATTCGAAAAAGTCAGTGTTGAATTGAACTGCCTACACTGTACCTGGGGAGGTAATAATGAAACCTATGATCAAAACAATCATACCTATGCATTCTCTTTTCCTCTTATTGTCAGTCACAACAGTCCAGTGTAAACGCCATGCTGCTACCACAGACTAGGTTCAACGTCACGCTCAACTCTAAAAATCTGTCAATGTGTTACCTTGCTTATTGGCAAAGGTACACACCCGGAAAAACATGACTTAAGGCCTGAAGGAGCCACTCTTCAATTCGGCCTACATCTAATACAGCAAGCAGCACTTGTTTCAATAAAACATCAACTTTTATAATAGGTTCCCCTCTTATTCCTACAAGCCTGCCAAGTACACCTTGGGGGGCGGCACCGTGAACCGCTTAAAGGTGATATTTTATTGAAATAACGTGCTGCTTGTTGGATCATTTACACGCCGAATTTACCAGAAGGGCCTAACGATTCGTAAAAGCTATTAGGAAATGTTATAACCGTTAAGCAAGGTGACATTAAATCATTAAATCGACCGTTTTTAAAGGGAGTTCGGCGTGGCGGTCTGTCCACGTGAGAGAGGCTGTCACTTATCGGGGCTAACAGCAGGGTAACGTCTCATGGGCAGATCAGGAAAACAGCCAGTTTATAATCCTGTTTAATGGAAACTACCGTACCCGCTGCTCGTCGTGCACGGCGTTATTATAGAGATTTCGGTGCCTACCGTGAGCCCCGTATGCCCCGGCTGCCACCGCGCTAGCTCCCGACAGCGCTGCTAACCTCCGGACAACAAGAGAAGCGGTCATGTTGTTAGTGTTTTGTGCGACAAGCGGAAGACTGACAGAGATGCTGCGTTCAAGGTGTCCTCGGACGGTCCTGCTTCCTTCCGAGGTCAGAAGTCATAAAGGACGGCAGGAAATGCACATCAGGGATATTATTGTGTTTTATGTATTTGGGTGTTTTTAATACGTTGACATTTATTACAGCGAATACATTACAACTTACAGTTAAAGAAATTGTAAAAACAGATCCACACAACATTACTACTTATTATATAGATTTAATGGAAAACAATAGCACATAATAATAAAATGCATCACTTTTGCCATAATCTGTAGACAAGCCCCCTAAACGTCACATCCTAGCTTTAAAATTCCCACTTTACAGTTGTATTTACTTTGTACTTTGTTGGGTTGTTCATGTGCGCACAACCCATTTTACGTTTTTCCCCACAACACTTTAGGGCAGAACTAGCGCCAGAGGAAACTGCGTGCATTACGGGGCTCCGGGCAGGGAAGAATATCCCCTACCTGTGTGGAGATTTGATCCAAAATGGCGACCGTCGCGCTACAGATTCAGCCCATAGGGGTGACACTGAAATGACATTTCAGCAGGAGCCACTGTGCTGCCTTGGTTTTAGATTTTTGATTGGAAGCATTACATAAGGCTGTCAGACTCCTTTCCATGATGCTGGATTTAAAAAAAAAGATTTTATGGGCATTGAATTTGTTAATGTCCTGGCTGCTGGCTACAGTGTAGGCAGTTGCTGCTCAGTTTTGTATTTTGCATTTTTCCTAAATGATTTAATTAAAGTCATGAATTGAGTAGCTGTTAGAAATTAATTAATTCAGTCACTTTGCAACCAAGGTAATAATAATATGAAAGCATCTCAGTTATTCTCTTCATTTTGTTCATGAATTCAGGAGCCATCACGACTAACCTTGGAAGACAGAGGAGAACAAAACTCACTTTTTCACTTTTTCCATGACCCCGGTGACCTCCATTTAACAAATGAAAAAGGAAAGCAAACAAGCTTTTTACCTGGACTTCGTTTAAGACCCCACGTTTGAAATGCATTATTCACGACAGGGCCGAATTATACTACTGTGCTGCTTTTGTATGAATTATTAATTTTCTCCACAGAGGAGAGCTGCTTGGCTTCGGGGGGTTCAGGCTGTTCTCCAACATCACGGTATGCCCTGGATTGCCACATAACGCTGAATGATGGGGCCCCGGTGGTAGGCAGGGTGTGTTGGTGTGCGGCACTTTGCAGTCTGCCATTCAAAACAGTTTTAGGATTCACTGGTGAGTTTCTCTGCTTTGCTAATGTGTGATGTATTTTCACAGCAGCAGCAGCGGTGTTGAGGCGATGTTACCCTTTGATGAAAACACATTCCTCCTAGCAGAGAAGTGGTGCAGCTCTAGGGGGGAGCCCACCAAGAGGGGGTGCTATATTGCTATCTCAACTGCTTTGTCAGGTTTGGCCAGAGAGGGAGAGTGTGTGTGTGTGTGTGTGTGTGTGTTGTTTTTTTGTTTTTTTTTACATTACTCCAATTAACTGAGAGTTACTCAAGCACATTTTCTGCCAAGTCCTTTCCTCAGCTGACGTTGACACAGTGTTAACTCAATGCATACAATTAACACATTTTAATGACATGTAAGTAATTAAAAACCATCCTTATGACTTACAGACTGTCATCATCTGTGAATTGAACTTGTGTGTGTGTGTGTGTGTGTGTGTGTGTGTGTGTGTGTGTGTGTGTGTGTGCGCGCGTGCATGCTTTCATGCAAGTCTCTGTCACACGTGCATGTAACCTGTAGAATGCATGCGTGAGTCGACATCCCATTGTCATTTGCAGGTCAGAGGACAGGCTGACCTACACACACACACACACACACACGCACACACACACAGAGGGGTCATTTTCAGTCTGGCCCATGGCAGATGGGGGAGCAAGGACAACAGTAAAGTATGGCTTTACATCTTGTTTTCACAGACAAGCAGCAAATTATCTCTAAGTCCCAGCAGCAGTCTGCTGTAAGGTTCCTCAAAGAGACAACATCCATCTCACTTCAGCCAGACTGCCTCTCCTCTCCTCTCTTCTCCTCTCCTCTCCTCTCCTCTCCTCTCCAGCAACTGGTTCGCCCTCCACCCAATCTGTTTGCATTTGCGTGCATGTGTGTGTCAGATCTCCTCGGATTGCTTGCCCCTGGCCTGTCTTGTTGTGATCGAAGGAAACATCCAGCACTCGCTAAAGCACGGAGCGCACGACAAGCAGAACATTGCTTATTTAAAATGAACACAGAGGAATCCAAGTGTGTAGCACTTCCTGCAAACATGGACTAGTCGCTTGTCTTGCAACCTACACAATTACATGACAGTTGCCTTTGCCTAACACTTCTCCACAGCCCGGTATAACCTCTATGCCAGGGGTATGACGGTGGCGTAGTGTGACAATGACAAAGGAAGATTCTTTCATCCTGAAAAGAACAGGCAACAGAGCTACATTTAAACCGAAGTGTGAACACACCCAAGAAGTGCTGGAATCTCACTTTTTTTTCTTCAACCTACCACCATACCTTGTTGAGAAAACCCACTTTCCAACTCTTGTGAGGCATATTTTTGGTATATCGAGTGTTGATGCATCTTTGTTCTGCGGTGGGATTTTAATGCAAGGGAAATAGGGTGAAAACAGCCTATGTCTCACCTACATAAAAAAAATAAAAGATTCTGCTTTCAGTTGCTTTGCTAACTGTGTGCAAGTAAACAAAACCGACGGAAAACACCACAGCAGGATTTCAAAATCTTCGCGATTTGAAGAAATAAACAACGTTTGGAATGACACAGCAACGGCTGAAACGAGCGATAATACTGTTGAAAATGTCGGAAATGTCACCCGTCACCTCCACTGTCAACGTTCTCTGAGTTTCTCTTTTGTCTCAGGCTGGAAAAAGGGAAGACTAGGACCACTCCGTCCAGCGAGCGGGCGAAATAGCCCTTGTGCGCCGAAAGCTTCGCCTGCTGGGGTGGCGCGCTCCTCCTCGTGCAAAGATTTTTAAAAAAAGAGAAATTCTCCATTAACCCTGATGTGTTTTGACGGTTTCAGCCCTTCTCCGTCTCAAGCTTGCGTTGAGAAACCACAGCCACAGCCAATTATCTATCTGCTGGGGGGCGCTTTCATGTCTTTGAGATGTTTAGTCACAAATGCACGTTATTTTGCCCCCCCCCCCGTGTCACAGCTTTTCATGCTCCAGCTCTGTCACTCCTCCATGTCATTACATCCCTCTCAGCAGAGTGGAAAGAATGAGGGAGACAAAGAAAGAGAGGCTGGCAGAGAGAGAGAGAGAGAGAGAAGAGACAGGCCTGTCGTGTGACATTTTGTCTGGGCATCCAGGCTATTGTGTGCTAGAGGAGACAACACCAGTCATTGCCGTTACACTGGCTGGCAGAGGAGCACACACACACACACACACACACTCTGGACCAAAACAGCCTGAGGTGTACACACACACACACACATATTAGTCTTCGTTCTCATGTAAACTCTGACAAATGGTGGTTTTGGTGAAATAGTTAACTTTTTTCCCAACTAGATGCAACAGATGGTCATAACCGAGGGCCGTTCTAACTTATTACTAATCCACTGAATGATAGTCAAGCAGAGATAAACCCTGGTTAATGTTAGGTTGTGTGTCCCCAGTGAGCACACACACACACACACACACACACAGAGTTGTGGCGAGAGCAGGCTCCACGCGCCGAGCGAGCATAATTAGCACACTCGTTAAGCTCATCTGCATCTCTCTTCAAAGGAGATCGATGCAAATGGATAGGATTTAGCTACCGGCAGCAATTAGGCCAAAAAAAAAAAAAAACCTTAGCTGGAACAACTTGGTTACAGCAAAGCCAAAGTAAATGTTGTTGCAGGGCATGCATTCTCTGCCCCCTGCACACGGCGCGTAATGGATTCCTAAACCGATGCTTTCATTCACCCTGATGTGAAATCAAACTCGGTTTCATCAGCTTCCAGCATCTGCCCTCTCGTTTACCGCCAAAATGCTTTCAGGAGAAACGAAGAGTTGAGTTGGGAAAAAATGCGACAGCTATTCTCACCAAATGATTGACGGCGCAAAATGCAAACAATTTTGACACACTTACATTTTACAGACTTGATTATTGGAGAGATATTGAGCAATGAACTTTAGGTGATATTTTTTTAATAAATAATTTACAAAGTGAATCCACTGCATTGCAGTAATGGGAAATTGAATAATGTAGCTGATCTAAGCAGTTGAACTGGAGCTGAGCTGTTGATTTTGCTTGGCGGCTGAGATTGCCTGCCCTTCAACCGGGGCTCATGAACAAACATCGCATCCTGTTGTCGATTGTTTCCACTCTCTGTGCCCTTGGTGTCTTCCACTCTTGCTCCGTCCGCCTACTCTACGTGTGGAGGTGCATGTGTGTGTGTGTATGTGTGTGTGAGAGAGATCAAGCGAGAGAGAGCAAACAGATTACCAATCGAGCACGGGGGGGGGGCATCTTAATCAAAGCTGTCAGACGCCGCACGTACCAGTCAACTGACGATCCAATCGCGCCGCGGCAGGCTGTAGCATGGGGTCATACGCCTTATTCCCTTTACCCTACTCATCTCTACCCTCCTCCGCCTCCATTTCTTCATTTCACACCTCTAATGAATCCCCACGTGAATGCTTGTTTTCCAGCAATAACACCTGAATTTCCATGGTGCCATATTGATGGGCATGTGGAAGCCCGGAGCTAAATACAAAGCTGGGATGGGAGGGATGGGAGGAAGGGATGGGTGGATCGAGGGAGGGAGTTCGATATTTTGAGCCATGTATTATTCTAAGGAGGAAAATGCTAAAACAGGTGATTAGCGTCCCTCGCTTCGAAGCGACGCCTGAATTCCATCCGACGAGAGTTAATTAGCTGAGGAGCGCGGCCGGGCTTTCTCCGAGGGTTTTGGAGATGTCTCGCGGGGATGAAGACGCGGGGATGTGGGTTATCGGGGAGAGGGGGGGGGTTGATCGGCATTGGCGGACGGCGCTCGCAGGGATAAATCAACACCTAGTTTGTTTTTGGAGAAAAGAGAAAGCGAGATACAGAAAAGAAAATTGTATTTGCTTCCTTCTGGGGTTGTTTTTTTCATAATCCTTGGCTCATTAGACACGGGCCTGGTGAGAAACTGGAGATAAGAAGTAGGAGGGGGGGGAATGGATGTTAGTTTATAACCAAAGAGTGGACATTATTTTCTATGTACAGTCTCAAAAGGGAGCATGGGAACGAGATTCTTACTATGCAACCTCTTCACACGTCAGTGATGCAGCTGGCGAGCGGCTATATGCGCTCCGGCTCAGCATCATGCAGCTCATTGAGTGTCCCACACTGCAACGGAGACTAACATGAGCCCCTTTTCACATTCCCAGCGCAATTCTAGCACGTGCAGGAAACATCCATATAAACCAATGCGACCCTGCAGATGACGGTTCACCGCTAGTTCTCTAATGGGGTTAAAGGCATATTTTTACTTATATATATATTTTCATTTTCTAAGAACACACATCTCTAAATGAGTTCACCAACAGTCAACCTCAACCATTAAATGCCACAATCTGTAATCAGCACTAGTATTCAGGCTATTTTTTTTTAATCTATAATTGCGTAAAAGGTGTAATTACCTCTTGCCGACAGAAAAATATTTTGAAAGTAATATTTTCAGAGTTGCATTGTCCTAGCCCTTTTTTTGGGAATGTGTTGCTAAAGCAGAAGCATCTATCACTATGGATACCAGGAGTTTCTCAGTTTTTGTATTAATCTTTAGCGCTAAGTGCTCATTGCTGTGGTGTTCCTGCACTGCACTTCCCAGAGATCACCTGTCAATCAAACAGTGTGTCCAGTACTGTGACGTCTTTCTCCTTGGATTTTCTGTTGATGGAGTTTGATTTTCTGTAGGTGGCGCTCTTTTCTTTGTGTGTTCAGCCATGGTCGCTATCGCTGCTCATGCTAACTACCCAGTTCTTCTTCTGTTTATTGGCTAGAGGTTGAATCACTATTGTGCTATATCAGTCAGTGATACAGACTAGGACAACTGACATCTAATTAAATGAAAATGTTACGGGTAAGTACTATGAACCTGTTGGTGGTATGCATGTGAAAAGCTTACAATGCACATTTGCACACCTAGACACGTTATCTGCAACAGTAGCTTCTGACAGCTTACAATGCACTTGTGTTCGCCTGCACACAGCACATTGTACACTTTTGTGTTCAAATTTGTTTCCATCTGTATACTTGATAACTGGAAAAGCTGCTGATGGACACTGTAAATCTGTCAATGCTTCATCTGTTTTAGTATCCTCAATATGTTCTCTTGTTGCACATGATCATCGGATTATCTTCAGTACCGTTTCTATTCTTATCTATATTCTTCTCTCTGCTGCTGCAACAGCCCAATTTCCCCCACGGCGGATCATTAAAGTTTCATCCAATTATCTAATCTAATCTAATAATGTTGAAAAGTTCAAGCGTTCCGCAAAGCTCCGGCGAACTATTGCTTTAAGCCAGACGTCATCCGTGTGGGACGGTGACGTCACCCCGCCATGGAGCCGCCGGGATGTCTGTCATTTGGATTCACTTCAGAGGCGAGACACTTTCCGGTTTCGTTACGTTGATTCGGTTAGATTCCCTCTGCCGTCCCTCCGTTCACAAGGCAGCCAAACCGAACCGAAAGAAGTCGGAACAGTGGATGAATAAATAAATATAGCAAAAACAATTACAGTCAGTAAAATGTCAGGCCAGGATAAGTCTGCCTAATAACCTGTAAAACTGTGTCCTGGTCTATTCATTATTCAGAACGGAATTCATGCGTGGACACAGAAATAGCATGCACACACACTTTCTGCCTGTGTGGGTTTGCGATGTGCATTTGTGTGTGTGTGTGTGTGTGTGCACCAGTGTGTGCGTCTTAGACAATAAAAGAGCATAATGCAATGTTTTGGCTTTCATAATAGGTTGGAACAAGAAGAGGACATGGCCCAATCAAAACAATTATGCTCAGTCAGTTTGGAAGCTCATCAGCACCCAACTGACTCCACTATGTGTGTGTGTGTGTGTGTGTGTGTGTGTGTGTGTGCGTGTGCGTGTCTTTTGATTTTAATTTAATTTGGTGGCGTCCCAATGTCCCCTCAAGAATAGCAAACTAACAAGAAAGGCGACATGGTGATTTATTTCGAGCCCTCATTTGGAAAAAAATATATTTTTAAATGTAGCGTAAGATATTCAGGGTAAGAGGTTAGGGTGTCAGTGTAAACCAATGGAAAATCTAGCTTTACAAGGATGTGTGTGTGTGTGTGTGTGTGTGTGTGTGTGTGTGTGTGTGTGTGTGTGTATGCAGCATGGTCTCGTTCGCTCCCAGCCACCATCGGTGAAAGAAGGGGAGGGTTCCTTCATGCTAATATCAAACAAGCATTTTCCCTTTGCATGAGTTTACTATCTTCTTTCCATTAATTAAACATTGGCCCTGAGTGCCTCTCTCAGCACACACACACACACACACACACACACACACACACACACACACACAGACATACAGGGCATACATATGGCATATGAACCTATTAAGGTTAATAATGAATACACATGCATTTATGATTACAAGTTATCAGGGCAAAGTTACCCCTCCCTCTCTCTCTCTCTCTCTCTCTCTCTCTCTCTCTCTCTCTCTCCTCCTCTGTATCTCGGTGTGGCAGATGCATTGATGGGACATGTGGTGTTGCAATTAGCACTGGCCCGTTCATGGATGCGGTGGCCATGCCAGCGCTCAGATGGGTACAATTAAAAGCAGATGCCACACCAGCTAATGGTGTGGCATCTGCACACATTGATGAGTGTGTGTGTGTGTGTGTGGCGGGGGGGATACTGAGATAGAGAGAGAGAGAGAGAGAGAGAGAGAAAGAGAGAGAGAGACAAAGAAAGAGAGAGCATAGCATACAATGTGAACCCATGCAAGTGGAGCTACTTAAGCACTAATCTGGCAGGCTCCCTGCTGTTACAGATCAGAGAAGAGGGATACCATCCCCGACCCCGAGGGACTGGGGGCCTGCTGAGGAGGAGAGATACAGGGGGAGGGAGGGAGGGAGGGAGGAGAGCAGGCTGAAAGCTGGTTCACGCTTCACGCTGGGCAATATGACATCACTGCGACCAAAACGGCAGGACTTTTGAGGCGTGCAATCACCATGAGATGGTCTGGACTGCAGTGATCCCGCAGGGTCATAGACCTGCTGGGGAAAGAGAAAGAAGAAGAGGACAGTCCAACGCTTTGTTGGGCTATACATCTATTCTTCAACTATACCCATTTTGTCACGCAGCTATGAATAAGCGTGCCTGACTCACGCGTCCTCGATGGCTGCTTGTGAATTCACCTCACAAGGAAAAAAAAACATGTTCTCTTATTTTCCAACAAGTGACTTTGCAGTCACGCATAAATCCAACCTTGCAGCGATAAGTGAGTATGTATATGAAATGGAATACAATGCCAGGGGGTGAAAAGCAGGGGTGGAGGAGGATGGAATAAGGTTGGTACCAGCTGCCACCCCCGAAGGGCACATGCCTCCCGGCGGGTAGAGAGAGAGAGAGAGAGAGAAGTGTAATAAATGTGGGGCTGCGCGGAAGTCAAGGAAGATCACCAGGGGTGAGGTTGGAAGGGAAGAAGAGAAAATGGGGATGAGGAACTGAGACGGGGTGCAGTGGGTAAAGGGTGAAGGGTGTAAGGGTGAGAACAAGGAAGAGACGATTGACAGGGTGAGAGAGCAACGTCATCATCATGTGAGTGTGAAGCAGCTAAAGGACAGTCGTTTCTGTAGGAGCAGGAAGGGAGGGAGCCCGTTTCATTAAAAGCGTTTGTTTCGTACAGTTCCTTTCCCTTCTCCTGGCAAGCTTGCGCCCAACTGTGCAAAAAAAACAACCAATCTCTATTTTCTGAATGAAAATGCGCTGGCATCAGCTGTGTGTTTGCTTCCAGCTATTTGGAATGACATCTTTACAGGCCTTATCTGGCATTGAGGAATAATAGGCTGTGCGAGTACGTGCGTATGTGTGTGTGTGCACAGGTGAACATGTTCAATAGAAGCGGTTCTTTCCTGCATACTGTACATGGACCCCGCAGTCCCCGGCCTTTAGCGGTTAGCGTTAGCTGGAGGTGAACGAATCCAACGGGGAGCGGTTACTATTTAAGATGGCTGCTGTTTGAGAGTCTAATTTCATCCAACGCGGCAGAACCCAGCGCACGGCGTCTGCAAACACAGGAGGGATATGTGGGCATGCTCAATAGGTCAGGCTGAGAGAAAAGTAAATTAGGGAGAGAGAAAATGGGCTTTTTAAATACTCAGGGTGGCTTAGAAAGAAAGGTTAATGGCTTTATTAGATTGCAAAAACATATTACCGCAAACACCTCGGAGCAAACAAATTATTTGAACGTAATGTAGCGGTTGCTGCTAATGGAATATTAACTCCACGGGCGTATGCAGTCACGTGATGGGGACGCGTGCGTTTATTTGTATGTGCGTATGTGTCGGTGCACGGTGCTTTCATGTACGTGCGTGTGTACACGCGTGTACGTTTGCGCATGTGCGTGTGTATTCCGTTCCAATTTTTTCGTTTCGTTTTATTTTGTTTGCCTGAGAGAGCGAGCGTAGCAGGAAGGGGGTGTCTTTCAAAGGGCCTTCTGACTGGGAACTTATATAGAGAACGGGGCCGATCAAGCAGAGGGCTTTACAGCGGGAACGAAGCGGGGGAGTGTATACATAAAAACTGTAGAGGAATTCTCCATAGGCCAGCAGCTTCCCCTGGGGCTGCACACTGGCAAACTAACCTCCAGCACATATTACATCTTGTACGTATGTGTGTGCGTGTGTATGTGTGTGTCAACGGACAGCAAAGGGGATAGTGTGCAAGTGTGTGTGTGTTTTGTCGTGATACATGTGTTTGCCAGTGTCTGTCGATGTAATCCATCAGAGGTGAACCACAGGGAGCGATGTGAAACAACCGGGACAAGGCAGTAAGATGTGTGTGTGTGTGTGTGTGTGTGTGTGTGTGTGTGTGTGTGTGCGTGTGTATCCTGGTGAGGGCTCAGCTGTCAGGTCTCCCTGGTGGCCCATTACCTATGATGCTTGCACAGGGTCTATCAAAGGTGGGACATCACACACACACACACACACACACACACACACACACGCAATGGTACTCTACCTCCTCACCTTGGCCTGATGAGGTGTCACTAGGGAACGCATGCCCAACACCGAAGACAATTTGTCTTGATAGCCGAGATAGTAGCCCCATGTCAGTCTCTCTCTCTCTCTGTTCTGGCCTCCTCTTTGTCCCCCAGGTGGCTGGAGGTGTCCAAGGTAAGAGGCTGGACGGGCTGACAGGATGCGTCGCCTGATCGAGGACAGGCTGACTCCCCAGACGAGTGCTTTTCCCAATCCCTTTCCCTCTCCCAGGTTTCACAGGAGGAAGTGAACGAACACTGGCAAATGGATATTAAGTCAGTCTTCTGTAAAATGGGAACCACCAGAGCATGGAGTCCAAATGTGATCATAATGCAAAGCAAACACAAAGCACACACATTTTCAGGAGACATTTATTTCGACTCATTGGAAGGATGTTTTTGGGAGACTTGTTTCTGGAATTTCTGGCAGGCGTCGGCCCGCCAGTTGTGGATACATGCGTCTGTGACCGAGGCAGATGTTTGGCTGTGTTGCCACCCTGGTAATAAGACAGACATGTGGCTGTACTGCATCCAGCAGAGCAGGTGCTGCCACCACACTGCCATCTGCATTGATGAGATCAGGGATTCAGCCAAGAAAACAAATCACTTTAATAATATGTCCCTATGGTGTTCCCATAGGGACATAGGAACATTACAGGATTATAGTACTCAATAGTGAGTTTATAGTGGCCTTATTGTTCTTTATGGTATTTTTATCTGCTATGGTATCACTGTAATATTCCTACAGGGACTCTTTGTATAGTATCCTTGTGAAATGTATTATAGGATTACTATAGCTGTTTCTCATAGGGGTTATGAATTGGGAGGCAGAAATAGAAAAAATTACAGAGAAAATTACATAGCAATACAATACTCACAAGTCGGGCTGCTTGTGTCCTGCATGGATATTAGGATAGACTACACGAGGGATGGAGGGATGGGTGGATAGAGGGATGGAGGTATGGAGGGATGGAGGAATGAGGGATGGAGATTAGGAGGAAGGGATGCAGGGTGGAGGGATGGAGGTAAGGAGAGATAGAATTGAGGGATGAGGGATGGCGGTAAGGAGGGCTGGAGGGATGGGTGGAGGGAGGTGAGGATTGGAGTGATGGAGGGGAGGAGGTGAAATGAAATAGGCTAGTATCACTTTAACGTCCTCTGACGTCACGCTGATGCAGATCTGTCCGGCTGAGGGAGGCTGGATGCGAGAGGAGGAGAGGAGAGAGGATGCCGAAAAAGAAACTCCTCAGCACTACATTTTCACATTCCTCCGCAACAAAGACGCCGGTATGATGCCAGCTATTGAAAAGGTTAAGTCCTGCTTCCACTGCTGAGTGAATTTGAGGATGCTGTCAAAGCGACCGAAGCGGAGGTACATTTAACACAGTTTTAATAGAAAAGCGACCATATTGAGGTCAGGAAAAAGCGTTGCCACAGCGACCAACTTGCTAGGGAGGACACCGCGGCTCGCGAGTCGCGGCGGGGACGAGCGTACGTGCCAGCGTGCGTGCGTGCGTACGTGCGCGTGCGTTCGACAGAAAGCAGAGGCGGTCGCGGCGGCACACAGCAGCAGCAGCAGCAGAAGCAGCATCTTGTCACAAGGCTACCGGAGGACCACGCCGTGTATCTCCGCCGTTACCGAGCACCCTCAAGGCTAGCTAAAGCAAGCAGAAGCTAGCACCGTGACTTGAACGGCGGCGTTCCCATCGCCTTGGAGCTCTCCTCAAGGGGATTTATTGAGGATTTATCGACGACGTCCCAATAAAACGTCCAAAAACTGAGGCGCCGCGACCGTTGGTTAACACAGGTGACACTCAACCGGCGATTCCCGGCGTATACCGAGTTATTTTGGGGCTATTTTTTATCGTTAAAGGGAATAGGAACATAGATAGACGTCCGTTCCGAGACAGACCGGATCGTCAACGGAACAATTTATTTATTTATTGCGGAGCTGGAGAGGACGGGAACCCACTGCCGCCCGCCTACTCTGATGGGGAATCATACTAAATCCTGGTTGCATGTCTGTATCTGGTGTGTAATGCAGTAGACAGCTTTATTTTTGATATTCATATCCCACTGTCATCGTCTCTAGTCATGATGTGGTGGTCCCACCTGCCGGCCCGGATGGACTGAACGACTGAACGGGGTGTTGTTGTTGTCGGTAAACAGACTTGGTCGGGGGGGTGGGGGGGGGATTTTCGTAGGTTTTTATAAATAACTCCTTTTCCTTGTTTGTCATCTACCCCTGCCGGAGGAAAGTTTCGAGAAGAGGACGAAATCTCAGGAAAAAAGCACCGGGGGGGAATCTGCCCCCCCCTCCATCACCCGTGGACCACAAATTAACAGGTAGGCTGAGCTTTGCATGGCCAATTCTGAGTGACGATTTGCTCTTCACTGCTGTTTAAAATCCCTCTTGGGTTTTTAATTATACCATTCTATTTCTAATTTTGCATTAAGTGCATTTTCATTTTCATTTTTTTTGTGATTGGGTTGGCTGGGTTGATCCCCGTACTGAATTTTTTTTTAACATATACCCAGAATATTTTTATGCATCAAAGAATATTTTGTATCATAACATACAAAAATTAAATATATTGTTTTGTAAATATAGATGATGTTCATTCCAAATCTATTTTGAGTGGCCAAAAATTATTTTGGGATATCCTTGTAGGAACAAAACAAATTTCCCGCTGTAAGCTGTAAATATTTGAAACGTGTGTCATCTGCATTTACTAATAGTCTTTGGGTTTTTGTGTATTTTGAAACATATTTCTAAACATATTTTAAGTATATGTGGAATGTTTTTGCAGTCTGGGTATTTCTAAGCAGTTAATGATTGTGATTTATCTGTTCCCTCATAACCGAGGAGATGTATCCTCTGTAGCGTTAATGAGGACCTGGATTCAAAGCTCCTCTGGTGGAATGAGAGGAACAGAGGCTGCTATTCAGTCAGGCTGAGCTCATTTCTCTGTCCTCATACATGCTGAATTAATCAGCTGAATTAAGCTTATTAATCAATGTGCATAGCTGCACCACATCAATGCAGAATCAATCAATGTGCATAGGGATCATTGTGTGTTTCTCTCGCTTTGTAGCAACTTGAATAAGAGTGAAATTGTCGTGAGTGGAAAGGAAATTCTGCAAGGAAACATAACTGTGTGTCGCAGGCAGACGATTGGAGGGTTGCACGCCCACACACACACACATACACACACAAACAAAGAGCGGAACTACACACTCACACACCAGCTAGCACACTGTCTCAACAGTCTTCTCAACAGTAATCCCCTTCAACAGGCATGTCATCCTTCAATCTAATTTGAGCATCTTATTTATTGTTGGGGGTCTTCATAGCCTAAGGACCCAGGAAACGCCATGACTGTGAGAACATATGCCCCTAAATGTACCCCTCCCACCACCACACACACACACACACACACACACACACACACACACACACACAGAGCAAAAAGAATGGGGTGCATTTATATGCTGGAGCTGGTGTTGTGGGGCATTCGGAGCGGCAGGGCCTGCTAGATGATAGAATTCAGCAGGGACAAGAAGACCTCTGTTCTTATCTGCGGCGATGAGAAGGGGAAGGCAGCTCCGTTCAGCTCAGCTCAGCTTCTCTCCTTGGCTCAGGCAGCAGCCTGCCCTATATAGCAGATAGGGACAGCTCCTCTGTGGGGAGAAAGCAGTTTAATGGAGGCAGGGTAAAAATGTGCGACTCTGTCCTTGTGCTGAATAGATGTTGTCACAGAGGAGTAGTTATTTATCTCGACTGCGGCTGGCTGGAAACTTTGAAGACCTGTGGAGATGTTTAAGGGGGATAAACGTATCACACTAATGCTGTGCGTAGAGTGATTGCGTGTGTTGTTGAGAGAGAGAGATACATTCAGAATGTAAGGGAAAGCGAGAAGGAGGGGAGTGAGGGAGAGACACCATTGAGTATCTCTGCAGCAATGCTACATGGCACGTCCTGTTTATTCATATGGCAGCAGTGGATCGATGCACTCTAATTGATTTACAATGGGCTGACCAAAATACAGAGGACAGATGGCCTTGTTGAGGAGGCCTGTACTACTACAACTATGCTCTGTGTGTGTGTTTGTGTGTGAGCATGCTGCATACAAACATTTGTATGCTTTTTGTGTCCCTGTGTGTCTTAACCAAATGTGTGCAAGACCCCTAAAAACATTACTCAATGCCATCCTGGGCAAGGTGCAGAGAAGCTGGAGGCAGATGGCTCTGAGTCGTTCAAAGTGTGTCGCGGGGTAGATTGATGGCTCCTAGTGCGGGCCGCTAAGCAGTCAACAGATGGAGGACAGTGTTGTGACAGGGAGAGTTGAAATGGCCATCTTCACAATCTTCAGAAGCACTACCTGTCTACGCCCTGCTGCTAATTTTGTCCCTCAATATTTATTTTTACTGTAGTCAAGATATGTTGGTGACAGTAGGTCCGCTGATGGGTCACAATGTTTTTTATCTGCTCTTTAGTGTGGAAATGACAGCAGTTGCTACTAATTTTAAGTGTGAGAGACATCATGTGTGCAGAGGGGGAAAAAAATCCCCAGGTTGATGGCAATTGACATATTGACGTGAGGAACTGGAGAATCGTCTGATGAATATTGGCTAAATTAAGTGTTTGTTCAGCAAAGTGCAAATGAGTTGGAGAAGTCCAAGGGAGGCGCTATCTTACATGGTATTTATTTCTCTTCCTTTGGGTACGAGGGTGGGCTCGTTGAAGAACTGAAAAATGTAGCAATCCGAATTTCTAGGAAGCCTGTGGATCAGTTGTTGCCAGGGAGGTATTCCCAGCGCTGCCAGCAGATATTTATTTCCCCAAGAGCATATATGTGTCATTTTCAGGGTACCAATGTGCCAACTGTACGAGTTGGGGTTGAAGAAGTGTGAAGGACTAATTGTGGGAGCCTGATTTGCACGTTTGACGCAGAGCTCTGCTCTGTTTTCAGCAGTGGTGATAGGGGTGGGCGATATGACTAAAAATCAATATCGTGATTATTTCAAACTTTTACCTCGATTACGATTAATGAACGATTATTTTATTTGTTTTGTTTTATTTTGAAATTGACTGGATGCTCTATGCCGTTCCTGTGTCTGACTTCCTGCCCGGCTTGACACATTCGCTCGCGGCTCGCAAAAAACGAACGGTCAAAACCTGTCTGAACACGGCGTTAGTTGGACGGGGCGGAGGGACGTGATTGAATACGACGTAGTATTTTTTTTAAGGGGACAGTTCATGAACGCAGCATTGGGGAATGTATTTGGCCCATTCATTCGCGGGAAAGTGATGTTACGTCTGATGCGCGCGCACACACACAGACACTCACACTGGTTGCTTTGCTAACTGGGGCTTCTAGACGTTCCTCGTTCTTGTAGCCTAAATAACAATCGAAATGAACGATTTTGAAAATTTGCCACGATTACATAATTAAATCGCGATTACGATTATAAACACGATTATCGCCCACCCCTAAGTGGTGACTGGAAGAAGCAGTAACTATAGACATACACACGCACACACACACACACTCACGCACACATCATAGACGTATCATAGTTGGGAGGGCATTATATTGTCTTGCAGTCATTCCCTAGCTCTAACCTTAACCATAAGGACTACATGAATACACTACATGAATTTCCTAACCTTAACTCAAACCCCAACCACAGTACCTAATGAGGCCTAGAAAACACACACACACACACACACCACACGCACACACACACACCCTCGCTCTCTATGTCTCACACTATGTGGGCTGGAAGTTTGATATTTTGCATGATTTTATGACGTGTGCCTGTTGCTGCGGTCTCATCTGTATTACTGCTACACTACACCCAGTATTGCATAGACTAAGCCTAGATTTGGCATCGTTCAGCTGATACAAAGCCCTATTTTCCACTGCTTGTGGAAAATAAAGCTGATGAAATGGACTAGCCCTTCAATGGATGCTCTTTTTATAAAGCTAGTCTTAATGGACATCAAGCTGTTCACAATGGGAGTGTGCCGCTGCCCCCCGCTTTTCTGCCAGTCTTCACATGTAATTGCAATGTGTAGGCTACCACTCTCTAGCCATTATATTAAATTGACTTTTGAATCTGTTTCTCTCCTTGGCTAAGACGCTGTATTGTTTTGAGAACACAGATGCTTCATGTAACTCTTGTCACCTTTATTCCTCATCACTGTATTTGTTTCTCTTCTCCATACATTTCTATCATTTTGTGGCCAGCTCATTCATTTGCTCCAAAGGCAGTCTGGCATTTTTTTTTTTTGCAAGTGTGTCGTTTCTATGGAAGCATCCTTTTGGAGGGATAAGCCCCGCAAAGACAAGTGTTTTAACCTGTAGCCTGTGCTTTGTTTTGACTGGTGGTATATGGGTGTTCCTGCACATATCAAAAACAGCTGACATCACCATATTGACTACTGCAATGCCCAAAGTGGCTGCTTTTTTTATCAGAGGGCCCCGTAAACAATGTTCTCTGGTGCTGTGCAGAACCCCTGGCTTCCAAATGAAGTTGTGTGTTAAAGGAAATATTTTATTGTATTCAAACTGAGCAAAGCTAAGCATTAGCAAATCATATTTCCCCCCCAATTGTTTTCAGATCCAGGCAAAAAACAAGATGCAGCCCTAGTGTATGTGCACCTGTATCATATGTTGTGAATGCAATGGGTCTGACAATTTTGTTATTGAAAGGGTAAAGAAAAAAACCTGTTGGATATTGTTGAGGAGGATTGTTCTCTGAGAAGACTACCTCCATCCTCTTCACCACTCAGGATGTCAGTGTGTCTATTTTCTGGCAATTCTCTTGGAGTGCTGGTCTCCCACAGTACCTACACAGCGGCCCATCTCTCTCCATTGTCTGGGCCTGTTGAATAAGATCTTTACTCTCCGGGGTGCAGGATAGAGACGAGAGGTTAGAGCCATTACATGTCTCAGCTCCATCCCCACTCTCTGCAGTATCTTTCTGTCTGTTTCTCTCTTTGTGCCGCCTTGTCTGTATTTTCTTTTTGTTTCTCTATTTCTTTGTCTCTGCCTCTCTCTTACATTCTCTCCAAGCATTTCCCCTCCTCCTCCTCCTTTTTTCTTTACACCCCTGTATTATCCGTCACCCAGAGGCAAACACTGCGATGGCGTCCCTGGTGGGCTCATTAAGGTTAGATCAAGGTCGGACGCTCATAACTCTGTCACGTTTCGACCGAAAAACATGACATCGGCTTCCTGGGTCTCCAGCCACACCAGCAATCATCAGATCACCTCTCCGCCCCCCCCCCGGTAGAACCATGGAGACCACCGACCCAGACCAATGAAAACTTCTTCCTCTTGTCTTTAAAGAGATAATAGCCAAAAGAAGACAGAGAGATAGTGAGACACCACCCCGAACACCCGTCGGCCAGCTACCTCTGAGCTACCAGCTCCCCTCTTAGGTTTGATAACGTAGAAAGTTGGTTGCAACCCCACATCCCTTCTGACAATGGAAATAAAGCAAAGACTAAAACTGCTGTTGAGTGATTTTTAAATATTTCCATTCATGTTGGAGGTGCCTGGCTGCAATGGGATTTTATTATTCTATGTTGGCTAGTCAGGCCCTGAATAGAAAGCATGATCTACATTCCATGGAATCAAATGCATCGGAGTCGAGCACAGCCGGGATTAGTTACATCCTGCTTTTCAACCAATCAGATTGACTGACAGCCAGTATGAGCATTCCATCTTATCCCACTGGTGAACTAAATGACTTCTCAGTGTATCATTAGCCTATAGGGAATTCTTCCTCTTTGGCCCTTAATACCACTCTGCACTAGGGCTGGGCAATAAACCGAAAATTTGCTAAAACCGACATTAACATCTTCTTACTGATGGAATTTTACCTGATCATTTTGATAAATGGCCTACACAACGTTTATGCACGCAAATTATGAGCTCAGTTTGAGAGATAGGGTTGCCACTTCATTTCGGGAGATTTACATCATTCCCCAGTATTAAGCTGCTACATTTGGTTTTCCTGGTGAACAACAACATAGGAACATGGCATGAGCATCTTAATGAGCGACAAGTTGCAGCCAAGCACGCTATGTGTCCTTTTTTATTGAAATAGACGAGGTGACTCGCACACTTGAGACAAGAGGAGGGAGAACTGAGCGGAAGTTCTGATGCACATTCAGTTAACACAGTCGCTGCACATTAAAATTTAAAATTTGATAATTAAATCCTGATTTTTACAAGATCAATTTCTGGCAAAATGGGAGGGTTAATGGCAATGCCCTTAAATTTGAGCGATTTGATTATCGTATTTATCGTTATCGTGACAAATGGGTCAAATTATCGTGATAAAGATTTCTGTCCAGCCCTACTCTGCACTCTTTCCCCTTCCCCATAGCCCAGGGATTTTACACACATATCCCACAGCAACATGACATCAAAGATTAATGTGTTTATGTTCCTTTCTGAAAAATCCTTTTTTGTTCCCATCATCATTACAGTCTGGTATTGTCTCACAGTCTGCCGCTTCTCATACATTAGGCTATACCGCAGCACTCGTGCACAAGCACATCCCACGTATTACGTAGCGCCATCGATCGGAATGAGCATCTCAAGGTCAGGAGTAGCTTCATCCTCATGAGGAATGTATGGTAAACCCTCAGCATCTCAAACAAGCACTGAGTCACCTGGAGACAGGCAGGTAGGCAGGCCTCTACCCTGGACATACAGAGAAAGAAAGAGAGAGAGGAAGAGAGAATGTGCTCTGAATGTCAAGTGGCCATGAATTTGAGAAGAAACCGAAAGAAGCACAAGGAGAGAGATGAAGCGAGAGGGGGCTGTTCAGAAAACCAAGCAGTGTAGTAGCACATACTGTACTGTACAGCAGGGAGAGAGAGAGAGAGAGAGAAAGAGAGAGGATCACCACAACATAACAACAGCACCATCTCTATTTTGCTCTTCTAGCATCCGCTATATGCTATCTCTTCCCTGCTGTTGCACACACATTAGTATGGGCTGACACACCACCACACATATTAGTATGGGCTGTCAGCTGAAGCTCTAACAACTAGCTAGAGAAGGACCAGTTGAATGGTAATGCTGGGGGAGGCAGCAGCAGCAGAGGCTGTGTTAGCCAACACGCTGAAGTGTTATCACTGTGGCTGCACTGTATAATGATTAGGGTTGTTATAAAACACACATACTCTCTTGCGCTCTCTCTCTCTCTCTCACACACACACACACACACACACACACACACACACACACACACACACACACACACTGAGAGCTGGTCTCAGTCAGTCAGTCCTAATGAGCCACCGTGGCGGCATGGCCTGTGGCTGTCCCGTAATACAGGGTAGGCCGTTATCCATTTGATGTCCATCTGTTGACATAAGTGGCGGTGGGTCGCGGTGGTTGGGTTTGAGGCATGGCCAGTGCTGCTGGCTAATGGCAGCACTTGAGAGTGTGGAGATACCGAGAACCGCTGTCCATCCCCCAGGGGGATACCACTGCTGTTTAGACTGCTGCCTGGAGGAGCTCTGGGTGAATTTTTTTTCCAGCTCCATACTTACTGCCTCCTAATGCTCCAATGCTACGAAACTCATAGGTAGGTGTGTTTGTATGTGTGTACGTATGTGCATGTGTGTACAGATGCACGTCACTTCTTCAAGCTTTCCCGAGCAAACCACTTAAGAACAAGTTTGTTTTAATCCCCCCTCATCTTAGTTCATGTGAGTCCTTTGTTAGTCTAGTTTTAGTCGATGAAACGTATGGCAGTTTTTGTCAATGAAAACTAGCAGTTTTAGCTTACCTTCACATGAATTTTAGCATGGTGTGCCTGCAAATGACTCTTTTCCGATTTTCATCCCACACAGTTTACATTGTGTTTTGTTTTCCTTTGGGTCATATTTAAAGTTTGTCCATATGTCATTCCTCTTATCTTTCCTTAGAATCGGCTGTGGCAGGGCTATCATAACAAAACACACAGTGTTTCCCATTAATTACCCGCCATAGTCTAATTTGTCCCGTCACAGTTTCATAATTAACCGAAAATATTTTTACTCTTCTCATAATAACATAAAAGATCTCTAACGTTGTATTTTGCGCCGTTGCTTCAGCAAAGCATCTCTCACTCCCAGTCAGTCAGCCCCTCCCTCCCCTGCTGTACGCGCGCACGCTCACACACACACACACACACACACACACACACACACACACACACACACACACACACACACACACACACACACACACACACGCACTGGAACATTCCTGGCTGCATCCGAGACACCAAGGCATTTTGAGGACACAACATCGTTTGAGTTAACTAACGTTAACGAACGTTACAGTATCCATGTCGAGTGGAGATGTCGATAAACTTGTGGCCGCGGTATCTCTCTCTCTCGCAAACACATTGACAACGGACCCGTCTGTGAATAGCCCCTCCTCTCTGATGCTACATCCACACTAATATGTTTAAACCATCTCAGTCCACATAGCACTGAAATCTCCATCCATAAAAACGCATATCACGTTACCATTCACCTACACTGGGCATGCGCATGCCGGTGTAAACAGGAAGCAGATTGTCTGCTCTGCTTAGTTGCAGAAAATACCGCTATGAAGAACAGCAATGGCGAAAAGTAAGAGCAGAGGTGTCTTTGTTTAGACGGACGTCGAGGGGGAACTGTTACTGAAAGTAACAAACGAGTATAAGGCGGTAAACGCGGCGGAGAGTATAGATTGGGAGTCGTCGCAAAGCAAATACAGCGACATATTACAGCGGTAGCAGGGGCACTATCTATCGCCAGGGAAGGATACGTCTGACTGATAAGACCCAATCAGGAAGCGGACGTGGCTCTCCCACAGCAGCCAGCTAGGGCAGAAGAACAGGTGAGATAGACAGCAAACACAGAGAGATGTAGCAGCAGGGCAGTAAAGCCTCATTTCTATTCTTCTGTGCCTGTATATATTTTGTTATGTGTTTGACACAACGTGAAGCAATGGAGCTGTATATATTGTTATTTGTCACAAAGTACTTGGCAATTAAAATATTGACAGTGGAGCACCTTATATACAGTATTATTTAATAATTAATTTAAGAAAGTGTGTAGCAAGATGGAGAAATATTTACACAGTTGTAACGTTACTGTAACGTAACAAAATTGTTTACAAGAGCACAAAGTTCTTCATAGATCTAGCCTCTTAATTTTGCTCTCAAAGTGCGCCAGATTGATGCATTTAACTTTAAAATGTACAAAACTTTCTGCCGGGGGAGCATGCCCCCGGACCCCCCTAGAGGGTCCGAGGTCCACCCACCACAGTCTCACAAAATCCTGTGGGAAACACTGACACAACAAAAGTTTGTTTGTTCATACCTGATACCTTGCAAGGTGTGTTATCCTGAAAAATCCGCACAATAAATTGTCATTCACTATTGTCTTGTTTTCGTCACAGTAAAAGGTCGCTGACAAACATTGTTTGACATTGACACTGTTTTCGTCACATTTTTTGTCGCAATTTTTGTCAACGAAATTAACACTGATTTCAAGTGCTTCTGTATGCTGTCTAGCTGCAGTTGATGCATTGTTAGGCTGCCAGGCTTTGGCTGTCGTGATGGTGGACGCTAATGAATAGAATAGGCCTGTTCCTTCATAGTGAATTAGGATGCCTCTTCCTTGACAGGCCTGCGCTAGTGCACTAGATTCTGTTTCTGTCTGTCTGTCTGTCTGTGTGTCTGTGTGTGCTGGTTAGGAACGAAAGCAGAGGCACGACAATGATGAATGAGCACCAGAATGGCAGTGTCACACTTGCACACCCGATGATGCCGAGCAGGCAATGATCGGCGCTGTTATTGTCACAATCAGCAAAGAAAACAGCAGCCCTCGGGATGAACGGGAACACACGCACACACACACACAGTAGTGAAAGGTTCTGCCTCCGTGCACACATTACAAGAGCAAGTGCCTGAAAACCTTTGCCACGCCTTTCTCCTTCGATTTGTCCCGATGGAAAGCACTTTCTTTTTGTTTTCTCAATATTTAAGGATGCAGCATGCGTATCCCACATCCTTCATATAAAACAATGTGCGTCGGTTGAATCATTCATCTGTGGCTCTTCACACTGTCTCCCAAGGCTGAAACCATTCCTCTGCTGACTACCAAATGGCAGCAAGAAAAAGGGGCTAACTTCCAATCTGTGCAGATCAATCCTTTGCACTACAGCCTACATGAGTAGATTTTCATAGACTATACTTGCACAGGTAGCAGCTCACAGCACCAGGAACATAAATGTCAGTGTTCTGACTCATACTGAACTTTATTAAGTACACTTATCTGCTACCCAGAGGCTACAGTAGCTTGGTGAAAATGACTCATCTTCCCTGTGCAGTGTCCTTACCTGGTCCCTACTGACTGATTGGAATTTACCCAAGGTGTAAAGAAGAGGGAGGGAGAGTTTAGAGAAGGGTGCAAGGTACAAGGATATAGGAAGGGATGACTAAGGAGTAGGGGTGATTGAAATACGTGTATAGAAATGGAGGTATAGGGGGCATGGATGTAGTGATACAAGGTAATAGGAATGTTTAGGCGGCAAATGTAGAGGAAACAGCTCACCATTAGAGGATGAAAGATAGGGCCATGTCACCTTAATGAGAAAGCGTAAAGGAGTGTAACCTTGATCACACACTAGCGCTAACGGCTAATGAATGGTGAGATTGCTTTGCTAGGATATCTGTTAGCGTCAAAAACAACAACACTATCACATCATGGCCCCCAGGAGTGGTGGTGGTGCAGTGGGGGAGGGGGGCAGGAGTTGAAACACTGCAAAGAAGAGGAAGAAGACCTGGGGAAAAAAGCAGCCAGAGCTCCCCTGGTGTTAAGATGAAACGATCTCTTTCCATTTCATTTAAACTCCAGGGACTTGGAAATAGGGAGGGGAATTGGAGAAAGGGGTCGATTTAGAAGGTGCAAGTCAGCAGGATTTTCTGGCCCTGTGTTTTTCTCTCTCTCTCTCTCTCTCTCTCTCTCTCTCTCTCTCTCTCTCTCTCTCTCTCTCTCTCTCTCTTTGTGGAGAATAAACACATTTCAGAGGATGAGCTTGATCCTTCTCACTGGCGAACGTGCTTCACATTTCAGAAGACAGAACAGCGGCACGGGTGTGTACTGTGAACGTATAGTTGACAGGTGTGGGTGTGTCTGACACACATATGCCTCCTATTGAGATTTTGTTGCTAAGTAAATATGTGAATTGATTTTCCAAAGGTCTCTGAAAGACTGCCCCATAGATTGTGTTCTTGACATCTTATTTTGCCAGACTTTGACAAATCTGAAGAGGTGGAGTCGTATTGATTTCGGTAGGTGAGTTATAGTTCATAATCACAACTAACATGAAGAAATTCCCATCAGGGACCTAATGGATAGATCCAGTCAGTGTAGTTGAGAGCACAAACCTGAAACCCACTGTGGGTTCAACAGCCTCCTGACTAAAATCCCTCTACCTCTCCTCTTGTCACCCTCCACCCCATCCTTCCAACTTCCACCCATCTGCCCCCCTCCATCCCTTCCCTGTCCTCTTTGCCGCTGGCCACTCAGACCGGCCCCTGCCCTCTCCATTTTCTCCTCTCTCCACTTAATTAACCCATTGATCAGGATGCTCATAAATTAGTCCCCTGGAGAGGCCCTCATGGAGCACTCTTCTCCTCCTCCCCATCCTCCTCTGCCCCTTCCCTGACCCAGCACCACCCTTCCATTGGCCACACCGCAGTTACAAACGAGGACCCTGGACCACTTTAAACTGCAGTCATGTCATCTTCTGGGGCCAAAGGTATTTTTCACTGTTTCCGCCGAATCAGCTGCTCATAGATTTAGAAGAGGGCAGAGAGGGCTGGAGAGAGGGGAAAGAGGAATACAGGAGGAAGGCAAGGGGGGAGCAGGGAGGTGGGGGGAGGTCAGTGCTGCACTTGTACAACCCCTCAATTCATTAGACTCACATAGCTCAACCTTTTCATGGCACCCCCCTTGTGTCTGTAACCGTTTTTTTCCCCCTTCCTTCCGTCTCTCTCTCCCTCTCTCTCTCTCTCTGTCTCTCTCTCTTTGACCTGTTCTCAAGAGCAGAGTGCCGGGTGGCTGCTCAGAGATTTGCCCAATTAGGAGGATCTCAGTGATCGTTATGGAGCGAGGCCTCCCTCACTCCCCTCCTCTCCCTCCATTTCTACATCCTCTGTTTAGTCTATTTTGTCCATCCACTTCCTGCCTCTCTAGCCTTTTTCTTGTTTACCTCGCTTATCCCCCCATATCCCTCACCCCCTACCTCCCTCTCTCCCTACAACCTCCTTCATTGTCTCTCCATAATCTACGCCTTTCCATTTTAACCCCCTCTCTCCTTTCACCTTTGCCATTCCCACCCCTCCCTCTTTCACTGTCTCTCCCTGAATCTCCTCTTCTTCCTCTGCGTCGACCTTCATCCTCTCGCCACTCTCTACTCTATACACCCTTTTAATCCACCTCACCCATACCCTCCTCCATCTCCTCGTTCCATCCAAGCTGCCCCCAACAGTCTGTCACACCCTTTCCTCCCACTCTAGCCTTCATCCTGGCCTAATGGAGCGGGGAAGAGCGCTAAATGGATCGGAACCAGGAACATGTGTTGGCCGTGGTCCGGCTCAGGGTGGATTGATTTAAAAGCCTGGCACACTGGGAGCTGACACGCTCCATTCATATCCAGAGGTCCCCGGCTAATGCCACAGCCAGCCGCCGTACTCTTAGCCACACACATTTCCACTGAGCCAGAAGCAATGCTCGTGCTTGTGGAAGACAGTGAAATATAGAATACTGTGGCTGACTGCCAAATGCAATGGCTATAGAACAGAAGAGTGGAGAATGAGAAATATTTCCAATAAGGGTTATAGTGTAGAAACTGGAGGTTTATGTCACAATGAAGCTCTCATATGAATGTGTTTTTCTGGCTTCACTGTAACCACACCGGCAAGTCCATTTTGTGTGTTTGATATTCCTCATGACCTGTGCAAGTGGCTCTCAACCGCACTGTTCTTTTTAAGAGGCTAGCTCTTATGATATTCAAGGAAACATACAGGAGCTGACACGGTCCCCTGTGGCCTTGGAGAGTGATCTACAAATAAAAAACGGAGGGAAAGACGGAGAAGATTCAAAGGTACAGGATGCCTGCAGGGCTAAGGAAAGCTGTGCATGCCCAGGGGGCGGTGGATGGATTCCTTCTTGCTAATGTGGTGGCCTACTGTTGCTAAGGCTTGAGGGAGAAGATTCTGCAATTGATGTTACTGCCTTGTTTAACTGCATAGGTCCAACTCATGGGGTCTACCACCACAGGGGTTAGAGCTACTGGTATTGGTTGTGGTCGGCTCTATTTCCTGCAGTAGTAAGTAAAAAACTGTATAACCTCGTTTTGAACTTCTGGGTTTGATTGGCAGGTAATTTATCAAAGGTAGACACCATAGCAGGCAGCAGGAAATCAAACAGTCTTTGTTTTGGCTGCAAGTCATTGTGCACCGTTTGGCATGAGAAAACACAGAGCAAATTCTTCTCTTTTGTCATGTTGGCTGCAGCAAAATGTCAGAAATGCCCTCTTCCGGATCTTTTCCTTTCCCCTGCTGTGTTTCTTTTGGCATATCATGAGAATGGGGTGCAGTAGTGGCTTTCATCACCTGCCTTTTAATGACAGGGGTATTTGAGAGTGAGGTTCTATGAAGGAGAGTGATCCTCCTTGCCGGCTGACCACTCTTTACATTGCGGGAGAGCTCACTGCTGCAGCTCCAACTGTGGATCTCGTGGCTCAGCCCAACACACACACGCATGCACATTTACTATCCCCAGGTATATGTCAACATAGCTGTCACTGCAGTGTAGGAGTAACAAGGTTTTATCTGTTATAATGCTAATGCATATATAGGAGCAGACTAATAGCAGACTATTCTAATGCTCTGCAGGTCAAAACCTGACTTCAAGGTTAATCACAAAAGACAGATTCTGAGTCAGAGCAGAGCAGAGAACAAGTTAAATAGTGTGGTTTTACGCATTGGAGTGAAATAGTTCCCAAGGGTGTACATTGAAGCCAAGGGCATAGCACGGCATAGCACTACTCGCGGAAAACATTCCAGTATAAATCCCCATTATGAGAAACCTCAACAACATTCTTGAAATATACAGTATATATAAGTATTTAGTACATGTATAAGTATTTACCAGGACACTGTCATGTGGGTACACTTTGCCCGCTTCCATGATAATACTGATTATTGTGTTTATTAATGAGTGTAGGCATATTCGTGATCAGGACATGAAAATGTGTATCAACAGCTTATCTCAAAGAAGACCTTTACCGGGATATGAGCTATTATGTGCAATACTATGTGCGTTTAAATACACTTCATGAAACATGATTCTTTAAGAACCCTCAAGCTGGAAGTAGTGTTAAATTATGACATTATAAGGCAAACAATTGCCATTTCGAACAAAAATAAATTATATTTTGAGAAAAGCATTAATTTGTATTTTTGTCCCATTAAAAGAGCTATTCTTTTACAACTTACATCAGTTTGATACTGCTTACTGCTTACCGCTCCTTGTTCAACAGCGGCACCAAATCAGAACCAACGCCCAGTTCGCTCATTCTGGTTGTGCACTATGTCATCTAGAACTGATGCATGATGGGTATAGAGCCACGGGCAGGGCCCATAATTCACTGGGCTGTTGTGTGTCAGTGATGGAGTGGCCGCTGTGTTGCGGGATTATTGTCAGCACTGCATGTCCCATTATGGACGACACCAGCAGAGCCCCCTCTACGAATAAACAGGTCCTCCACTTTGATTGAGAAAAATGAGAAAGTGCTGTGGTGAGATGGAATCAAACAAAGAGAGAAAAGAGAGAGACAGAGAAAGAGAGAGAGAGAGGGAGAGACTCAGAGTAGTGAGACTCAACACCCTCTGAGCTCTTAATCTACATGGGTAGAAGCATTTGTGTTCATGTGTGTATATGTGTGATACACAAACCCACTCTATCTTAGATACACATGCACATTTAAAGAGTGGGTCAGTCTCATCTTAGAGGTTAGACCAGTTAGTTTGCACTAGCTCAGACTCCTGCCGATGGCCATTTAGCTTACATGTCCTGTTCTCCCGGTAATATGCTCCTGTCCACTCATGCTGGTCATGTCTGTCTGTACATGATTGAGTAAGTCTGCATGTGTATGGGTGTGTCTCGTATCTGTCTCCAGGCTGTGGCTACGGCTGGGCAGTGTTGGTGTCCTTGTGGTCCCCCACTCTTATGACACTGCTGTTGACGCCCCACAACAGATTTGGATGTTTCACCCAAGCATCCTTATTGTGTTTATTCTATATACTTGCAGGTTGGGGGGTGTCGTGTGCTGTCATTTATAGGGATGCAGCGATTAACCGATTTTACTATTAACTGCGATTTAAAACGTCACGGTTATATAACCGTAGAGGCTCAGCAACACTGAGTGTATAAAAACAAAAAAGTGTTTCTGTTCTCAGAAAAAAAGGGGCATTAATGGTAAATTACTGCCGGCACAACCTGCAGCCGCTGCAGCCGGAACGAAAGGCTCTCAGCGAAACTCCCCCGAATAAATAAAGGTTAAAAAAAAGGGACCGGAATGAAGTTAACGTTACATCAGTGGTGCGCGCGCCAGCTTAAAATGCTGTGCGGAAGCCAAGCGACACTGTTGACAGTCAGAGAGAGCGAGAGAGAAACGCGAGACAGAGAGAGATAGCTTTAGTCTGTGTAACGTTATCAGCTCAGTTAAGTGAAACAAATAAAACAGACAGGAATTTAGACCGTACCTGTATATCTGTGTGGGTGTCACGAGAGCGACATTGTGTTCGAGGGGGGGCTACGTCCGTCCATGCTACGCTACATTGCCAAACAATGGCAGAGGGACCAAGCGATTTGTATCCACCAAGAGTATTTCGGCTACACAAAGGACGACCAGGGGGTTGTTCAGGACGACGGCTATCCAATATGCAAAACATGCCGAAAAAAAGTCGCAGCTAAAGGGTCCAACACCTCCAATTTACTTCAACATCTTCGCGATCACCATGCAGCTTTACACACCCAAGTGAAGGTAATACACAACAGTTTAACTCAGCTACAACACTGTGGTTTACCTGAGGACACGACTGGTGCTGTGTGTGTGTGTGTGTGTGTGTGTGTGTGTGTGTGTGTGTGTGTGTCATACCTCTGAAGTCTCACGCATTGGGTGTGAGACTCACGCATTATTGGCTACTGTATTATTTGTGTTTTGAAAGGCAGCAACTGTTAAAAAAAAAAGCCAACAAAGAAATTTTGTGGGGAAAATACAATAAAACCTCTAATTTATGAATGCTCATGTGATTTTATACATCCATAGTGTTGTGGAATAAATGTATGCGTAATAATCGTGAAACCGTGAAACCGTGGTTTTTCCTCAGGCTATAATCGTACCATCAAAATCTATAATCGTTGCATCCCTAGTCATTTATTGTTTTCATAATGTGGGTATTGTAAAGCCCTTCGAGACTGTAACTGTGATTAAGAGCTATACAAATAAATTTGACTTGACATACCACAGACACATACTAAACAAACAAAAATTACAAATGTATGCTGCGGCACACATTTACACATAAACACGTGTACTTGTAGCACAAACCCACAAGTGTTTCATGCACACACACACACACTTGAATTCTAACATCTAGAAAGTGCTTGCACAATGTCAGCGCTATACTTTCTGCCTAGTGAGGGCATGCATACTAAATACACAGTCTCAGTGTAAATGCACACATACACAACATACACACACACACAATTCTCTTTTTGAGCAGTTGCAGAAAAGTAATGTACATCAAATACATTTACACACGCCAAGCACGCCCACAATCTGTACATAATAAACTCACTCATGCATGCACGATACTTTCTGTAAGCATTATATGATCTACTTAACACACACACATACACACACCCACGCATACGCATGGATGCACACGCTGTACCGCATACTGCACACACATGCGCGCACACACACACACACACACATAACACATACACACATAACACATGCCACGCACAGGCTTTCATCTCAGTGGCTTATACGTGATTCAGTTGAGTGTCGCATCCATTTATCGCTTTGTGGCACAAATGTCACATCAATGGCAGACTTGCCGATCTCTTACACGAGGCACACTGACAAGTTCACAGGCATTACGCCTCGGTACCATTGTCGTCAAGGAGAATATTAGTTTCCTCTGAAAGGTCGCCCTAAGTACCGCGCTCTATCAAAACACATCAGTCAGGGCCTTTACCTGATGTGAGGCGAAGTGTGATAATATGACACCCACACAAGTTAACGTCTGTGTGTCTTCAGGTTTGTTTTTCTTCTCTGCCATCCTCCGCTCGTGATCTATCTGTGTCTTTTTCTGCCCCCCTACCTGGGTTTACTGGGTGGAGCCTAATATCCCATTAATAATCAGAATAATAGCCTTCAGAATAAAATACCTCTGGAAACCATCTCAAGCGGAATAGAGTAAGCTATTCTGAAAGATATTTCATTTAGTGTGAAATGGGTCATATAAACCATTGACAGTCTGTTCAATCAGGAGAATATTAGTAGTCAATAATCACGTAAATGCCTAAAATGATTACTTTCTTTAGTTGACTACATAATATTCTTTCTATGGTGATATCAAAACAAAAGTTTTGTAGTGGACCACAGGTGATACAGCTGTCTAGTTGGAAACAAAGAGTTGTTCAAACTACGTGTCAAAAACGTTGTATTCTGATTACATTGTTTGGTGCTTGTAAACTCACAACATATCAGCTCACTTAGTGTTCATGTCAACAGCCACTAGAATCTTGAATTGCAAGGAATTCATTCAGAATGATAAAATACTCTGCATGTAATCATAGCCTGTCTCTTTCTTACTAACTCAGTTATGTACACACACTCTCTCTCACACATACACATAAACACACTTCTTTTTCCGTGCTGGTGTAGTCCTCTGCCCGTTGCTGTGTGGTCTCTTCTAGCAGTTATGTAAGGCCCAAAGCAGGTGTTGCCAAGAGATTGTGTTTTTGAAGCTATTTCTGGGCACAGGTGGACACGGACAGTCACAGCAACACATCAACACTCCCCAGAGGATCCTGCCAGTCTGTACCCCAGATGTTTCTGCTCTGGCATGAATAGACGTGTGTGTGTGTGTGTGTGTGTGTGTGCAAGTGTGTGTCTGTACATGAGCGTGGGTGCATTTGAGTAAGTTACTAGCCCTTCACATAGTGACATGGCAGAAAAACGGCAACACACAAAAATAATATGATTGCATCTCCACATGCACTGTCGCGGATATTGTTTATTGTGCACTTAAACACTGTGTTGTGACATGTTAAATAGCCACAGGCATGAAATCTGCCTCACACAGTACATATGTTTTGCTGTCCTGCCACATGACATATATGGCTATGTCTTTTAAGTGTAGCGTAGGGAAGATAAACACTCTACATGTTTATCTGCAGGTAAACGCCATGCTGGAACATTTTCTGTGATAGCAGCGCTCAGCTGATAAGAAACAAAATGGGGTCTGGAGCACGGCTGTGCCATGGCTGCATCATTTGATGATGAGACATTCGGTCAGCGTGTGTGTGTGTGTGTGCGTGTTTATGTCTGTGTGTATGAACGCTGTGTGAAGCGGGAGATTAGAGCCCTATTTCAATGATAAGGACAGCTTTTAGAGAGTGACGTGCAGCCTGCCTGCCGCTGCCGCTCAGATGTGAAAGGATTACCCCATTACTGAGACCTGGGCATTAGCACTCTGCCACTCACCTCAGGGAATGACAGACAGAGAGAGAATGGAAAGGATGGAAAGAAGGAAGGAAAATGGAGGGACACGTGAGAGAGAGTGAGAGGGGGGCTGTTGGAAGAAAAAGATGAGGGGGATGGATGAACAAGGAAGAAATGGAAGAGAAAAATGGAAGTGATAGAAAAGGGAATGAGAGAGTTGGAGACGGACTGGGAGGGGGTAGGCAGGGAGGATGGGGGCATAAAAGAGCGAGAGGGTGAGAGCATAAAAGAAACAGGGTTGAAAGAGAAGTTGAATTGAATGATGCAGCTTGCTGCATGGATAGAAATAGAAGGGGGCAAGAAGCAGAGGCAAGGGAAACCAAGACAAGACATTACAAGGGGAAAGAAGGGGAAAGCCGGAACAGTGGATAAAAGCCAATGATGAACATTTTATAGTGTGGCTGTGAAAGAGGTAAAAAGTGCATTAGGGAACAAAACCATGAATGATGCATTGAATAAAGGACTGTTTGAGGTATTGGCGGGGCTGGTGGACTGAAAAGAGAATTTTATAGAAAGGGAATGGGGAAAGTGAAGCGAATGTCAACAAAAGGGAAATGGAGAATTATCGAGGATGGCAGTAAGATGAAGAAAACAGAATTAAGAGGAAGAGTTTCAGATGAGAGGCACAAGAAAGGAGTTATTCCAGAACCAGTGGAATGAGAAGAGAGGAAAAAGGAGGTGTACAAAGGCGGGATAGATGATATGAGGTTGAATGAAGAGAACGATGTGGATGACAGGAGGGAGGGGGAGAGAGTGAGCGCTGATGGAGGAGAGCTAGAAGGGAGATGAAAGAATAGAGTATGGATACAGAGAGGGAAAGAGAGAGAAGGGCTGATGAAAACGGAGGACAGGTCATTATTCTGTCAACCTCTTTCCTTCTGTGGATTGATCCAGTGATCTGGCTCACACACACACACACACACACACACACACACACGATAGAAGCTGCATTGATTTGATCAGGGTCATGTCCGTATTTGTGTTCGCTTGTTGTTTACAAGCTCTGTACAGCCCCTCACCACCTACACACACATACACACACAGCCTGACTCCAGCGTTATCCACCACTGCGTCCACACCACAGACACAGCCTTGTAAAAATTCATACTGAAACCATAAAGAAAAACACAAATAACGAAGAAAAGCACTCATTCTGTTAAAGCTAGCAAATGAGTTTAAACCAATATAAACCAAGGATCAAACACAGACAAGGTCACCCACACTCTCTAGGAGGTCAGCTATACAAGCTTGGCTTGGTCACTCTAATAAAACACTAGGGCAACAATATATGAGAAGGATGTCAATAAAATGGGGTATAAAATTGTAGTTATGGACATTAAAATTTCACTTATTATCATGGGACCGATAGCAGTCAAAGGTTATGTGCTATTAGTATAATAATGGTCATCCAGAGCAACCACTGAAAATAGGGTGTAGCTCTGTAATATAGAATACTAAATGATGTTTGGCTACTTCTCTAGTTGCTGCCTGTGTATTGAGGGGAAACTAAGCAGTGTACCCAATTAGCCTTTATGGATGAAATTTCAGAATGGAACACCAAGTGAAAACGAGTGACATTTGCAGGGCTGGGTACCATTTAGAAATATTCAATACCAGTATTGATATCAGCACCTTTAATTCAGTACTGACAGCATATCATACTTTTTCATTACTGTGTAAATTAAAGTTTTATAGGTATATAAAGAAGCCATCAGCCTTCTGCAAATTAACTCATGTCAGTGAGAAAGTTTATTTATTATATTACTAAAATCTTTTTGTAAAATAATGTGGTCAGTATGGTAATAAGTAAAAACGTGTACCATCTAATGAAACAACCTGTTGTGAGATTTAGTGCACTGTAATAGCATTGAGTATTGACTGGGGAGGCTTGAAGGCTCTCCCACCACAAGGGGAATTACAGCAATAGCTGTCAGAGTTAAGAGATGAGAGAGAGAGAGAGAGAGAGAGAGAGAGAGAGAGAGAGAGAGAGAGAGAGAGAGAGAGAGAGAGAGAGAGAGAGAGAGAGAGAGAGAGAGAGAGAGAGAGAGAGAACACGTGGCAGATGTCATGCTTGTGATGACACAGCCCGTTTGAGCTCTGCTGCATGCACATGTACCTACACACACACACACACACACACACACACACACACACACACACACACACACACACACACACACGTACCTATCTGTTTGTCAAACAAATGACCGCCAGGATGCTGTTATCTTCCCTCCAGCCGCCTCTCCTGTTTTTCTGGAAAAATGACAGAGCTTAATTTGTCTCTCAATTATCCCTCCCAGCCGGAGCACGTCAGCGAGTTGAGAATTTGTCGTTTTTCGTCCAGAGGGGCAGGGAGAGAAAAGGGAACGAGCAAGTCGATAGGGAGCCGATCATGCTGGGAAGCCATTAGCCAATGGTGCCCATGCAATTAGTCTCATTACTTGTGCCAATCAGCAGATCAATTAGGCTCTCTGAGGGACCACATAGTGGGCCGTCTCCTGGGGACTCCTGGGTACAAAATGCTCAGACGGTGCCAGGTAGAGATTGACTGGAAAACGATGAGACACACACAGTCTGAACACTAAGCACTATCTCTGCTAGAGAGTGATGTATACTCAAATATCAACATGCCACATAACCATTTCAAAATACTACATTCAATCCATACCATCCAATCTTTTCGGTGAATCTGGTGTTGGGTTGTTGTTAGTTTTACCAGCTCTCATGTCTAACAGCATTGTGGGTAGATTTATTATATTTGTACATCAGTATATTTCCAGTACGTACTCAAGCAAACCCAGAAAACATTTACATTGCATCGGTAATGTAAATGTTATCGAACAATAAACAGACATTGTACGCAGCTCACCTACAGTATGTGGAAGGCAATAAGTTGAGGTAGCACTTTCAACATTGAGCAGCGTTTTTCATTATACTGATGTTGGTGAAAAAATTGCCCACAAAGCATTTTAATGTCAGTATACTGAAACAGCAGGTCCACACAGTTCTTGAATATGTCGGCAGTCAGGTCTGTAAGAGTAGCGCAGTTTGTTAGGAGAAAAAACAACAACAACCATGACTTTGTAGTATGTGTTTGTCTCTGCCTGTGCCACCGCACTTCTCTCAGCGATTTACTGTACACAGTCTTATCTTCTTGTGTATGTGCGTGTACAAGTACATGGCGGTCCATCTCATCAGGTGGGCCTGCTTCTTCATTACACTTTTATTAGCACCAATATTAATTGTCCAGTCTTTTACGAGTTGCCAGGTTCTTTGTGGCTCCACTCTATTAAAGTTATTGGTCAGGTTCTTTTGTTTATGAGTTTTGGATCAGCCGACTCTACCAGGTCGTTAAGTGCTGGCGCCGCCAACAATAACTTCACAGTCTGCCTTTGGACCTATTGATCACTGCACCTTAGGATGTATAGACCCCTGGAGAACACACTCATATAAGTACAAGTACACACACACACAAATTCTAAGCCAGTGCACACACAAGTGCGAAAATGTGTTGTGAGCTGGATAGATGGGCACAAAAGCACACAGAAGCACAGGTTCCCACTGAAAGGCACAGGTGATGACTCAACGTGCACAAAAACACATAGGATTCACAGGATTAGGGCTCTTAGCGATGATGACACATAGCACAGTGAGATGGCAAAGTTACACCTTAGCTTAGGAAACAGCTGTTTTTCACACATCACGACTGGAGTGTGGATGTTACATATCTCTAGAAGGTCAGCTAGTCCTGGGATATCAAGCCTTACCTTTTGTGTTTCTTGTGCATTGCTTCCCGGCAGTGTATGGGTCTGTGGGCATGTGTGTGTTTGACTTTGAAACATTTTTAGGGTCTGATTTAAGAACGGGCTTGATAAAACATCTCCAAAGTGTTTCTCTCGCTCTGTGGTGCTAAGCACTGGCAACAGACACACACTTAGAGAGGGTCTGGGGGGCCCTTGAAAGCATAGACACACACACACACACTTGCATGGGCACATAGACACTAGTACGAGCACCGGTGCACACAAACTCAATCATGCAAGGGAGTAAGGAACACGTACATGTGAGTGCAGACACATTTGACATTTGGTCAGACATAGACCCACGAAAATACATCATTCCATCGCATACACACACCTGGAGAGGGCACACACACTCACACTACCTCTTGTCCTGCTCTTCACTCCAAAAATGCCAGCACACAGGTGGTTGAGAGCAAGATTTAGAGTGGCTCAGAGTCAAGATGGCCCCTGGTTGATTAAGTAGCAGGCATTTACCTCCTCGTGTAAAGATGATAATGACAACCCTGGCAGCCCCTGCGCCACCCCGGACCTGTTTAGAGGACCCGTGGAGAGGAGTCAGAGTGGTTAGTAGGTGGAGGTTTGGCTCTTGAGATTGCAGAGATACTGGTGGTGGACTTATTGTTAAATAAGCATGAGGTAGTGCAAGGCTGGTTTTGACTGTGGTTTTGACCTGGGAATAGTGAGGGAGGGAGAGGGGTGGGAGCAGCTGGAGCAGGAGGAGGGACTCCAACCAGACACAGCATACGCAAGTCTCAAAGGTTTGTTGAACCGAAGGGGAGTGCACAGTGAAATAGTAGTGTCTGTACACTAACGTTGTTTATTTGCTCCCTCGGGTGCATTGGCGCATAATATAGTTCTCCCTGTGATGACAAATGACATCACATAATTGTCAATGATGGCTTGTACAAATGTGCACCACAGGAGAAAATAACTTAAGGGAATAAATAACTTTGGATTCTGCAGACTCCAATATATGTGAAGAGTTCATTTGCAGATGTATTCATGTATTCATTTAGCAAGAAAAAAAAATCTCAAGTTTAATATGTCTAAAATATAGAGGACCCAGTCTGTGGTGTTATCATTTTGTCAACCAAGGACTTATTACCTGCTATCTTTTTTGAAATTAATGATTATGTAAGTGTGGGTGACAAATTTTTTGGACGAACGGTGAATATCTCATTTTTCAATGAAACACTTAATATCTTCTACTGGCCAAGAACTGAGTACAAAATGCCACGACACACTGTATGTCTCTCTCTCGCTCTCTCTCTCTCTCATGACAGGCAGCGTTTCTTCCTCCTTTCTAGATGACTCTCCTATATTGCCAGCCCTCCTCCCCCATGGCTTTGATTTCTCCTGACTCAGCATCTCCTGGCCAGATATTACCAATATACCCTGTGTCAGAGCTCAGTGTGGAAGCGAGATAAGCAGATATTAGCGGGCCTTGCCATCAGCAGAACGGACCCAAGGGGACGGGACAATGTGAGTCTTGGCCGGGCATCAGTGAGCACTGAAGGGCAAAGACAGGCTAGGACAGCACAGACACCAGGGCCTGCCCGCAAGGGTTTGGGAGGAAATGGATTACATATAATAATGGGTTTACAGTAATCTGATTACCAAAAACGAACCTGTAATCAGCCACAATTACTATAATAATACACTGTAATCAGACTAGCGCACATAAAGAATCTGTGCCACACCACATTTGTGTATTGGGATTTGCAAGCTACAGCTAGCTAGCTACAAATGATTTCCAAACGCATTGTAAAAGTGCAAATATCAGCCACAATCCCTATCAAATAGGGTTGTGAACCGTGACCAAAAAGTCCTACCTCAAATAAAGTCCTGCATAGTTAAGGTTACTTTTTGATGCCTGGCTGATTTTGAATTTGCCTCTTGAAGACCACAGCGACATCAGAAAAATAGGTGATTACTCAGAAACACTCGACGTCCCATGTTACATGCATGTTACATTAAACCTCATATCCAGATTAAAAGAAATGAGAACATGATATGACCATATTAGCTAAGATATTACGCTTAAACGTGTTTATTCATGTACATGGGGTATTGACTGATGGGCTGTTTGATATTGAGATTTGCAGACCCATACAAACAGTTTATCCTGAATAAGACCTTAATCAGGTTATGAACTACTTGCTGGAGCACATTGTGCATGTAAACACACTCATTATTCTTCCACCTTATTCCGGTGGATGAAATGGACTCAGCGCTGTGGTCAGTTGGCAGGGAGCCACTCTGAGTGTCACATTGATGCTCTGCAGTCCAGCTTTCACCCTCATGTCTCCCTCCATCTCCTTCTTGTCACAAACCTCATCAGCTGTGTGTGTGTGTGTGTGTGTGTGTGTGTGAGAGTGTGTGTTCTGGTGAATTCTGGTGAATTCCGCCCAGTTCTCCCCAACACTCAAATGGAGAGTCTGATTATTCCAATAGACTATTGACTCAGCAGCACTGGGCACCTAACACACACAGACTCACACACCACAGAGACACTGAGATAGGCGGATACACACACATGCCAAATAGACGCAGACACACACACACACACACACACACACACACACACACACACACACACACACACACACCACATTGACACACATACACAAAGACACACCACACTCACATATAGGTATACACACCACAGAGTACAAGGAGACACACACACACACATTTAATTTAAATCACCGCTGCACCCACGTACGTCCCACCACTCCACTTTTAATAGACCTCCATCTCCTTATAACTTATCAATGCTCTCTCTCTCTCTCTCTCTCTCTCTCTCTCTCTCTCTCTCTCTCTCTCTCTCTCTCTCTCTCTCTCTCTCTCTCGCTCTCTCTCTCTCTCTCTCTCTCTCTCTCTCTCTCTCTCTCTCTCAGCTGATTGGAAACATGACACCATCCCTCTCTCCTCCTTCTGTCCTCGCTTGGTTTTTCACACTCCTTTTTGACAGACTGTAATCCTTTCTTCTTTTTTTTTTACTGGAGTCTGCACTTTTTCCTGTTCTTCTGGCATCATTAGCCCCTCTACCACCAACCACAGCACTTGTTATCCCTCTGTTTTTCTTTTTATGAGAGAGAGAGAGAGAGAGGGAGAGGGAAAGAGAGAGAGAGAGGATTGATAAGTTATAAGGAGATGGAGGTCTATTAAAAGTGGAGTGGTGGGACGTACGTGGGTGCAGCGGTGATTTAAATTAAATGTGTGGGTGTGTGTCTCAATGGGCGTTGTTGAGGGATGGATGGAAGTACAGATTCTGTACAGGCCCTTGGTGCATTCATGATGATAACATATAGACTTAACTGATTGATGATCAGTTTATTTAACTGTGATCTCAGCGCTCTGGTTCCTAGTTGGTGATCTGCCTTCGTCTCTTCTACTGCGAATACAGTAACTTTAGGCCTGAACTGTTAGCAAGCATAGCTTCTAGCATATTACATCAGGGTTTCCTGCAGCGCTTCATAGGCAGAAATGGCAGTAAACATGTATATAGTATATAGTTATTGGTAAATAATAAAAAAAAGAGGCTGATAGCTGTGTTATTGATTTTCCTGTGTGTAACACTGTACATACATACATACATACATAGAAGCACTGCTTATACAGCAATGTGATTTATTATAAAACACCAGACTATGTGTTGTCTTACAGTCATGAAAAGATTTAGCTATATATTTTGCAGCAGTCCATACAAACCATGATGAACCCTCGATGATGAACCTGGAAATATGTTGTTCCCTCGTGTGATGTCATTGAAACGCATTTGCATACCAGAATTATGGGTGTTGTGTGGTAAATCGCAGCCAAAATGTGAAGATATACGGTTACATTTTAACAATAATACCACTTTTATTTCCTTTGAATATTTAGATACTGGTCAGTAAAGAACTGACATAATTTGTGGAAACCATGCTGTTTGCCATCACTCAGGTATAAAAGAGCGAAGTGTCTCACTCTGACGTACAGACCTGACATTAGCTCTTGAATAAGAAGTGATCAAATGAGGCTACGTAAATGAAGGAGAGGGAAATCGACGGTGTGGTGGTGCTGCAGATGGGCAATGTTGGCTGGCTCAGGTGGCGTGGATGGCTCCTGGGTTAGGAAGCAGTAGGGCTTGACCAATACATCAGCCCACCTGCACCTAGCCTTCCCTTCCATCTCCCAACTCCCACCTCATCTCTCTCTCCTCTAAACGACTCCCAAACCAATAATAACACTCCCCTGCCCAGCTCCTCGATAACAATTACTCTCCATCACAGCCTTTCCTCCCTTTCCTCTCTTCCGTAATATCAGGCACTTCTTAATCCCTCCTCTCTTCTCGTCCTCCATCCGTGCCTCTTTTTCTCAACCACACTGCCCCCCCCCTACGAAAAGGCTTGAGTAGACCAGGGCCTCTTTTCCACTACCGACTGACTAAAGACCGTTTAAAGCCTTGAATACAGTTAAATCGCTTAAGTCTTAAACTATGTTTTAGTTTATGTTTCTTGGTGTGCTTGGTGTGTTTTTTCCAGTGAATAATCTGCCCAGTTGCTCAGGCCCAGAGTATATTCTGATGGTTATACTGTAATTTCCATTTTCATGTTTATCCCAGTTACAAAATTGTTCCTAAATTTTATTGTAACTGGCATTTAAATAGCCTATAAAAGTAATTTGTGGCCCAGCTGTGAATAAGGCTCAGGCCTGTAGGTGTCGAGTGAATGTAACCACATGCATGTAGTGCACACTAACACTTGAAAGCCCTGTCCGTCAAACCAAAAACTCTCTCTCTCGCTATCTCTCTTGCTCCCGCTCTCTCCCTCTGACACACACACACACACACACACACATACAGGCACATCCACACACATGCATACAGGGGTGTTGAGGTGAGCTGTGAGGCCCCAGTAATACCTGTGTGCACAGGGGTGTTTCAGCGGTGAGAGAAGCCCTCCACAGAATAATAAAGGGAGGCGAGAGGAGAGAGGTGAAGGGCAGGAGAAGGAAGAGGAGGAGGTGGAGGGGAAATAGCAACTAAAAATAGCACTGAATCGCCAGCCTTTCTCAAAACTGGCTTTTGCAAAGTCACACTTGCCCCAAGCAAAAGATTTGAAGTCTCCTGGAATAATAGATTCACTGTGCGCTCTCTCCTCCCTCAACACGGCTTTCTCCTTTGCTACAAAGAGATGCGGCAGAGGGAGGGGAATAAACGGAGAATATTCTCTCCATTTTAGACCACAGACAGGTTTTTGTACTCCAGGTTGAATGGAAACCCTGAGATCTGAGGAAGCTTTTTGCGGTATTGACAGTATAATTTTGAAAGTAATGAATATAAATCGTTGTCTGCATTTCAGAAAGCTTTTGGAGTTTTCAATCTTTCAGTTGATGCCGTTACCCTGCACCTGTACCATGGACTATTTTTAGGTCACTGTTATCCAGCTCGACACATTTCCAAATTGGATTTAACCAGGCTAGCACAGCACAGCTCAGCTCAGCTCAGACTAGGCACAGTTTGTAATGCAAATACAATAGCATGACCTGCACAGTATAGCTAACTTTCGCTTGACTGGCATATCAGTACAGTTTTATACACAGCTCTACGCAGGCTGGGCTTTCCCATAAACATCTGCGTTTGGAGATCATTTTGTTTAGAGGACAAATTTAATGGTTAGTTACCTGGATCGGGTCAGGTAATTTATCCAATGTGACGCGACCCCCTGTGGAGGGCAGTTAGCAGGGAGATGAAAGGGTGAAAGGGCATCCCCTACGTTAAGACACGTCTCTCACCATTGCCACCCCGCTGGCAAAATAATGGATAGCACAAAATTAAAATATTGTGGTTTTAAAGGAGACAAGGTTATTTAAATCTTTGGTCCACAGCAGTAACATTCTTACTGGACCCTCTATAGTTTACCAGTATTGAATGATAAACATCAGATAATGATGTTTTAAAGGAAGGAACTCCTGTTTTAGAGAACAATAGAGAGAAAAAACAATTTCAACAAATCCACCAGTGACATTTAGTGATGGGGTGAGATCTTTTATGTCTTGAGGGGGTGGTTACTCGACAGAGCAAATGTACAACAACAGGGTTGAATGGTGATCACTGGCAGTGCAGCTTTCCCTGAGACCTCTAGTGGGATAATCCGGGCATGCCTGTTTAGAATTGCAGTTATCAGTTATCAGTTATCAGTTTTTTATCATTTTACAATCTGTTGACAGTGGAGACAGACAAATATGTTGGAGTCGACATAGCTAACATCACGCCAAGCCAACAAACATTATAAATGTTGCTTCAGTGACAATCAAAAAGCACATGGTGAGAGTGTGTGCGTTTTCGTGCTTAGCTTTACCTTTTTGTATGGATCCACAGAAGGCCTTGCATATGCCAATGCTGCCAGAGAGACTCATAAGCCACCCTTCATAAACCTCTAGAAATAATTCAGATTTTACTTCCTGACAGCAAAATGTTTTGCTATGCAATATCAGCCAAAACTCTTCCAGCACACTGGCTGCCTAGCATTTGCTGCCTGGTAAAATAAACTGATTGGGCATTCTGGCAGGATGCAGTGGGACCTTTTGGGACCACAGAGGTTTCTCTGGCAGTCTGTCTAGATAGATGCTGCTGGCTGGGCCAAAGGTCACTGCTGCTGACACCATGCAGACCAACCATTCTGGCAGATGTGAGAAATGCAGCGCACACACACACACACACACACACACACACACACACACATAATACAGTACCTGCTCAATAAACATGCCATGTCCCTCAACTGTAATTCCCCTATACCCCCAATGCACCAGCTAGCTCGTGCTTGGGTAACAAAAGTAAAATCAAAGTGTTGTGTGAAATATGGCTGGGATTTGTTATTAGGTGAAAGCTTTGTTTTCCCTGGCACACGGGCAGAGCGGGGGATTTAGGCCTCCCTATTGGAAAGCATACAGATTAGCCAGGCGGGAAGCAGCCGCCGCCGAGCGCTGCTTTTCAAGTTTGTAGCATGGCTGACTCTGAGCCGTCCATGTGTGGAGAGGAATGGATAAACACTCTCCACGGCTCCCGGGGAGCAGAGAAACATTAAGGAGAAAACACTGAAAAGCAGAGATTTTAGAGAAGGTTGTGTTTGACCACAGTCGGCGCTCCACTGCAACGTTCCACAACCGTTCTACAAAGGAAGCGAGTGTGGGCAGCGGCGACTACGGGAGGTTTCTGGGAAATATAATTCTATTCAGTTTGCTGTTGTTTCTGTGGCATTTAAGTCCAACAAGCACAAAGGGGAAAAAAATAAGAAACGCTCTGATTATTGCTGTTACCTCTTCTTTCTCCCGGTTCGCTGCGCTTGATTGGTCGGCTGGCGATGAAAGGGAATTACTCGTGCGTGCTAATGTGGATGGAAGATGCTTTTCAGACGACCGCTTCTATAAATATATATCGTACATATGGAAGAGTAAAGAGGAACCCCTGGCTCAAGGGCATAAGACTACTCTTATGCCCATAAGACTACTCTTATGCCCTTGTGCATGTTCAGCACGCACTTAGACAATCATGCCACAAACATATGCACACACACACACACACATATGTACACATATACACTCAGGATGGCTTTTGTGAGGGTGAGGCTGTGCTCTCCTGTCATCTTTTATTCAGGGCGGCTCTATATGTCTATTTTCAGCCCTGCATCACTCTGTATTTATGAGCTGCTTTCTAGCTACTGGATTTAGGAGAATGGTATCATTTCAGCAAAAATACTCCCCCTTACTGCCCCTTTCACGATGCTGCTGCCCCTCTCGTACACACACAATCACATTCTGTGTAAATTACACTTCATTGCAGCCAGTCTGCATATTCATGAGGTAATTTGTGCCAATGCCACGGCAGAGCTCCACATCTAACAGCAGGGTGACACGCAGTCACTTAAATACTGCTCCCTCATACCGCACTACACTCTACCTACACCAGTTTACTATATATAGTCGTATAATGTGCATTTAATGACATTGGGGGGGCGGGCACAGATAGAGACAGACAGACCGAAAGACACGGAAAAAGAGAGAAGAGTAAAAGAGAATAAGGGAGAGAATGAGAGAGCAGAAGGTGGCGACTACCGAGGGGAGCAGAGGTGGAGGGAGGAGCAGGAGGAGGAACAGAGGTGAGGAGGCTTTGTGGAAGGCGCCACAGCCCCCGTGGTGGCCTCGGTGAGTCAGCGGTGGAAGCCGGAATGATTAGAGCCGTGCTCTGGGTCTCCAACGCCATTAAAACGGTGCACACGTTAAATATTCAATGAGACATTTTGGGCGAACGTGTGCAGGAGCAGGCGAAAGGGCATTTCTGCTACAACACGTGCCACGTTGCAGGCGTATATATGTAAGCGCGCGCATGTGTGTGCGTGTTGTGCTCGGGGAGTCGTTCTGTAGCACGTGTGTGTATTCGCATGCCGATACATGCAAGGCAGGCTTTTCCCTAAATGTTAACATGGATTGTGGCTTGAGATTGAGAGACCTGGGTATAGGCAAGGGCATCAACTTACTGAACTGAATTGATGGCGAAGTCCCTGCATCTTATATCATTTGCCACCAAAACTTTCAAAATTGACTACATTTCTGGGGACTAAGTGAAGCAGTCACTGAGGACTGATGAGATATTTCTATTTGGTCAATAAATTATTAGACATAGGTCAACAAATGCACACAAATTTGGACTCATTTAGGCCAAGGTTGATCCGACAACATCCAGGGTGAAACACGATGCTAATCAGAACTGTCAAGGCACCAGGGTCAAGCAAAAGGCCCTATAGCGACTCATTCTGTCACAAATTGTCTAAAATAATTGAAATGAAGACCTCATTTACAAAATGCTATATTCCCATTTAGAAAGAGGAAAAACAATCATAGCCTGAAGTCCATCATTGGCTAGCTCTGAGATATAGAGAAGAGTCTGTAAAAAGAGTTACCTCAACCTGCCCTTTAAAAAGTACCAACGTTGGTTCTAATTTTGTGCCGTCAATCACTCTGAAAGAGGTGTCACTGCTTTCAAAGGGTGGGTATGTCCTTTTGTAATGAAATTCTTCACATCTTCCTGTCCACACACGGCCATCTAGTGTGTGTGTGTGTGTGTGTGTGTGTGTGTGTGTGTGTGTGTGTGTGTGTCATTAATATTATCATTAATTAATCATTAATATTGGGATTAGCTCTTTTGTATAACCATGCTGAAAAGAAGACCACAGAGTACTCTCTCTCTCTCTTACACGCACACACACACACACACACACATACACACACACACACACAAAGTTGGTAAAGGTTAGACCGTCCCCCTTCCTTTTCTATTTGGTTAGACGGACAGCTTGTTTGTGTATCGACTCCTTTTAAAGTCATCGCACGAATGCATGCAGGCTAGTGGATGTTACGTTTCACAAGCCACTTCCTGTTGGTTGGAGTCGGTAGGTCTTAGCCCAGGCTGCGTTGGAGGTTATCTTAACTCACATTGACTCAAGACATGTTGGCTCACTACTGTATAGAATGAGCATAGGAATGAGGGGTAGGACAAATGCCACAGTATTTTCCCCATCAATTCACTTTGGAGCCGCGTGCCTGCCGCTAGAGGCTGATGTATTGTTACTGTACATTCTGCAGTGGAGCTCCATTTGTCTCAATCACTAGATTCTTCTATTATCATTCCAGCCCAGTTACTTTTGGGAATGTTACCAAGCGCAACAAATGAATAATACACCACATATTCATTACACAAATAAAGTGTGAGATGCGCGCGTGCCAAAAGCCTCGTTCTACAAATGGCCCTTTGGCTGTGTTTAAAGAAACCAATGGTGCATTTAGCTGAGGAATAATCACGAGCATCAATACTGGCATTGAAACTAATGGCCAATGGACATCAACAAACAAATGTAGCCGTGCACTAATTGGACAGCTATACTATTGAAGTCTGTCTGCTACTCAAGATTAGAACACATAAGTAGAAGGTTTATGTTTAAGAAAATTGGAAGAGAATACAATATTACAATAGAATGCAATAGAATAGGATGTGCTAGCTCGCGTAGGGTGGCTCAGGGATGCTAACAAGATGGGGACAGAGGCAAACAATATCTCTAACATCTCTTCTTAATCCCACTTGGATTGTCTGCTGCAGGCAAGCACAGTGTGTATCCAGTGTGTGTGCACAGCAATGTATTTTCCGTACCAAATTTAAACTTCACAGTTACTCTGTGCCTCGCTTTTCTGAAATTGAATTCAAATCTCTCATCTGGCCCAATAAGCAGTGGAGAGGGCAGTGGTGTCACTCCACTGCAGCTCACCTGCAGCTCACCTGCAGACCATGCAGACGCTAGAAACTACTTTATTTCCTCCCATCAGTACCTCCCCCTCCTCAGTCAGTAGTCCCAAACCGGATTGGTGGCTGTTTATTGCATGCTTCTTTATGGCCCGCGGCGTGAGTGAGTGAGTTTGGCACTCCACAGGGAGAGAGAAAACAGTACAAGATTACACGCTAGTGTTCCACTCCTGGGCTGGGCTCTGTCACAGCTCGCCTCAATCTAATAAACACATGTCTTTATTGATCTAGTCCGTACTCCTCCATGTTTTTTTTTTATTCTCCCTCTTTCCCATTCCCTCGCCATTTGCCTGCATCCCCGCTGTTACTCATAAACAGAGTATGCAGCGTTCCCCTGGTACCGTACTTGATCTTAACACTATCAAAAGAAGGCAAAAGGAGTTTTCATTTTGTAAGTTGTTTTGTGTGTATGCATATCTAATTGTGTGGGTGCTTATGTAAGTGTGTGTGTGTGTGTGTGTGTGTGTGTGTGTGTGTGTGTCTGAATGCCAGTGTGTATCTGTGGAACTGCACAGTACCAATGTATGGCTATATGCTTGTGTGTGTTGGCCTAGCCCGACTGCGGCTGAAACAACTCGGCTGCAGAGAAAAAAGGCTGCAGAATTCACTGTATATTTATTAATATGGTTGTCATGACTACAACAGTGCCAGACCACCAAGATGTGTTCCTCGAGGCGGAGTTAAGGTGTGTGTGTGAGAGTGTGTGTCCTGTCCAGGTGTTACTGAAGCGATTGCGGTCAGTGTTTTGGCGTGTCAGGCTTTGTAGAGGAGGCTGACTCTGTCGCCAAGGTGTGTCCGCTGAACCACGACAGAGAAATAGAGAGAGGAAGAGAGTGATGAAGAGTGAGAGAGATAAAGAGAAAGGTGGGGGTGGGAGACGCAGTGACTGACAGAGAGATAGAAAAAGATGGAGAGGGTCACTGAGAGGCTTAAGGCACCATCACACTCAGAGGAAAGCTACAGAGGGAGAAAAGGCTAGACAGGCGTAGAGACACAGACAAGTAGAAATAGATCTGTATATTGCTGTTGTCATCTGAAAACCTTGTAACTCCAGCCTTGGGAGATTTTCATGTTTTATCTTCCACTGTTTCACAAGTATTACATGGTCCTCTATGGGTTGAGCAAAATGTATGACCCTTGGCCTTATGAGACCCTTTCAAAGCCCCACTGGATACACTCAAAAATGCATGGTTGCCAAGCTAAAACAAGTTTTTCTTAATTGCTGAAAAGTGGACATATTGGAGATATGAGGTTTTCACCTGACAGTGATATATTATACATACTTCATATCTAGTTAATAGCTCATATCTATGTGTTTATAATATATATTGCAACATGCATGTGCATAATATAGAGTCACAGATATGAACACTGTACACTGTACACACTGTACACACAACAGGATCCCTGCGGGACACACGCACACACACACACACACACACACACACACACACTGGACAGAATAAAGTGATGTGATTTAACTCTGTGAATAAACACAAAACTGGAATGGAAATCTGAACTGAGATAAGCGCACCCTTGCACCTGCTGAGCCATATCCCACATGACTACACACAATCTGTCCACTTCGACTTTTGTCATGTTCCATCCAACCCAGCATTGTTATAGGACAGAGTTCCCTCCTGTTCCTCCTCCTCCTCCTTTCGTAACTCTGTGAGTGTGTTTGTGAGTGTGTCAGTGTCTGAGGGTGTGAATGTATTTCTGCTGCATCAGCAGGCACTGTCACCCAGGCAGACTGTGGAGGTGGGCGTGGGGAAGGGCGGAATAATCTGTCTGCACTGTCCAAAGAAACACACACACACAAACACACCTACACGTTAAGAGATACACACTATAAAATGTTTCCATTTTAGATAATAATAAAGCTTCATGTTCAGTCTTATTTTTCTTGAACAAGTGAATATTCTGCCAATGCACTGACACAATTCCACTGGTTTCCAATGCAGAGTTTTCTATTAACAAGTATCAGTATCTTGAAACAAGGCAGAATGAGGCAGAACACTTCACTAGAAACCCTGTGAAATATTGATTTGATTTGTAAGTTGACTTGTTTCAAGAAAAAGATTATTTGAAGACTCCACACGAGACTACATTACTTGATAAGATGGATATTTTTCTGCAGTCAACACACACAGACACACACATACAGTACATGTACTGTACCTACCTATTAGATCACAACGGTTTGTCTCTGTCTAGTCAAAGCTGCACACTACATTACATTCAGCCCTAGCTCACCTTAGCTTGTAAGTGGCCCAGTGGTGACATTTGCTCCAATTAGCTTCACCCTATCAGGTTGCTTTAGATCTGCGTTAAGTGGTTAGAGATAAGAGGCATAGTGCTGCTACCAAAGACTGCTTCTCCTGCAGATGAGCCATATTCTCCTGAGCCGTGACCACAGCAGTCATTTTAAACAGCCCCAGTCACTGGAGCTATTACACACCTCGTTGGATTAAAAGTAGCCGGGGAATCATGCAGTGGCCCATGGTGTGATAAAAGGAGTGGTAAAGTGTATGTGTGTGTCTGCATGCTGTGCATGCCTATGACGTGTTGAGTGTGTGAAAGTGTGTTTTATGACTGCGCATAGCTAATACATGTGTGTTTGCTCACTAAGAACATGCTTGATCGATTTGGATCAAAGCCCCTGATCAGAATCTTAAAATCGTATTCTTATAACAAGTGAATACGTTTGCCAATGCGGTGATATAATTTTGCTTATTTCCAATACAAATGCAATTTGTTTCAAGAATTTTCTTCAGTTATGTGACATTGTCTTGGTAGTAATGGAATGATCTCTTTATATTAATATAATATAGATACTGAAATAGAAAAATCTCCATCTGCAGATTTTGTTTCACTTTTATAAGGAATGATAAGAATGTTAAGGTGATAGACTAAATGACTAAATGACTAAATGATTTGCTAAGATGGACATTTTTTGTTGTAAAGGTTTGCCGCAGGCCATGCCCTATCTCTCTTCTGTCTTTCTGGTATCTCCTCCTGTATGTAGTATCTAGTAGAACAGATATCCCACATGAATAATATGAAAAAGAGCATGTATTTTCTTTGTATATGAGTGTGTGTGTGTGTGTGTGTGGGAGACAGAGAGAGAGAGAGAGAGAGAGAGACACCCTTGCTTAGGACAGGTAGCAGCCGAGTTGTTGATGCCGATGTGGTCGCTGTATGCATTTCGACGAGGTTATATAACACGTCACGCTGCATAACTGGCGAGCTTTGTATGCTGCTATTTATAGAAAAGCTTTGATGGAACAAACACCATGACACACAGACACAAAAACATCAACCTGTGTGCAGGTGTGTGTGTGCACATTTCTATACACACGAATGCACAAAAGATCTTTTCCCCGACATTCTCTCTTGCTCACACACACAAACACAGCCATAAATAGGCTGACACCCAATCAAAGATGTAATTGTTGTCAGAGGCACGAAGAGACTATATTAATTTCTGAGGCTACTGGAGGTAAACAGCTAATTAGTGATGTGTCCTGATCAGTCACCATGTCCGTGGTAGAACAGAGAGGCTCCTATCCTCTCTCTCTCTCTCTCTCTCTCTCGTCATCGTCTGGGTTGCTCTCTCTTTCTGTCTGTGTCACTCTCTGTCTCGTTCATACTCTCTCTGTCTTTTGTACACACACACACACCACACACGTGGACAAGTAGATATGGTGCACAGAGCCACAGTCTGGTGTGGCATTTCCTTTTGTTCATTTAAATACCAAATAGTCCGGACAAAAAACCATTACAGGGCGCAATGTGGCGTGACGGCTTTTTGATCAGCTGGAGAGAGAAATAAGGGGAGAAATGTTAGGGGCATTACCGCTCATTTTCTCTAGGTGCTCCGATAACGTTTAACCAGATGATTGCTTTGTTTAGAGCCCTGCTAACTTTGTCTAGCGCTGCAGCCACTGAATGTAAAGGCAAGCCAGGCTTAGAGTTGGAGTACCTTCCTGTGAATACGAATGACATTGCTAAAATAGACATACATGGTAGCAGCTGTATTTTGTTAAGCTACATTGTCCACATGTATACATTGTTATTGGGAATTTATATATATCTCGAAGCAGCAATACTGAAGATAATGTAGACTCCCTGTGTTCAATTTCCTCCCTTTCCAGAAAAATACATCAGCAGGCATCCAGACTATCGGCCTCAGTACGGTTTAACAAGGCAATGTGTCACTGTAGTGATTTTCAAACCATGTAGACTTGTACTCTAGGAGAAAATGTCTCAAATTTGTGAATTACTTCTTAAAAACAACACAAAGCACTTCTGATGTTTTTTTGTACAACATTTAGAGATATCGAATTTGGCAATAATTTCCCCCAGACAGCTCTGACGATATGCTAGGGCATCTGGTCCCATCTCAATGAAGGGTGGCCAACAGCCATGCTGTGGGGCATGATGGTATTCTAAACACAGGGGGTGTGGTGTTGTTTTTGAATTTTCCATTAGCAGCCACAGTCATAGACCCAAAGAGCCACTAAACTAGCACACGGAGCAAGCTACTTCGCCATGTTCGCTATGTTACTCTTTCATGCTATGTTTGCCACTACTGTGCTAATTCCCTGCCATGTAAACCATACGCTGCATCAGCTCCATGCTGTGTGAGTTCCATGTGTTAGCGTCAGCATGCAATGAACTTAAAGCAGCACCCTGAGGTAAACTATCGGTGCAGCCAGAGCACAGAGACGTTACAACCCATCCATCTTCCATATGCTGCATTAGTGTACCTCCAACCCCCCCCCCCCCCCCACCATATAGAAAACAATAAAAAGCTCAATATAGGAATTGTCTTTTATGAGAACTCATAACTGTTAAGTCTCCCTGCCCACCAGTAAGGTTAGCTATCACAAACTCCTGACGCTGAACAAACAAGAGGCTCAGAGAGAGGAATCTCGATAAGGTCATAACTCAACAACTGCTCACAATATGGAGGACTAGATTACGTGGTGACCAAATAACATCACAAATGTGATCACGCTATTGCTGGATTTATGTTTCAGCTCTCTGATGCCAAACACTAATTTTGGAATATGGAAGCTATTTGCTTTTGAGTTTTCGTGATTATGAACAAAGCTGCTTACAACTGTACAACTTAGAACTTGTCTTTTCCAATGACACATTTAACTGAATTGCAGAAGCTGTAGACTGACGATTACATCATTATCATGTTCCTACCTTCCTTGTTTTGATCCGACTGATGTTTAACAGAGCAAGAGAGATAGAGTAAGAGACAGAGGAAGAGAGAGACAGAGATAGAGATAGAGAGGGAGAGAGAGAGGGGAACGAGAAGACATTGACAGCCGCCCAAACCTAGCTGCCTTTCAAGGTATCAGAGCAACAGCAGCACCTCGGCAACCAAACAGATAAGACTCCAGCCAAGATATCAAACAGCATCAGCAATAAGCAACCGCCACAAACAAACACTTCTGCAGCCAGCCAGAGGCACTTCACCAACTACTGCCAAACAGCCCTGGGCCACCTCGGGAGGTATGGAGGGGAAGAAACAGCCCAAACAAATTGGAAATGTCAAACGGTACCCCGGCTGACCCCACTCTGCTTCTTCATCAAAAACTTAATAAAGAAACCGAGATGTCTTACAGAGCGGAGTGGGCTTTTATATGTTTGATGTGTTGTTTGAGTGGGAGGCTGGTTCAGCGTCTAGGTGTGTTGGTGGCAGCAGTAGGGGAGAGATCTAAATGAATGTGTTACTCGCCATTGCATCATTATTTTACCGTATTTAAAATACAACTTTCAGTGGGTAACCTGAGGGCTGTTTCTAACAGTCAGATTATGCCATAGACAGCTAACTTACTGTCATGAAAATAATTTTTGTCCATAATATCAAATAAGTAAGTCTGACTGCTATGTATCCTGAATATGTTAGGGAGAGGGATGTTATTATTTTTTGCAGCTTGCTAACATGGTCGTCCTGATTCCTGAATAGAGGTGCATCGATACCAATTTTTCAGAACCGGTACGAGTACTTCATTAAGTAGGCTGATACTACTTACTACTACTTACTGATCAGATGCATTAAAAATTGTACAACAATCTTCAATCAAATAAAAGAAAATGATAATAATGATAATATAAAATGAGCAATTATGAGCAATGTTCATACACACAAACAAGCACATTTTCAGCAGCCGCCCCTAATTCTAAGCCATATTGATGAACATGTGTTGCAGTTTTTGGAGTAATACAAAGTACCTGAATGAGTGACGCATTCTTAGTGAGTAATACATTTGAGTTCATGTTTTTACAAACATTGGACTATCACCACAAATGAAAACTTTTTTGTCTGTTTGATTTGAAATGGATATAACATCCCCTACACTTGACTACAGATACTTTCTTGGGGCTGACATCTCAAATTCGGGAAGCTGGAGAAATCGGGGACCATTGCCAAACCCCCTAGGAGTATGTACTGCCTGAAAGCTGAAGTGAACTCGCAAGCTCATGTGTACTGTATTTCCCATATGCCGTGAATTTCCCATATGGTGTGAATGCGGCATAACCATTATCTAAATGTCCACATATTACTAAAAGTGTAATATGCTCAAATGTTCCCCTGACGATGTAAATGGAAACATAACTTAGCCTTGTTTACTTTTCTCAAAAGCCTCTCCAATATGTCCTTCCTTGTCCATCATCTCTGCCCATCATGTGCTTTGCTTTCCTTGCCTCCAGCTTGAGCCATCTTCTTAAACAACGATCTGATTCTGTGGTTGTTGCCAAACTAAAATATGACCCAAACTGCAGTAGACTGACAAACAGTTCAGACAAATTGGTATTATGTTTGCTGAGGCAGGTCAAAACATGATAGTGAATTTTCGGTGTATATGCATGCCTTGGCCTTGAAAGAACAGGATATTTTTTGATGGACACCCATTCACAATTTTATCTGCGATGACTTCATAGCCATTCAGGAATGGGTGTGGGAAAGTGTTTTTGTTTATAGTGACACATTTGTCATAACATACTTTCTTTTTTTCTTTACCCAATTTTCATTCAAGGGTGATGAGCTTAATTTACTGATAACAATTGCAGGAAAATTGCAGTATGAAATTGGAGTTTGTTACTTATTGCCCAGGGAGCCTTCTCTATAATTGGACTGAACTGTATCCACAGTACAGTCAATATCCACATGACACATTTACATCCCTATATTTTGTTTTGTATAAAGGGAATACTTATAGCCATCTGTGGCAAGCGGAGGACAATACAACGCTGACGGCCATACATTCATCATTCACTCCATACTGCCGGATATGAATCATGCTCTGTGTATTGTCCCCCACTAAAGGAATTAGTTGAGGGTTGCGATGCTGTCCCATTCCTCATCTGTTTCCTCTGTCTCATTTATCTCTGTCTTCCTTGTTATTTTTTAAGTTAAGATTTATTGTCATCAGCACAGAGGTGCAATGAAATGCTTCCTCCTCTAATCCTCTTCAGATGAGAGAGAGAAACAAAAAACAGCAGAAAGCAAAGAAAAACACACACACACACACACACACACATATATATATACACTGTATTTATTGTGTAAGTAGGGAAAAAATGTTAATTCAAGGTCATATAGTTTCATTCTACGGGATGCAAAAGCAATCACACTCGTTAATACTTCAAAACCACTGAGCACAGATGAAACCATATAATTCCAAGAAACAAATTTCCCCTTTGAGTTTTTGTGAGGTTTTTTTTTTCTCCAGTGATCTTGTGGTAAATGGGAGAAAACTATGAACTCCAGTCCATGGTCACCACAAGGTCAAGAACCGCCAGTATGAACAACAAATGTATAGAAGAATTCCAAAATGAGCCACCACCATTTGAAAAACTGACTTACAAAACACTTGCTTACAAGAAAATAAAATTTACCATGGAAAATCAGTTGGAAAATAGTGACATTTAGCAAAATATAGTCATCTGATTTTTGAATTGTTGTACAAAAAACTTTCCCAACATATGTACTTTCAAAATAGTGTGAATTTGAATGTGTATTGTCATGAAAAGACACTATTTACTACTTACTATAGGGTTCCATGAATGCTATGAATTCATATCATGAGGTTTTATATCATCTTAAAAAGGCGGGAAAACTGTATTTCAGAACCAAAACGCTTGGTAAACACCGTTTAGATGGAGGCATCCTTTAGTACATCCCTGCTGGTCTCTCCCTTAAATCTGCCAACACCTCCCCCTTTCATTCTCTCTCCTCCTCATTCCCTTTCATTTTCTAAACTCTGCATCTCCTCCTCCTCCTACTTCTCTTCCCCTTCTGTCCTTTATTTGCTCATTCTCTCCCTCTCACAGCCCTCTTCGTCCTCCTCCTCTCTGCCTTCTTCCCTCTCCAGCTCCTCCATCTTAGCTTGTCATTGCGGAAGTGACGGCAGGCTTGTGCATGCCAGTGATGTCACAGGTAGAGGTGTGTGTGTGTGTATGTGTGTGTTATATCGCTCTCTGTGTTCGGACCGTGTGAGTGAGATGATCCTCCTTCTTGCTCGCCCTCCCTGCCTCTCCTCCCTCCATCCTTTCATCCCTCCCTCCCTCCTCCCTCCACCCTCCACTCCCCCCCCCCCCCCCGCCACACACTTCCACTCGCATAAAGGAGTCAATTTGTCAGAGATGTCAGGGGTGCTAACGAACAGCCAGCTTCTTGCCATATGCCTGAGTGTGTGCGTGCATGTGTGTGTGTGTGCATGCACAGTGTTGCTGCAGCTGGGTGTGAACAAGTGTGTGCCAAGTGTACCAAGCAGACAAGTACATGTGTATATATAGTCGCTGTATAGAGCTCTATGGGAGACAATTTCAAAGGTGTGATTTAGTGCGTCTATCCTCAGCCTATAGAGTCAGGTGTTAAATGTGTTAATTAATACATGACAGCACCACGTGACTGTGTTTCTGCCTGCCTGCCTGTCTGCGTGTGTGTGTGTGTGTGCATGCATGCATGTGTGCACATAGATTTTGCTTTGTGTGCGTATTTAGGGTGTTAGCATGCAGTGCCACCTGTGGAGTGTGATGACCAGTCTATTTGACAGGCGTCCCAGTCACAGCGGTCTTTCCGTCGCCGCGGCGACTGGGTCACTAGAGTTAATTATTCTCAGTGCTGGTCCGTCATGCTCCATGTCGCAGACACACGCACGCACGCACGCACGCACGCACGCGCGCACACACACACAGACACACACACACACACACACACACACACACACACTTATGCAATTACACACGGACGTGAAGTAGAAACACACTTTCTCCCATCTTTGACCTGGTTAAGCTCAACGCCTCTTAACTGCGGATGCTAAATACCACACACATCCATGTAGACAAAGAGCACATGCATGCACACACACACTCACACACGCATACACACAGTCTCTCCTTTAACTATTAAAGCTTTGTTTCCCTCACCCACATGCACACACGCATGCACACACACTGCCCCAGCGCCCTAAATGTACAGATTTCTACAGTTGAATGACAGTGGCTAATGAGATCTAGTCTGCTTGCTAATTAAAGTCTTGTCATACATTAATTACCATGTGCTTAAGTATATAAGGTCTTATTTGAGTGCTGGCTAATTTTCCCTTTAACCTTTACTTAACCAGGTTTTCCTTTGGATTACTTTATCCTCTGCGAAGAGTAGCCACCCAGGGATGAGAGGATTTGAGCATTGGATTTATTCTACATTTTTCATGTCTACGGCCTTTCATGTTTGCCTTTGCACTATATTTGAACTTATATATTGCATTTAGTGCACATTACATAGGACGTAATTAAGTTTTAATTTAAAACACGTATGTGAGCACCGTTTTTGCAAATAGAGAACAGGAAAAAAAACAGAAAAATGAAATTAACTAGCTCTGTGGTTAATCAGCCCTGCAGTTATCATTGCTGTCCAGCTGGACTAAAAAGCTCAGCTTCTTCACTCAATTTGCTGAAAATCGTGCTAATCCTTCTTACCTTGGTCACTGTTATACTACTCAGCCACTTCACTTATATAAAGGTGTGTTGTTTCTCAGGAGAATAGGCAAGAACCTGTCGATATCACGTTTCTACCACAAGTGTTGACGTTGGAAATTGATATACTGGCTAGAAAGTATAGAAGCAGACGGAATTGGAGAGCAGATCGTCTGGCAGTCAGCAGCCAGCCACACATTTTCAAGCACGAGACTTTCCTGTTGATGAATTGTCACAGTGACTCTGTCCTGTGCAGGCCAGCATACAGATATTAGGGCTGGTGCTAAAATACATTTGAGTTTGATTCCAAAATGAGCTACACCTACTCCCATAAAATGATTGGTAGCGCAAACTGAAACACATTATAGTACTAGTAGTTTTTGAAAGATAATAAATAACTTAAACAAACAAAATTAAAGCGCAGACTGGATCCTCAAGATTTTAGAGATATTGAATGATAAACTTAAGGTGGCTGTTGTTTTTTTTTTCAATATGGGTCATTTTGTATATATTTTTTTCATATGTTGTTTTCATGAAATAAATGTACCTTAAGATTGTCTCTTTGGCATATTATTGTCGGTGGAGCAGCTCCACCAAACTTTGTTCATAGGAACTCCATAGAGGAAATGTTTTATGGAGAAGCACACTGAGTGGCACTACTTTGTTTACAATCCAAGATGAATTTATGACTCTCTATCTAAACAATGGAGCGAACCCTGGCTTAGCTGTTAGGAGCAGAAGGTAGCCATATGTGAGTGGGTAGGGCTAGCGGAACATGCTGACACACACACACACACACACACACACACACACACACACACAAACACGCGCACACCATTTGTTAGGCAAGCCAGGCTGCTCAGGCACTGTATCTAACCAACCATCGACCAATGAATTACATTATTGCACAATAGCATTTACAGAGCGCACCAAATGTTGCAAATGTCTCTCTGTCTGCCTCTTTCTCTCCCTCTCTCTCTCTCTGCCTCGCTCTCCCCACCTCTCACACTTGGTATTCCACAGCAGGTTCACAGCTAAAAGGGGGAAAAAAATGCCACAGTTGAAAACCGAATCCAAACAGCTAAAAAAAGAGCTCTAATTTGGCAAAACAAATGAGCGCCCTCACGACTGAGAGCACATCAGACGAGTGATATGCAAATGAGCGCGCCATGTGCCCTTGAGCACGCTTGCCAGATGCCGATGATCACCCCCCACCCGGTGGGTCGTGGTGTAGATCTCGCAGCATGGGGTGAGAAAAAGAGGGGGAGCATGGAAGGAGACCGTTTTAGTGCAGGTTCGATTCTCTCCAGACTATTTTGGCAAATCTCACGGTTTGGCATCGCTTGCACAAGGTACATTTCTAGCAGGCAGTCATTTTTTTCATGTAGCAGCGGTGATGATGAAAGTGTTTTTGGACGGTGCAGATGTGAGCAACTAGAAATCAAATGTGGGTTTTCCCTGTGCAGCTACTGGCAGCTCACACATCTCATTGACAGCGATGTAGTGGAAGGGTAACATCACTTGTCACTCAGCTTACCTGCCTCTTTAGATGTGAAATAGAGTTTCACCCACCTAGAAACAATGAAATGACACTTACGTGATCTTTAATCTGTAAATTGTGTCATTACAGCAGCAGAAAATAGTATATAGATAATATACAAATATAGGATAATAACATAATTCCAATAACCAGACGTTCTGAAACTAATTCAGCAAATAAATGAATAAGTAAAGATACAGCATCTTCACTGACAGATTTACAGCTTAGAAGCAGCTGTGCAAGCGTGCATTGCTAGCTACTCACATTATCAGGTGTACAGATGGGAGAACAAATACACAGGGATGTGTGCAGACGTGCAAATAGGCATAGTAAGCTACCACTTTATTCAGATGGAGGTAGCATACAGTATGTACATGATGTAGATGTGTCCAGGAATATGTACAGGTCATGTGCATGGGCACAGGCCTTCTTAAGCTGATATACATCTTTTTGTTATTATTAATTCACATTAGGCCGATGATGTATGTTATATGAAAATAGGGCCTTTTTCAAGTAAATTAATGAATTAATCAGTGATCAGTATGTTGATTGTTTTTCCTGTGACTGGAGGACATAGTTTAGTTTAAGGCATCACTGCTCATTGTGGTTTCTGGAACATATTCAGGGGACTTAATAGTTTCCAACAAGGCAACCTCAGCCCCTATATACAGATCTCTGTTAATGCTACCTAATCTGCCACAGAGGGAGATAAGTATGTTCCTGAACATGCTGTATGCTCAGAGAGTTAATGCACTGTTTTTATTGTGTGTGTGTGTGTGTGTGTGTGTGTATGTGCGTGTTTAATATTTTTTAAAGTGCCTTTATAGCATCTGTGTATGCACCTGTTCACCCTGCATGTGTTTACACATGCCTGCTTCCCTGTATATACACATGCAGTATGTGCTTGTGTGTGCACACACTTGCTATAAGTATACAAGCGTACAAATGCGTGTGGTTATGCATGTGCCTGCCTACAACTCACAAAGCTACCCATTCCCATCTACAGTGAAACAAGCAGATTAATCACAGATACACAGTACAGTAAGCCCAAAAGGCAAGTGGATAATGCTAGCTAGGTATTGTCATGTACAAACCATCCTGTCACAGCAAGCTGTGTCCCTTTTTCCTCTCTTTCCTGCCATACCATGTCAACCAGCTCCCTTGCCAACACACACACACACACACACACACACACACTGAAAGCTGTTAGCTGCCATGCCATGGTGTCAGAGCAGGTGCTAGCATGGCATGGCGGTGCCCACAGGGCTCCAGGGCCGCAGACACCAGATCAACTGCCAGTTTTCTTTCACCACTACATTCTGCCCGGTGACTGCTCACCAGTGCCCAGCCCTAATTATTATTGGCCGCTGTAATTAATTACAGAGCCTCAGTGGCTGGCAGCCATAATCCAGGATCACTTCCTGACTCCAATGGTGTCATTGGTGTTTCAGCCTACACCGCTGTGGCTGCAGCCAGAGAGGGGACAGAGACTGGGTCATACCTCTCTTAAAGGCATCTCTAGGACAAAATGAGGTTTTGGACCAAGCGGACATGTCACGGTCAAGCACTTGGCGCTGTTCAATCTTGATTTGGAGTGATGCTGAGGATTAGCATAAAGTCCAAGGTTAGAATGATTGATTAAGCTCAGTAAACAAAACATCGTATTATTTAGCCATTGAATTACATCGGGAATTTTCAACCATGAAACCCCATCTAATGACAGCGCCCTCTATAGGCTTGAAAGGGCCATTATTCCAAAGCTACAAAGAGTATGGGTTTATGAGGAGGGGATTTGTTCTCTCCTTGTGATCAGAGGGCTGTTGCTGCCTTCCTACACGGTGAAAGGGACTTGCAACGCAGCACACACACACACACACACGCACACAGGCACTGAGATTTAGTAGGAAAGTATTGAGCATTGAATCTATCTCACTGAAAATTGCTCCCAGGGGGAGAAAGAGAAGAAGGAATGAGGGCTAAAGAGGAGACAGAGCAAAGGAAGCGAGTTTAGCTCGGTAGTCATAGGAGGGAGGTGGAGGGAGACAGAGAGTGATGGAGGTTTGCTGGCTGCAGTCGATCTCCCTCGGCACTCGCGGTGTCTGGATTTGCGTCATCCTATAAAAAGTGGGTTTATTGTTGCGCTTGTCCCCCTCCCGCCCGCGCCCCCCACCCCACCCCATACCCCCACCCCATACCCCCACCTCAAATTACGGCATGGGCTGCGAGAGAGGATCAAACAAGCTGCACTGTCTTATTCATTTTTCATGCTGCTGTATTGAGGAAATGGAGGAGAGAGGCAGAGACAGCGTGAGGGGAAAGAGAGAGAGAGAGAGCGAGAGAGGCAGAAACACTGAAAGGCGGAGGAAATGAAGGGGAAAAAAATATCAGAGTAACCCACTTTTTTTTACACTGCGTCTCTCGTTGCATATGTGGCAGCTTAACGAGCGACATGCACACACAGACACACATAGACAAAACATGCACACAAACACACTTTGCTGGTAATTACTCCAGTTGGTGCTCAAGAAGCGTGCAGCGTGGCGCCCTGGGGTGGGAGTAACATGCAGCCCAAGAAAACAAAGGAAAAGCAATGGAGATGCGTGTTGTGTCAATGCACACACACCCTCACCCCTGGCGTCACGCCACCCAGGATTGAGCATGGAGGATTGACCCCCCACACACACACACACACGCACACGCACACACACACTGAGTGGGAACAAGTCTCCCAGGCTCCCTCCTCCTCATCCTTCTCTCCTTGCCTCCTTCAGTCGTTCTTCAGTTGTTGTTCAGTGGTGGAGCCGCCATTCTCCGCTGGCACCTCATTATTTCCTTGGGAGCCGAGGGGCAGAGGCCCCCAATTCCTTAGATGCAGAAATCGAGAGAGAGAGATGAATACAGAGAAAGAGAGAAGAAAGAAATGAATAGAGATGGATACAGAGAAAGAGAGAAATGAATAGAGAGAGACTGAGAGGCAGCAGCTTTCGATATCCCACTGTGCTGTATCACACTACTGTGACACCTCAAACATGTCTCACACACACACACACACACACACACACACACACACACACACACATATATATTGAAAGATAGCGGCAGCAGACGAGGTGGAGGAGGAGGATAGGGGAGAAAAAGGCAAAGAACAGATGATAGCAGTCATACTGCGGTAGAAAGACAGGGATGGCGAGAAGAGAAAAGACAAACTGTTGGAGATAGAATCGGGGGGGGGGGGGGGGGAGTGCTGGGTAAAAAGAGAGAGAGGATAGAAGTGTGGAAGAAAGACACAGAAGTAGCAAGTGAAACTTTTTGCATGCTCACATATTGCCAGCAAACACTGCAGTAGGTCGAGATACACAGCAGTCTGTTGGCCTGTCCAAACCAGTAGACCTCATCATCTAATACTGCTACACACACACACACACACACACACACACACACACACACACACACACACACGCACACGCACGCACAAGGACGAGTACATACACACCAATGACCATGCATGCACATACGGAACATACTGTGCAATGTATCACACCCTTCTGCCACTGCAGCAACAGAGCACACACACACACACACACACACACACACACACACACACACACATATACAGTATACTCACATATTATCCATATTAGTGCTGACCATGTATATTCATGAGAGCATCTTCCTCCTCCTCTCCCCCAGTTGTAAAACAAACACCGCTCTTCTAGATGAGCTCAGCTATAGATTAAAGCACTGGATGAATATTCATCGTACATGGGAGAGAAAGAGAGCTAAAGGAGGGAAGATCTGAGAGAGAGAGAGAGAAAGTGTTTAGGGGTGTAACTTATTAATAATGCTGATTATGATCTGAATATTATTCTCACCGTGCTCTTTCTTTTGATATTTATCCCACACCCTCGCCTCGGCTTCATAAGATGCAGCAACTCGTTGGAAAATCAATCAGTGGGAGGGCAGAGAAGATCAAAATAGATGAGGAGGAGAGGGTGGGGGGGCAGAGGAGGACAACAACAGGCAAAGATAGAAATCTGTTGACGTGCTCCCTTGTTTGGGAAAGCCTAAAAAACAATCATACCGTCCGTGACGCAACAGCCGCTCGTGTGTCATACTGGCCATCTGTCAGGGACAACTAGCTCAGAGTGGCAGCTCTTCAATCTCTCTCTCTCTCTCTCTCTCTCTCTCGCTCTCTCTCTCCATCATTCTATCTCTATGTATCTCTATAGCTGGTCATCACCAATCCAATGACGCTGACGCTCCCCTCCCATCCAGCTCACTGTCTTTCTCTCACAGCCTCAGTACTATAACAGTAACTATACCTTAAACTAGATTGATGTATAACTATAACCATAACTACACATCCAACTATAACTAAACTACAACTAAAGCCGTAACTATGACAACAACTACAACTACAGTACAACTATAAAAACAACTGTAATCATACCAAGTTACAAAGCTCTGACAAAACAAAGTTATTAACAAACAATTCTCTAATCTAAGGAAGAATAAGTAACTGTGATATTATCCCAAGTATATCATTTACAAGCCAACAGTAACTTGCCAGGTTTCCAGTTAAAATTTAATTGAGTAAATACAGCATCAAATAAGGTGCACCAGCAGCAGCTCTATCCAATCCAGGTTGCTCATTCCTTTTTCACCGTAGTTCTCTCAGCTGGTATTTTAACAGCTTCTCACAAACAACAAAAAATAATTTTGCACCTCCTGACCGCTGCAAAAAGGCAACAAAATTCCTCTTGGAGTCGGATCAGCAGTGGAGGAGAGCAGCAAGCACGCAATAAGGAGTGGAACTTGACCCTCCATGTTTTACTCGACGGTACTGTGTTCCGTGCTGTCGCAGGCCAAATTTAGATTGAACTCAATACAACAATACAACAAAAACTCTTTTCCTTCAAGGTCTAGATTTGAAAAGCACCAGTTTCACCCAGTATAACGACTCCTCCTACCTTTCCCCATCCTCTAAGTTAGTGTTTTAACAGTATACCTCCCTCGTCTGGCCCAGGCCCCAAGCGAGTCCCTGTCTTAGCGTCAACAAAGTCCAAGTGCCTGTCTTCTTGTTAAGTGAGCAGCCGCCAGCCACCAGGCACACCGGCATTCATCAGCTTTACTTTGCCCCAGTTCGGGGGACAGCATCATGCATCAGCCCCCATTTGTCCCTGATTGTCCTCTCTCCGTCTCTTATCTACCCCCTCTCGTTCTGTCACAGTCGCTCTCTGTGGACCTGTTTCCCCCCTCGGCATCATTCAACACCCATTCATTCCATCTCATAAACTTCGCGCAGTTTGTGGTGGCGCTAACGCAGTTGCGCGCATAAGGCCATTTCAATCTGCTAACGTGGGAACAAGCAATTTGTGCGTGGAAATGGGGTAGACACCTGGCAGGAGACTTTTAGTGCGTTTGACCCAATTCATGTGTTTTGAGGAGTGGCAATGGCAGGACGGAAAAATGAGGGAGGAGATTATTGAAATTGCAGGTTACTAATCCAAAATGTACTTAATTGCGCACGGTATTTAACGCCCAGTGGAAGCAGGTCCTAACTTCTCCCCCTGAGAAAGCCACTGGCTGCTGTGTTATTTGTTCAAAGGAACATCGGGCAGAGGCAGAAAAATACCAGAGAAGAGAGAATAAAAAGAAACAAATAAGAGGGAGTGAGAATTCACTCTCTTGAGACAAATTATCGATCACCAAGTCATATCATCTCATCACCGTTTGATGAAATAAAAAAATGAACTGGAACTTCGCACCACGAGGAGTCATGCCGTAACTGCACTGACAAAAACCTCTGGTAACCCTCCATCTGCCGGCCTTTGGCTCAGCTACAGTGGCCAGTACAGGGTCAGTCTGCTCTCTCACCTGCCTGTCTATGTGTGTGGGACCATGGCTGCACCTCCGGTATTCTAGATGTGCACAAGTGGTCTTAATAAATCGCTGAACTGGAGAAAGTCACACTAAATAGGTTTTTGCACACGTTAGTAATTTGCGTGCCCCTTAGTAAACATGGCCCACAGTTGAGCCATGTTCTGTCTGTATGCCCCTAGCTTGCCCTTGGCTTGCTGGCTTACCTCCCCACTCCACTCCCTAGTGGGTCCCACTCACCCTGTGTCCTGCTCACCCCCTGATCTGGGCCTTGGGCCACATTTACATTATATTACACTCATCTGTGCATACCGCCACATATCGGCATGGTCGCCACAAAATGAAATTGTTGTCAATGTATAGAAATTGATCTAAATGTATCTCTAACGCTGTGCGCTTCATGTTATGTTCTCTATCACAACAGAGACTAAACTCAGTCGCACATTCCCTTTTTCCCTCATCCGCTTGTGTGAGACAGTAATCACCTGCTAGACGGACAAGGGCAGTCTGAGTCTGACAAAAAAAAAGCTGCCTGACAAAAATCTGATGTCGCTTTGACAACGGAAGGAAATTGTTAACTTTTTTTTTTTACATTACCCCATACCCCATGTTTGTTCCCTCGGATGAGCTTTGAAGTATTTTACATGGAAAAGGCCTCGAGAGGAGGAAGAAAACCTAAAGCGAGTCCGAACCTGAGGTAGAAGCAAAACGTGCAGATTAAAGCTAACATGATAAGCTCTGAAATTCATTCATTTCAGGAGTAGCTACAACGACATCCATTATTATCACAATGGAAAGGGAATGTGTTGAATAAAATGTTAAAGCCATGACAGAATCAAGCTGTTTATTTTGATCCCCCTCTAGGAAGCCCTACCACCACAAATACAGTTCTGAGCTAAGGGTAAAACGAGTGGTTTAACTACTACAGTAAGAAAGTTTTAAAACTCCTCATGTTCCTCCCATACTGTGGTACAATCTACAGTACTCAAGGTCAAAACCACTTAGAGGATGGTGAATTATTTATGATATGTGGAATGTGTTTAATGGTGGCACTCCCTGCCAACTGTACCACCCCCCCCCCCCCCCCCCCTCCCTGTAGTGTTTCACAGAGCCAGTGACGGTGTCCTCCAGCCCGAAGAGGAGCTCTCCCCGCGGGGGTAGGACCATGTTGTCCTTTGCCTCTCCTGGACGCTCCCACTGGAGGTTTTGGTGGGGGTGAGCGTGCTCAGAGGCAGTCATTAGTGTGGGGAGGAGGGAGATTTAGACCCGGTGATTTATAGAGGTGACCAGAGAGAGAGAGAGAGCCGGGTAATCAGAGCACAACAGCGGGGCAGTGTGTCTGTACGTGTGTGTGTGGGTGAGAAAAATAACAGAAAAATAAGAGAGGGAGTCGCAGCCCAGAATAAGGTCGGCTCGCCGAAGATGGCGGCAGGAATACACCCATCCTCTTTGGGTGAGAGGAAGGTGACCAGAGTATTTTGCCAGACAAGCCAGACAAAGTGACTGGGGTGTGTATAGCCTGTGAGTGTGTGTGTGTGTGTGGCTGCGATGCGGTGCTGTCAGGCTGTGATTAATCTACCACTGTCTGTCTAATTACCACCCATGCCCCTCCGAGTTCCTCAGCTCCTCCGCAGACACACTGACCCTCACCGGAACCTGAACGCTCCCCCTACAAATTACAGCCCTGTAAATATTTGCTTTTAACTCTTGCAGTTGCATTGTTTCCAATTTTGCGTCCAGTCGGTCCGCGAACCCCTGTGCCCCGCTCCCTCCCCCTGCCTACTGTACTACCACCACCCGCCGCCGAAGTGTGTTTATATCTGAGTGTGGTCTACAAGCTTACTGAGAGATCCCCTCCATACCTCTCTCTCTCTCTCATCCTCCCACTGTATCTCTATTGTCGCTGGCAGCCCATCAGCCCAGTCTTTTCATCCCAGGTTAGTCTCTACAAGGCCTCAGTGAAGCGGGGCGAATCAATGTCAACTTTCCATTCAAGCATTTTTATGCGAACTATAATGTATTCAGTTAGAGAGACAGAATTTCCTCAATATAGCAAAAGGTTTTTATGCTCGCTTGAGGCAAAGGTTTTTGCTGATAAAGAAATGATGTGATAAACAGCGAAATGCGTCTATTGAGTGACTAATGATGCAGGCTTGCCATGATCAGCCAGTCAAATGGTTCAATCTCATCGCACAACAGTTGAAAAGTGGTTTTGGACGCTCTGTAAACTATCTGTTCACCACAAATGTCCTGCAAGCTGTTCTGTCCATGTACTGTATAAGGCGCCCGTTGTGGCTGTGTGTCCATCATGGCTACTAGATCTTCAGACATCTTGAAATATGTTGATATAATATAATTCATAGTTCATATAACATCATGATGCCAGCCACGAGTTCCATCCATGATAAACTGTCCAATGGCAACTGTCCATGACTTTCCATACAATTAAGTTGGAGCAGTTCCATGACCTAAAATGTTATTCCTTCTTGGTTTGTTAACATTGTTTTCAGGGCTAAATGATCCACTACAGTTGGGCTTATGGAGAAAAACAGCTGAAAAACAGCAGCTAATTCAAAGAATGTGTAAAATAATTTGTGGGAAAAAACAATTCTTGTATATTCCTGTAAAGTTAAAATGTGTAATATATGTACAATATATCTAATATATTGTAATATTCCCTGATAATCCATGACATCCCCAGAGAAATGATCAGATTACTGATTACTGATTGTCTGCAATACACCTCTCAAAATGACATCCCAGAACTTGCATGACCAGTGGGGGCCCTGATGAAGGCAGGAGTTGATTGCTGTCTTTCTTAGCTTATTCTTTGCAACCCTCCCTCTCTCTCCTTATGTCCATACCCCTTCACCTCTCTGTTGAACCAAGGCCTTCGTTCGATACCTTCTCTCCCAAGCGGACGGAGAGCGATAGAAGGATGAGAAATAATGAAATAATGGATTGACAGTGGCGTGAATGAGCGCTGACCTGCCCATCGGCTTGTTGCCATTTGGAGCCTACACAAAAGCTGTCAGCAGGATGGCAAACAAATGCACACACACACACTAGGCTAGCACACACACACACACACACACATACACACACTGGTGTGCTCCCCACCTACGGGCATCAATGTGGCATCCGGAGAGATGAAACGGCTCTTCTGCTCAACCAATCAGCATCCACTCTGCCATGGCCTCAAAATTACTTTCCCATCAACATCAAACCCCTGCCTCACAGATAAACATGCACTGAAGATAAACACACACACACACACACACACACACACACACACACACACACACACACACACATCACAGATATACAGAGAAACTCAAAACAGCATCAACTTTAAAAAAAGTTTTTATGCCAGATAGAAGTGTGTATTAACACACACAGACACACACACACATTGACGTATAAATGTCCAATTTTCTTGTCTCAGCCTTGATGTGTTAATTAGCAAACATGAAAACAAATGAGCTGTGTTGATTCAAAGACTTGTCAGACTTTGAAAGCCTTGAGATGATAATGAGCATACTGTGTGTGTGTGTGTGTGTGTGTGTGTGTGTGTGTGTGTGTGTGTGCGTGCATGCGTGTTTGTGCTTGAGTACATGCCGGCGTGGTGAATGTACTGTATGTGTTTCTGCATTTGTACGTGTATACGTCGTAAACTGACAACGTACATGTAAAGGCTTGTGATTGTGTATGTATGCACACGTGTAGATTCATGCAGGCCTTTTTGTTAATGTGACTATTCTCATCTATCGATCTGTCTACCCAGCAAGCCATTTCTCTTCCTGTCTATCACCTCAAACCTTTTTTTTTATGATTGCCAGTACTAGCAGTGGCACGCATCTAAGGATGGGTTTGTCCAATGATTGGGTGTCACCTTTTCTGTTGAAATGCACATGAGGCCCAAGCCTGCATATTTGCGAAATTGGTGTATGTGCAAAGTGCTGAAGTATTATTTTGAACATGGAAGCAATGTTGTCTGTGTTTCCGGTTTCTTTATCAGCTAGCTTTGGCCATTGTGTGTTCCAGGCGGTAGATACTTTTGGGAATTGCACGCTAAGCTTGGCAAGCATGTAACTAGCAGTATGCTAGTTTTCACTTGTTAGGCTTTAGCCTGTAGCGAAGCTTGGCTAAGTCAGGTTATTATCTATCATTAAGGTGAGCCCAGGGCTCACGGTGTACTGACAGCTCAACACAGAGGGAGGGGGGCAACCAATTACATTGCAGGCCAGAGTGGGTGTTTCTGCCACTGTATTGGAGTAGAATTGGATGGAATTGGTTTTAGTGGGATTTGGATTGTGCTCAGTTAGCTATGTGGCAGATTGGTGTTTGATTTGATTCTGTCACTGTGATCTCCAGGCTGATTCGACCGCTACTAGAAAAAACTGCTGTAAGCTGCTACACTGTGAAGCATCGCTAACTTCCATGTTTCTAGAAATTATGAATGGGTGGCCTAATGGTTAAGTGGTCAGGTTTGATCCCTGCAACAGCCGGGAACAGTCTGTCCATCAACAGGCACGTGTCCTGTTGAAGCATCCTTGGGCAAGACGCCGAGTAACTATGTGCTCACTCATTGTAAATTGCTCTGGATTAAAGTGTCAGCTAAATGCCCAATTTGTACACAATGTGAATAATGTTCAGCCATGGAAAACATTTTACCCGGCTGTAAATCGTTTTGCACTCATGCACAATTATACAGACTGACCATGGATGGCAATACAGGCTCCAGTAGACAGGGTGGTCAAGAATTGAAAATAGTTGAGACTTTTTTGTGTGTTACAGTGACTAGAGAAAGTGATGCCATTGAAATCCCATTGTGCTCCACAGGTTTTTTGGTGCATATCCGGATGAGCAATACCTTGCAGAAAGAGAGCGAGTACAGAGAGGGTAGTATGGAGGAAGATGAAGGGAGGGTGCAGAGAAACATAGTTTTATATTGATGGCCTGCCACCGTAAGGCCTGTGTGGTCTCTCTGTTTCCCTCTGCCTCCTGGGGGTTGAGGAAAAACATTATTCTGATGTTGCTCTCGCACATGAATCATGTATGAGTGTGCGTCAGTGTGTCTGCGGGTGATTGTGTGTGTGCATGTGTAGGTGTGCGTGCCTGTGTGTGTGCATGTGTAGGTGTGCGTGCCTGTGTGTAGTTTTCCACAGAGATATTTTGGAAAAAAGCGTGACTTCAAATCTGCCTGCGACTGTGACGGTGTGTGTGCTGCCTGCATTTCTACCTAAAACCACACACAGCGAGAGAATCAGCACTCCCACTGATGTGTCATCTCTTATATGGCTCTGTTGCCATGCCTGGCCCTTCCCCACCGCTCTCCCCCTCCCTCTGTCTCGCTCTGCTTCATCAATCACTTTAGCTCTCCTGCTGCTCACAGCAAAGCTGGACCAATTAGGTGCTCTAATTGAGCCAATTAGCCAATTAAACACTCAGATGCACCCCAAAATCCTGGAGTTCCTTCCAGGCATACTCACGGCTGCCAGGGCCTTGGATGGTTACCAGGGATGCCAGCTTGTCTGCATAGGATTGAGGTGCTGGTTTTGGTACAGAGAGTCCAGCTGACCCCCCTCCCTGGGCCTGGAGGTGCCATTAGCTGTCCAACACTCTGAGAGACACTTCAGGCTCTCAACTGACCAGATATCAGCTCTTTATTAACACCAGGACCTGTTTCCCCTGCATCCATTTTCTCACTTCTCCTATCTTCTCTCTCATCTCTTTCTCTCACAATCCCTCCCTAGATCCTGTTTTTTTTTTTCTTCTTCTCCCTCCTCCATCACTTCCTCGCTGTCTGCCTGCCTCTCTCTCAGTGCCTTTTGTGTTTTGGAGGATGAAAGTTTAATGGTAGATGTTAATGTGTGTGTATGTGTGGGAGGGGTGGAGGGTTCGAGGGCCCATCCCTGGACAATGCATAAGGTGGGCCGGCCTCAAGACTCTCTGTGGTTTAATTATAGAGCCCACATCGCGCTGCCTGCTCCGCCATGAGAGGATACACACTCAGAGACACACACACACACACACACACACGCACATGTGGGCGGAACAACAGAGTTGACACTGAGAGGAACAGAGGCAGGCAATATATTTAGGCTGAGCGTACTGTACCAAAAGAAGACAATGAGCGATTACAGAGGCAATGCAGTGAACATTTAACACTCGCTCCCAATTACTGGCCTCTGAAAGAACACAAATCCGTTTTCACTACACTCTCTCTAAACGATGCTACGCTAGAGAATACCCTCCGCTCAAAGACGTCATTGTACATGAGGAACTTTATTATTACATGCATGATTTTCTGTGTATGTCTTACATCAGTGTGACTGAGACTGCGAGCCTCTTCATCAGCCTATACACTGTAATTATCTGCTGTCTTGCCTCAGGACACTTACTCCCATAACTTCAAATCCAAACGGCTTCATTGGCGCTGGCAGTGGCAAAAGGAAAAAAGCAGAGGCACTTCAGTGAGTGCAGGCGATGCAATAATACGGTTAATGATGACTTTAAATGGGACAATTATGGGATGGAGATAAAGCAATAACAAGGGACAAACTGGGGAGAAGAAGCTTATATAGTCAACGCTGATTAGCCTGCTCCTATTGCGAATGGCGGCAAGGACAGGGAGAGAGGCGATGGCAGGGTTTCAGAGGCAGAGGCAGACTGTGACCCGGGTGTTGTGTTTTTTAAAGAGATTCCCTTCATCTCCGTACATCCTGTCTTGTTATACATTTCCACTCTTGAGTTCATTAGGTTTGGAGTCTTTGCCTCGCACAATTACGCAACGTTGCCCAAGAATGTTATGCCTGTATAATCCCTTACATGCTTCATGCATTTCCGACCGTGGGTCTATTACATCTGGATTTGCACACTCGCACAGCAGATTACATGAATGACTGTGTGTATTCATGTGTGGGTCTGTTAAGGCTTGTGTGAGTGTGTGTGTGTGTGCGTGTGTGGGTCTGTACGTGCATGCGTCACCGTACGTCTAGGCAGGCCTGATCTAAAGCGTCCGGGGCAGTTATAAGCTGCTTACAGGCACACATTATTGACCTTTGACCTTAGTGGGCAGCGAAAGGCTCAGCCCTCCTAATCTCTAGCCTCTAGTCCTCATTCATACTACTGTACTATTATCTCCACGACCAGTTCTAAAGCCTATAGGAAATTAATAAACATAAATATGGAGGCATCAATAGTAGTGCTGGTAGATTAAGACTTCTGCAGAGACGATATGGGCTACATTAGCCCTCTCCAGGGATGTGTGTGTGTATGCTAGTGGTAAGCTGGCAGGTTAAGTACAGTTCACCAGGAGGGATTTGGTGCGTGTCCTCAGACAGGGTGATCTTCAACTCCAATTCACTGTTTTCATCCATAATAGATAGCGGTGAGCTCTTATTTTGAGTAGCGGTGCCGTACAAGATTCCTCAGGACGACGTGGGGGCCGAACGTGCATTTGTTTCGTTGACGTCGTGGTTGAATCTCTTTTCCCCCCTACCAGCTACAGAAGCTGGCTGAAGCGAACCGTGTTGATCATCACATGAATTGTTTGCAATTGTATGAAACCTTTTATTGACTTGATCTCACCAATACTACGCTATCTCTAGTTTTAGTGCGCCTTTGGATTTTCACCGCTTTCATTGCAACGGTTTAAGGGAATATGTTACACTGGCAACGTTTTAATGGAATATGTTTCTGACTCAGATAAGCTATAATCTTTCTTATCTCTTTCTTTCCCTCCTTCCCGTCCGCCTCATCCTCTCTCTCTTTGGCTCGGTCTTTCAATTTTACCCTCCCTCATTCTAAATCTCTTTCTCTCCTCCCTGTCTCTCTCTTCCCGCCTCCTCCCTCACCCGTTCTGCAGAGTTCAGCGGCTGATAACTACATCGATCCGGATCAGTGAGCTAAACTGAACCTGCCTGGATAAGAAGGGGCCAATAGGGATGGAACGTAACAGAACTGTGGCTGTGGAAGCGTTTCGGACCGTCTTCGCACAACATCAACACTGAACTGGCACCGAGGCCTTCCGACCTCCTTCCCAACCCCCCAACGACCCTCCCCAGCGGACCCCGGGTTACACCACCTCACCCTCCACCTCACCCGGACCAGTGCTCCTTTGTTCTGAGCCCTGATCAAACCCTTAACTCGTCTTAGTCTTTGAGAGTCTGCTTGCTTTTGTTGTCTTATGAATACTTAATCCCCCCTTACGCTGTTTGTTCTAGATTGTAATCCACTTTTAAACAAAAAAGACAGAAATACCTTTTCTCCTTCCTGTCTGTGAACACTGAATAGATTTTGCATTTCAGGTGGACCCAAACCAGACTAGAAGCAATTAGCTGAACAGGACGGGCCCAGTCATGTACCTCCTCCCACTTCCTGTAAGTAAACGAGGTGGGCAAGGTCTGTCGGCTAGGCCGCGCCCCCTTAGCATCATGACAGACGGGTGCCTGGTGGGTGCGCTGGGCCTGGCCCTCCTCCTCACCCTGGCTTCCAGCCAGAAGATGGACCCCTCCAAACACCCCATGGTCACCACCAACTTCGGCAAGCTGAGGGGCATCAAGAAGGACTTGAACAATGAGATCCTGGGCCCGGTGGAGCAGTACCTGGGCGTGCCCTACGCCACCGCGCCCATCGGTGACCGTCGTTTCCAGCCACCCGAAGCCCCAGGGTCCTGGCAGGAGATCCGCAACGCTACCCAGTTCGCCCCTGTGTGCCCCCAGAATGTTCACGGTGTGCTGCCGGAGATCATGCTTCCTGTGTGGTTCACAGACAACCTGGACGTGGCGGCCGGCTACATCCAGAACCAGAGCGAGGACTGCCTCTACCTCAACATCTACGTGCCCACAGAAGACGGTAAGTGGACAGGGGGAAGGGAGGGCTTTTTTTATTCCTTTTTTCAGAGAATATTTTTTATGTGTTCAAGCACTACTTTAAATGTCATAAAAAGTCCCTATGCTTATTGAAGATGGCGACTGAGTTTTGGGGTGGTGGGATTGGGCGTGGAGTACTAATATACATAGGAGACAATATGCAAAGAACACCATTCAGGGTCAAAGGATTTTTCAATTACCCTTTTCTGGTTTCACATGCAATTCATGGTGTTATAAAACAAGAGAACAAAGGGCAGCATTGAAGCAGTTACCAGATACTTTATGAGAAAAGGATTAGGTGACATTTGACTTTTCATACTTTTTTACTGTCAAGAACCCTCTTCTCCCAACTCAGATCCTATTTCAGACGTTTTTGTCTGCCTGGGCGCTATTAGGTATGTGAGCAATAAAAGAGAAATATTTCCATTTTGTCTGCAGGTGTGATATCTCAGAAAAGGTACAAACTCCCTTCACTGTTCTCTCTCCTTGCCTAGAGTATTATAATAAATTTGTCTTTTGATTTTTATACCTCTCAAATAGGCTGCAAAGAGCAGCGGAAATTGCCTTTCAAAGAAAAAGTCTCCAAAGAATCACTTTCGTGGTTTTCACATGTAGAAACTTGGTGTTTCCTGTTTCCACATGTTTTTGCAATGACCTCAAAACCACCCAAGGTCTTTTGAAAGCAACTTTTCCTACACTTTTTAAACACTTTTACTAACATGATCTGCCCTGGTCCTTTCTGTGTGGAATTTGTGTGGGTTTGCTCCAGTTTCCCCCACAGGTGGATTGGAGACTCTAAAGCGTGAATGTGAGGGTGAGGGTGTTTGTCCTGTCTATGTGTTCGCCCTGTGATGGACCAGCGTCCGGTCCAGGGTGTTTCTCTGCCTTCTACCCAATGCATGTGTGTTTGTTTGTATTCATCCATGTTTACCGTCCATATATGTGCATCATATGTGCGTGTGTTTTGCTAACCGTGTCAGTACCACACAGCGCCCTAGACCAAACATTTCCACCACTTTAACACATCCCAGTCTCTCCTTCAGCACCTCCCTCACTTGACTGGGCTTTTTTAGCCCCACACAGCTCAACACCCTCCCTCCTCTCTACCCACCACCGCCTCAGACCTCTCAACACCCGGTCATCGCCAGGTCCATCTACTAGGGCACATATAGAGCTCTATACATCAGGTCTTTCCCCCTAATTCAAACTTCACAGATGTGAAGTGCAATAACACACAGATATATATATACACATGTGATAATGCACACACACACACATACGCTCACACCTGCTCTTACACACACCCATATGCACGTACAATGCACTCTCTGCAAATGTCACAGTGGTATAGAATACACATCAGTGAATCTGCAGAGCTGACATCACTGGTTAGAGTGAACAGAGTGCCTTACTTACCCTCCCGGGAGACTTCTGGGTTTTCCTCCCCCGGTGTTCTCCCGTGTGAATTCTCCTGATTTTCTCCCATATTACGATCAAAGTTTGATCAATTTGATCAATTTTGATTAAAGTAATGTGGTAACGTTATTAGTTCGGTGATAGTTGGAGCCAAAAGCGTGTATGCTGCAAAAAATGAAAAAGTCGTCGTGGAATGATATCTTTTTACAAGAAAATAAAGATGCAGGTTCTGTACTATATTTTCATTATTTTTTCCATAAAAAGTCACCAGAATTCAGGAAATGAGATCTCTGAATCTTATTTCCTGCATTCCTGCATTCTGATGAGACTTTGACCTTCAACCTCCAACAGGAAACAGCAGCATTGCTCCCATTATCATCACTCTTACTACACCATCTGTGTGTGTGTGTGTGTGTGTGTGTGTGTGTGTGTGTGTGTGTGTTGGCGTGACATTGCTAGCCTCAGCACCCCCTAGCTACTCCAGTCGGAGGGGGAGTGGCCATCTATTATGTATATTTCTATCTTGCTCCCTGAGAGGAGATCAATAACCAGCCATCACTTGCCATCCGTGGGGAGTATCAGCTCAACGCTCAGCTTTTAACACATACACACACAAGTACACATACATGCACATATACACTCACAGACAATGTTGAGCATGCATACGTGTGTGATACATGACACTCAAAAAAAGGTCACTCACAGTTGAACACGCTCACCAACACACACACACACACACACACACTGGAACATTTCTATGCATGGCAGACACATGTGACAGTGCTTTTTGCACTTTTCACCTTGTGCTGGCCCTGTCACTCCTTGTCTACATTTCAGATAAGAAATGCACTGACTCGTTGCTCAGTTTCTCTCCCATCGTCTCCTCTCTCCTCGCTGCTGCCCACATTTCTATTCTTTTTTACCCTTAAAACATTAACAATGCATCTCTTAGCATCTCCCGAGGCCTTTTACTCCTATCCATTTTGAGGGCACCCTTAAGACAGAATCCTTAAAAGCCTACTCTAATTTTAAGTGGATTAAGTCTCCAAAATTACTTCTTAATGCAGCGATCAGCGCAAATGGAAGAAACTGGGACACTCCAACATGAATGTGTGAGTTTGTTCATAGATAAACACGCTAACATTTGACGGTTACTTACGGTTCCTTCATTAATACTTAAGGACCTAGTAAGTAGCTAACCACGTGTTGTCACTTAGTCATTAATTCCGCTGCAGCCATAAATAAATAACATGTAATGCTGCAGGAGCAAATCTAGAAGTGAAATAGTAACTTACAATTAGCATTCTGGTGGTTGTACCTGATAATGCATTCAACTAATATGATAGTGAAGGTTGTAGTACTCTCTGGGAGGACATTCCTTGGGCCCTAATATTGTCCTCACAATGCTTAACGTTAATGAAGCATTCATTAAACTTAATTATTGCTAAAGTAGGCAATCTTCAATCAATAGCCGCTCTTACTTCTGCAAGTAACGACTCGGTGATGAATTGGTAGTTATAAACACTCCATTGCTTTTGTGCCTCATAAGTTCCTGTAAGTGGAGAATCATTCTACCTTACCTCTAAATCTAACTAATTAGGAACCAAATGGCAATTACCGATAGGTCAATATTACTTACTTTCTCTGTGCCCACTTAACTAAAGTAGAGGACTGTCTTATCTGTACTAGTAACTACGTCGGAATAAGTTGGTGCCCTGACACGCCAATAAATTGGAGCGTCAGTATTTAGGACCCTGGGGAACTGGTTGTGCCCTCAGACGGGCTGCTGAATGCAGGGGGATAGAGGCTACGCCGGTTGCCCAGGAGATGACGTCCCATAAATCATAGCGAGAGGTTTTCATCTGGCTCCTGCAGAGTCACGGCGGATCGATGGATGAGGGGAGGGAAGGACCAGCCATCGTCGCCGCCTCAGGCCCGCAGACAAAACCACATGCAGCTCTCAACAGTCAGCACCCGTTAACACTGACCGAGGCTTTATGGTGAATAGGTTGGAGGAGGCAGCGAGACCTCAGCTGTTCAGCTCTAGGCAGAACACCTACGTAGAAACCTAGCTTGGGTGTTAGAGGAAACCGAGAGCAGGTGTGTTATTGGGTGTATCTCTCACGGATGCTTGGTTGAATTAAACCCACGACACCTTCAGAAGCATCAGTTCCAGAATCAGCCAGAAGTAGACTCATCTGTACCGTGGATCTGCACTGGTTTATACCTTGTTCACACTATTATGCTCAATCATTTCTAAGTCTAGAAATTAATTCTAAAAAAACAAACCGAGCATGGGTCCGGGACCACACGGGAGAGACACCATTGTCAAAAGCATTACACGGGTGGTAGGATAGAATCTCACCCTGACTAGCTGTTACAAAATGCCTGTTAAGCGGCTCGTTCTTTTCAATTAGTCCCATTCAAAGAGCGCGTGCATTGGTTTTGCCGGTTGATCCCCGCGGGATTTGAACCGCTAACCTCAGCGTTGTCAGCGTTGTCAGCGCTGCGCTCTTTCAGCTGAGCCCCACAAAGAGCCCCAGGGTGTGAGTTGGGGGCCTCATAAATTATTCCCGCCGATACTTCATCTATCGCCATGCATCAAACTCAAACTCCCACGTCTCCGCATTCTGCAATATTTCAATTTTCTGAGGAGATTCATCAAGAAGGGTTCGATACTAACGCAATAATGCACGCGGCAAGCAAGGGCTGCGCTGCGACACTGCCATCGCCAAAGGGGTAGAGATGAATGAATAAATAGAATAGATAAAAACAAACAGATAAATAATGGAGAGAGTGTGCAGTGGAAATATGATATATATTGCTTTGGATACCAGAATAAACCTTGATTATTCTGCCCCGTCTCTTTCTTTATGTCCCCTCTTTCTCCTTCAGTCTCCTACCAACCTCAATTGGTACCCTCTAAAGGAAGAAGAGGGCAGAAAAAGGAGGGATGAAGAGGGAAAAATAGATCACTATCTTTCTGCAGGGAGAATAAACCTCCCCCAGAATGAACAATTGGTGTTACATACAGTATGAGGCCTTGTAGCTCCCGGGGGAATTCATGGAATATCCACTGTCTCTCTCTCTCTCTCTCTCTCTCTCTCTCTCTCTCTCCCACACACACACACACACACACACACACACACACACACACACAAAATGTCCCTTTGATGTTAGCCGGCTGACGAAACCGAAGGAGGCAAAATAGGAGTCTTTAATACAAAAAACAAGGACACACAGAGAGAGAAGCAGAGAGTCAGTTAGATTAAAATTGGCCATCTCTAGGTACTTCATGGTAGATGGAGGTTAGAGACGTAGGGATGAAAGGATGAAAGAGAAAACAGACCAGAATGCCTTGTTCAGCCTGCCCTCCGACTCTAACAAACCAAATCTGACAGAGTCTATCTTTCCTTGTCCACCGCCCCTATTTTTTTTTCCCACCTCGCCCTCCTCTTCTGTTCAGTCAGTTCCTCTCCGCTCCACGCTTTATTATGAGGTGTAGTGGAGCAGAAAGCAACCGGCCGGGTCAGCCAAGGGATTCGTGTCACTCCGGGAGGTGGTGCGGGTGAAGAGGGAATCAAATCAGCCAGGGTCAATTGCCACTCACAACCACTGTGGACAGGCTTTCCATGGGTCGGGCCCTTAAAAAGTCAGAAAATGTCTTCAATTAAATAATCTAAATTTAAGGCCTTAAATCAAAATGTCTTGCCTTTTCACCATATAATTACAGGTTTATTTCTAAATTTAGTTTAGCTTTATTTAATCTTGGTTTGAAGTATACATTAGATAGTGGTATTTACAGATTGTTTACCCCGTGTAGAGCAATGTGTGTGGATTGCTGATGGGTTTTACATGGGTGTTGCATGCACATGTATGTGAATCCCAGTGTATACATGAGAGTCTAGTGTTTTGTGTAAGTGTGTGCATGTCTGTCTGTCTGTGTGGCATGTGTGTGAGCATGAGTATGCTCAAGGCATCCAAACGAATGTTTGCCAGCAACTAACATGGAGAAAATGGGGAAAAATAGACGTGAATTCAAACAAGACTGAAGGAACATTAGGAAGTAATTGAATGGAAGGGGTGAGATAGAGTAGATGAGACAGGTTTTATGAGTGATGGGCAGGGCTGAAGTATAAGTACATCTAACAGTATTACAGTAACCTGATTACAAAAAATGTTTAGAGTTTCTATTAAACCACAGTAATCAGCTTACAGATACTCTTAGTAATTGATTCCCTGTTGGAAACCTGAAAAGACCAAAGATTGAGGAGCGCCAGAAATGTCCTTGGCAAAGAGCAACAGGTGCTCTTCAGAATAGATACTGCCCGAGGCTCTCTGTTGTGGTAGCAGAAGTTAAACCTCTTTATTTTACTTTGGCAATCTAAAAAGTTCAAACTGGCCAGTGTTTCAGCTTGATTGAACCCTTGAAACGTTTGAAGGTTAAGAGCCACTGATATTGTGATAACTAACACAAATTGCTCATCTTATTCTTATTCATTTCGGAGGCAATGGGATGCCAAAGCAAGTAATTCGATTACACCGCTGATTGAGTAGTCTACCAGATTATGTTACTGATTGCATTTTGAAGCATCCAATCAGCAATCTGTGAAGGATCACGTTTTGGAAGAACTCTTCCACAGGGATGGGCTCGATGCAACAGCGTAGTTAGGGAGAGAAAAACACTGAAATGGAGAGAAGGTGAGAACCAGGGAAGGAGGGAGAGAGGGCTTGAGGAGTGCTGAGTTTAGATGGAAGATGCAAGGAAGGGGAAGTGGGGTGGAGGGGTTGTCTTGGCAACCAACCACAGCTTCCTGTATTTTCCTGTCAGGGTGCGCATCAAAGACCGCAAGCATTTGCCTTTCCACTAGACTCTGAATGAAGGAATTAGCAAGGGCTCAGTTCCAGCTATTTATAGCCTACGAGGCAGAGAGAGAGAGAGAGAGAGAGAGAGAGGGGTGGAATTTGTACGAGGAGGAGGATGTGCGTGGATGCCTGCGTGGGTGGGTTTTAATATTCAGTGTGTGTGTGTGTGTGTGTGTGTGTGCTTATGCATGTGTGTGCACATCGCATGATCTTAATGGTCTCCCTGTTGCGCCGTTACGCATTTTGTCGCATTGGTTTGGGTCATCTGTTCCATCGGCTTTCCTGTCCTCTCTCTCTCTCTCTCTCTCTCTCTCTCTCTCTCTCTGTTCAACGCACATTATCTCTCTTCTTCATGCATTGCCGCCCTTTTCATCCCAGCTCTCTTCCCTTTACATTGCCACCATTTTCCCTCTCTACCCCCTCCTCCTCCTCCATCCTTTTTTTACCTCCTTTCATCAGCGTATCCCCCACCATCTGAAATTCTCCCCGCTTCCCAATCATCACCATATGCTTTGGATGAGCAATGAAGGCAGAAATAGGATTTAGCTTTAGACAGTCCATTTAAATGATCTTTTTAGCCTCAGGAGAGTGAGTTGACTTTACAACAGTACTTAAATTATAAGCGCGCTGGCTTTGACTCTATCCGTGTGCTTTTGGCTTTGCTTCTGTGACAACGCTCCAGCACAATTTGTGATATTATCTGATTTTACCCACGGATTGATGAAGTACATCTAATGGGATTTAATGAAATCTAATGTTCCCTGCCCTATTAATTATACATTCCCTGAAAAATAAGTGCCCATCTATTTTGCTCCTCTCTACCACTGATTGATATAGCACAATAGCGATTCAACCTCTCGCCAGTTCATGAAAGCTTTTACATTTGCTGTTCTAAACACCGTGTCGGGTAGCTCTTTCCCAGGAAACATCCTCTGCCACGTAGGAAGTGATGCTTTTTATGTTTCAAGCAGCACCATCAGTGTTTCTTCAGGCGGAATAAATAGAATAGAGGAACTGGGTAGTTAGCATGAGCAGCCATAGTCTCATCTCTTGGTATAATTGTCTTACATATTAAAGCTTCCAATTTGCTGATACAATTTGGTTAATAGGTTTTGTCCCAGTGACCCCCACATGGCATGATTGTTGATTTAGTATTGAATTCTATAATTGTATGTACTGTACTGTACATGGGGAGATAATAGTCATACTCTAATTGTGATAATTACTGGTGAGTGCGTTGGTAGGACCTCGTGTGACGTGCCGGGTCCTGGGACGTTTGTTACATGTCAGCTCCCTGTCTCTCTCCGGCAAACTATCCAATAAAGCAGAGATGCCAAAAAAACTTCTAAACTTCTAAAAAAAAAAAGCTATTCCTCTTTTTGCTGGGGACACCCCTGAAACCTCCTCGTGCTCCCCAATTTGAGAGCCACTGCAGGGCTACCCATTTTTATGGGATTAAACTACAGACCGAACCTTTAACGGGATCCATTCGCTCTCACCGTGGAAATTGGAAACAGATCGTTTTCTCAGACTCTTAAGTGTTATTCAAGTAACCTTGAGAAAGGAAGATATAGGAAGATGAAAGAGCCAGCAACCTGTGAGGCGCTGAGAAAGTGTGCAGCAAAAAGCAGAATTCAGCTGTCTGGGGATTAATAATAGCTTTGGGTTGCCTCAAGGCTGTGTTACTGTAGATGCACATGTATACAGACACACACACACACACACCAAGCACACTCCTGTATGCACTTGTTAGTACACACACACACCTACATGTGTACGCACTTGTTGGCACACATACACAATCACACACACTGCTCATGTGCTGTAACCACATATGGTATGTTGTCTTTTCTCTCCTTCCCTCTCTTTACCTACCTCCTTCTCTCTCTCTCTCTCTCTCTCTCTCTCTCTCACACACTCACACACACACACATACACACTCCCTCTCTTTCAATGCAGCTCAAAGGGACATCTCTTCAGGCCTGCTGAAGCTGAGGTGGCTAGTGGTAGTGAATGCAAATTAGCTTAGTCCCCTCTGCGCGCACACACACACACACACACACACACACACACAGCTCCCGTTGCCAGGTCCTGATGCACACGGTGCCTCCCAGAACACTGAACGGGCAGAGAGAGAGAGAGAGAGAGCGAGAGAGAAAATGAGAGATTAAAAGTAAGGAGGGATGGAGGAATAGATAGAGAGAGCTAGAGGTTACTCAGAGGTAAGGCCTCCTCCTCCTCCTCCGGTGGAACAAGTCTGCTGATATGTTCATGGAGGAGAAAGTCAATGCATCAACGCATAACGATGGTTACAGAAGCTGGTGGGGTTTCAGCTGACATCTAGTATTCATCATGACTGGAAGTTTTGCTTTAATCAATGGAATTGTGCTTTGGCCATCTGCACACTGTACAATTACAACATAGGACACAGGGCCCACAGCAACACAATAAACTCCTCCTCCTCTCTTCCCTTGCCCCCTTTCTTCCTCTCCTCCTCTCCTCCTGCTTCTTTCCATATCCCTCCTCCCGTAGTCAGCTCTGTTCTCCCTTTTCCTTCTGCTTCACACACACACACACACACACACACACACCACCTCAAAGTAAAAATACGATCAAAGGCACATGCACACAATCAAACTCATATCATGTGCTTCAAGTGAATATCCGTTCCTGAAGAAGATTTCATGTTCTACCTAAATGATCCTTGGCAGTTCAGCTTGGCGAACATGAGCACATTTCTACCAAGGCTAGGAACAAAAGAATCCAGATTCTAGTCTGTAATGACTTTTGAGCACGTCGCCCCATCGACAATGAATAGGAGAACTTTGAGGGCACTGCGACAAGATCCAAACTGATTCTACAGCGGTATGTGCACATTTTCTTTCCCATTAACTGCCAGCACTATGATGAATCAGACCATGTTTGAATGGAAAATTCCAATCAAATACTTTCTGCGCGTCCACAGAGTCATTCCCCACTTTGTAAATGGAGCAGCTCCATGTTTAGTCTCTAGGTGACATAACAGATTACACTCTTGGTGTTCTGGTATCGAGCTTCAGGGGAGATGAGGTGGCTCAGGAAATAGATAGCGATTGAACTGTCCAAAATTATTAAAATAACATGTATTTTGTTATAGCATTGCTGTCAGCGCTGACTTATTTCCCAAGGGTCCCCTTTATTTTTGAGTTTAAGTTTAACAGGATTATTTTCAGTAGACCTTAATGGGACAAATTAGTCCAAATAGAAAATCTCCCTTAGTTTCATAACTCAAATATTTAAGAACAAACTTTCTCTTTAACTCGATATGCACAGCTGGCACACATAAGGATGACGAGCCAAAGAAACGTTAAAAGAAATGGGCATGTGTCTGGATAGTGGTGTCCCTCCCGGGCCTTTGACCTAAATTATTCCCTGTGCTCCATCTCTGCCCTGCCTCGGCTTTCCACTCTGTCAGTATTAAGAGTGCTGCCTCATCCGCACAGTGGTTAGTAATGTCCTGGTGCTGCAGCCCCGCGGTGGAATACGCTCTTATGAGGTTAGACCAAGAGGAGGAGATGGATGTAGATGGAGGCAGGGAGGAAGCATGGCAAGGGGTCAGCCCCACACAGGCTTTTTGCTTCAGTTATTCCTGTCCACTCTCCCCGTCTCATCTTCAAAACACATTTTCTAAAGACACGCCAAATCCACTTTTTTTTTCCATTCTGAGTGCTAAAATATTAGTATTGGATGATGCTGGGTAGAATATCCCATCATTTACATTTTACGCTTAAATTGTAGGCATTTAGCCGACACTTTAATCCAGCGTCGTACAATGAGCGCCACAGTAAAATCTGTATTTTTATTTAAACCAGGATAGACAAGACCATTAGTTAATCCATTAGTGTGATGCACTTTCCTCCATCAGAGACGTCTAACATCCATCTATGCTTAAAAAAGATAGAAAATCATGTCTCTTTCCTTTGATTAATGTTACATTTGCCTCTTGGTTTCCCTAAATGTTTCATTGTCTCCATGTCATGAAGGATAGAGGTTAAATGTGTCAATCAAAACGGTTAGCATGAATAGAATAAAATAGCTAACTTCTTTCTCCGTTACAAATGTAATGGAAATGTTTCTTTGGCAGACTGCCGTAAAAAGCGAAGTACAGAGCCAACATAAAGATAAATACCGACTCTTGGATCATACTGGAAGTTTATTGCACAGATCACCAACGAGCCCTTGTTTAGGGCAGAAATAGCCAAGGGGTTGAATGAATGTTCAAACACACAAACAAAGATTTGTTCCTTTGTGTTTTTTCGGGGGGGTAAAAGGCAAGGCAAGACAATATATTCCCTCAGAGATGAAATAGTACATGAAATGGCAACAGAACGGCCAAGCCTGTCGGCATTTTGATAGCTCAATGCAACAGCCTCCCTCTACATTTTCCTCGTTTCCCCTTACCATCTCCCTCTTCCCCATGTCAAACAACATAAAGAGTCTTCGCCCTTCAAAGGTTAGCCCAATAAAGAGCGCACGCGGCCCAGCTGACAAAACTGTAAATGTCAAAACAGTTAAAAAGTGAGCTTTTCTGAACGTACCCCCGTATCTTTTTTGGATGGGTGTATAAACAGAGGGTTCTGTTCTTGCAGGGCATCATGGGAGACGAGCGAGTCTGTCACCACTGGAGCAATGGGAATCACGCCACTGAGACTGGGAATTGAACACATACGTGCACTCTCACACGCACACATACGCAGTCACTATCTCTCACACACAACTTTAAACTCTAAAGCACACATTAGTATATGTACTGTATGCATGAACGCATTTGTGCACATTGCACCGCCCACATTCACACACAGGAGCACATTCAAACAGAAGTCTACAAGTCCGTGCTCACACGTACGCAAACACACATGAACACACATAGCGCCAGATGTACTGGCAGCCATACTGTGTGTGTGTGTGTGTGTGTGTGTGTGTGTGTGTGTGTGTGTGTGTCTGGCTACATGGGGAGAAAATGGCTTTAACCTTCATGCCTACTCGATTGTCACCACTCCGTAAATGTCACTCCATCTGCTTCCCTGCCTCTCTCTCCATATCTCTACCTCTCTCTCTCCTGTTCTCCTCTCTTTCATGCTCTGCCTCTTACTATCTGTCTACCTCTCTTTCTCTCTCTCTCTTCACCTCTTTCTTTCTCTCACTCAGCTTTCCTGTTTCTCCGTTTCTGATTCTTTCTCGACCTCTTTTTCTGCCTCCCATTTATCTCTCCCTTTTTCTTCTTCTCTATCTCTCTCTCTCTCGCCTTTTTTCCCTCATCTTTTTGTCTCTCTCTTGTGACCTCTACCTCTCTTTCTCCCTTCTCCATCTTCCTTCTCTACCTCCTCCACTCCTGCTCTCCCACCTCCTTGCCCCCTCTCCTCTCTTCCCTCCTCATCTCCTCCTCTCCCTCGTGCCACCCCCCCAGCTCCCTCCCTTCTCCTTTTTTCCTTCCCCTTCCCTCTTCCTTTCTCCCTCCCTCCCTCCTCCCCTCCTCTGCATTCTCCCTCCGTCCTCATCCTCTCCTCAGTCTTCTTCTCCTCCCTTCCCTCCTTCTCCTCTCCTCCCTCCCCTCGACCTGTCCTCCTCCCTCAAACTCACATTTTTCTACTACCTCATTTTCACATTCTGGCGTTATAAATATCCTTCTCTGTTGCACTTTGCTCTGCTCCCACTTTTTTCACGGCGACCCCCCCCCCCTTTTTCTCCTCCTCTTTTTTCTCCTCCTCTTCCTTACTTATCCTGACCTCTATATGAAGAACCCCAGCTCGCTCTCTGTACACACAACTGACTTCATCTTTCTCTCTTTCATGAAACCCCCTTTTCAACGCACACTGCTTCCTCTTTCTCTCGCCCTCTCTCTCACACACACTCTCTTTCTCTCTATTTAGAAAGCGCTCTGTGTGGGCATCCCATTCTCCCTCGCCCTCTCCATCCTCCTTTCTCTCTTTCTTTCTGTCTACTTGATTCTCTCTCTTCAGCCAGGTTGGATCGATATTTCTCAGGCTCTCTGTCGAAGGCTTGAGAATGAGGCATCAGGGGCGTGAAAAGGAGAGAGATGGGGAGAGAGAGAGGGTGAAAGGGAGACAGATGGATATAGACAGGAAGGGCAAAAGACAGGTAGAGAGTGGCAGATGGGGAGAGGTTGTGCAAAACCGAGGGAGAAAGATGGTTGGGCAAAGAAGAGCGAGAGAGAGTTGGGGGGGAGGAAAAAGGGGAAATGAGGCAGAGAGATGAGAAAGAGGGATTGATAAAAAAAGCAAGAAAGAAAAAGCAAGAAGGAAGAATAGAGGGAAAAGAAGAGAAATGGAGAGAAAGAAGAAAGAGCGAGGGCCAAAAGAGAGAAATGAGAGAAAGAGGGAGGGTAAAGAGAGAAATGAGAGAAAGGGAGGGCAAAAAGGGGAAATGAGAGGAAGGGGGGGCGGCAAAAAGAGAAATGGGAGAAAGGGAGGGCAAAAAGAAATGAGAGAAAGCAGGAGAGAAAAAATAAAAATGAGAGAAAAGGGAGGGCAAAAGATCAAAATGAGAGGAGCGCAAAAAAAGAGAAATGAGAGGAAGATAGAGAGCAAAAGAAGGAGTAAAGAAAGTAGGGGGGGTGCAGGAAGACTGGAGAGAGAGAGCATAAGCAGAAGAATAACAGAAGAATGTTTCACTAATAGTTAACACATCTGCAATGTGTTGCATTACCTACCAACAGGCTTTACTTCAGCTGCGGCATGCCAATCCCTCATTTTTCATATTTGGCGCAGTAGTTGGTGCATCAAAAAGTAGCCTAGTGCAGCACAGATATAAATAACCTTCTCTAATATATTTACAGGATCTATAATTCATCCTTTTTTTTACACACATTTACTCTCTAGACAAGAATGTTAAATGAGATTGAGGCACGCCAAAAACCCGTTCATGCACACCAACTCTACTTCCTACAGACCAGAACAAGGAAGGGAAGTAAGACGGACAGGACTGAGTTTGTCATGCTGCATGCTTTCTGCACCTCCGCTGCAATCCTGCTCCACCGCTGAGATAGGGTTGGGCAATTAACCGAAAATGGCTTAATCTCGCTCATGTCGGTTAATTCGGTTCATACTTTCCCCCAGTTTGAAATAATCGTGATATTGATTTGAAGTCATATCGCCCACCCCTACGCTGAGAGGAGTTGTTCAGAAGATTTGAGCTTTCAAGAGCGAACTCCAAAACAGTCTCCTAAACAGCAGTGAATGAGCGCTCCGTTCTAAGAAAGCTGGGCAAGAACACACACACACACACACACACACACACACAGATGCCGGCTTTTAAATGACTTTTGATAAAAAATAAATTGACTACAAACTCTTTGTACTGTATATGTTATTAAAGACAATCATCATTATGTGCTATTGTATAGTGCATGTTTTCAAATAAAACCATTCATCGTCTCAATATGGTTTGAATGTATAAACTGTTTGCTGGTTTTGAAATTTTATATTTTGTATGGTAATATTGTCTGATACAGTCATGCAAAACACTTTATTAAAGTCAGAGTTGAATTGAGACTTAATGATTTGAGAGCAGCAGAAAACTAATTGTGACAGGGTGACTAATGATGACTCTATAAATCCATTTAGGTTTTTTCTGAGAATCCTAAATACTTGCAATGTTGTACATCACCTGAAAGGACACAACCTGTACTGTCTCATGGATGATGACATTTTAAGCATCACTCATTGGAAAACCTAAAATGGGTTACACCTTTTGTTTTTGTACTGTACTCACATCTTACTCATCTACACACACACACACACACACACACACACAGTTTTGTGAATCATTTATCTATATCTGCTTGTCTTCCTGCCTGATTGTCTATACATCTGGCTACTGTATCTCTCTCTCTTAGACACACACACACACACACACACACTGGAGTCATCTGCTTACAAGCACCGGTGTGAACCAGAAGATGTGCATGTGGCTGACCGACTCTTGAACTGAATTGTGTGTGAGGGAGAGGGGTACAGGTGGTGGGGGCCAGTCACATCTCACTCATCCCAGTTACTTATCTATGACCTGCGCTCACACACACACACACACACACACACACACACACACACAATGCCTCGCTTATTGACACATTCAAGCCTCAGTATTTCTGCGGCAATATTTTAGCTCTAGGACAAAGATCTCTTTTGGTCTCTCTCTCTCTCTCTCTCTCTCTCTCTCTCTCTCTCTCTCTTACACACACACACACACACACACACACTCTGTACAACTCCGAACAAGCGTCCATCATTCATGGTCGACGCTCACTTACAAGCTGTCAGACACAGTCCCATTCACTCGTAGATCATGCTGGACTGGCACGCATCCCCTAAATGAGCTACTCAACATCTATTTATGCCTGCACACAAATAGTACTGTGAACGCTCACGCAAATACACACACACACACACTCACAAATATTCTTAAATACAACTATATTCTCAGCTTCTTTCTTGTTTTAACGCCTATGCAGAATCACATAAACACACAAAAAGTTAGAGATATAAAAATGTCAATATAGATATTGATATAGATAAGATACAGATAAGTACATAAGTTATAGATACAGATGTATAGATATAGGATATAGGCTATACAGCTTCAGATAATAGCATATAAGATACAGCTATGTGATATAGTCATGTAGGATATGAGATATAGCCATATACGTAAGATATAGGATTTATAGTTATAGGATATAAGAAATAGTCCCAAGTTACTTGTCAGTGTCAGGAGACTGTGGTTGTATAACTTGTGAGTGTGGGAGTGGGAAGTAGGGCATTGCTGAAAAAACTATGTATACTCAGTCAATCTTCCCTGGATGTGTTAAGGTTAAAATACATAAATATGTAAATAGACAAAAGTATGAACACCCCCTCTAATTGGTGGAATGAGCTATTTCAGCCACGGCCATTGCTGACAGGTGTATAAAACCAAGCACACAGCCACGCAAATCTCCATGGACCAACATTGACAGTAGAATGGGCCACACTGACGAGCTCAGTTCCTGCCCCTGCCTGTCAACTGCAAGTGCTGTTATTGCGAAGTGGAAATGTCTAGGGGCAACAGCAGCTCAGCCGCGAAGTGGTCGGCCACACAAAGCTCACAGAACGGGCGCCGCCGAGTGCTGAAGCGCGCCGCGTGTACAACTCGGATGTCTTCAGTTGCAACACCCACTACCGAGTTCCAAACCGCCTCTGGAAAGCAACGTCTGCACAAGAACTCTTCGGCGGGAGCTTCATGAAATGGGGTTTCCATGGCTGAGAGGCACACAAGCATAAGATCACCATGCGCATTGCCAAGTGTCGGCTGGCGTGGTGTAAAGTTCACTGTTATTGGACTCTGGAGCAGTGGAGTGATGAATCACTTCACCATCTGGCAGTCCGATGGGACGGATGTGGGTTTGGCAGATGCCAGGAAAACGCTACCTGCCCCGAATGCATAGTGCCAACTGTAAAGTTTGTTGGAGGAGAAATAATGGTCTGGGGCTGTTGGTCATGGTCCCTTAGTTCCAGTGAAGGGAAATCTTAACGCTACAGCATACAATGACATTCTAGACGATTCTGTGCTTCCAATTTTATGGCAACAGTTTGAGGAAGACCCTCCTGTTTCAGCATGACAAAGCGAGGTCCATACAGAAATGGTTTGTCGAGATCGGTGTGGAAGAACTTCACTGGCCTGCACAGAGCCCTGATCCTCAACCCCCATCAAACACCTTTGGGATGAATTGGAGCGCTGACTGCGAGCCAGACCTCATCGCCCAGCATCATCGCTCAACCTCTCTAATGCTCTCGTGGCTGAATGGAAGCAAATCCCCGCAGCGATGTTCCAGCATCTAGTGGAAAGCCTTCCCAGAAGAGTGGAGGCTGTTACATCAGCAAAGGGGGGGGGCCAACTCCATACTAACGCCAGTGATTTTGGAATGAGATGTTCGACGAGCAGGTGTCCATATACTCTTGGCCATGTAGTGTATATAGATCTATATATTCACACATGAACACATAAAGCAACGTATTGAGTCTCTGTCTTTGCTTCACTTTCCTCTGTCTCTTTCATTCATACCTTTTGCTGTCTTGTGTGCCTTGTGTGTTCGTATGTGTGTGTATGTACATAATCACATGCATTCCAGTGTATCTTGTGCGTCTTGTGTGCATGCATGCATACGTAGATCCCTGTGCGTGTCTGCATATGTGTGGGGTGCGTTTGTGTGTGTGTGTGTGTGTGTGGCCGTCGGGAGAAGTGGAGCTGAAGTAAAGCCTTACATAACCAGCTTCAAAGTGAACTGCAGGTCGGCCAGCCCACCTCCCCCTGCAATACAGACAGCAAAATGCAAGGAGAGAGAAACGAAAGAAAAAAAAGATTTTCAGAGAAAGGAGGATAAAAGGAAAGGAGTATATAAAGGAGAGAGGGTGTAAACAACTCGAGGTCTAAAATATTTTTCAGCAGCTACTTTATGTGCACTAGCAATTACAGACAAAACAATCCCAACATGCGTCATACGAAGGCTAAGCTGTCTTATTTGTGATTCCATGTTTTTCAGTGCTCCAAAATATCCTAACTTTCACTGGATATTCTTTCTTATTCCTGTCTTAAAGCAGTCCAACAAATGCTCTGTCTGACTGTCTGATATCATCCATACTAAGGTGTGGGAAGTCAATGACTTCGCTGGCCTTTCTGTTGTCGATGGACTACACCTGCTCACGTCTGCCTCCACTCCTTTGATTGAGAAAAGAGCCTTAATGTCGGGAAAAAAACAGCTTTTCCCGGCTTGATTCACACAGCTAGGTTCCTCATTGTGAAAAAACGATGTCAATCATGCTCCGTTTTTACACTTTTTCACAGCACGTTGCCAGTCCAAAAATGGTTGCTTGATTTCTTGGTTTCACTGTTTTTTTCCCCCAGAAGAGTTGCTCAAGTTTCTTTGACGGGCGGGTTCACGATTTGAACTAACTTTTTCATGCCATGCCAAACTTGTTACTAAATGGCTTTGACATGCACCGATCAATAACGTGTCCTTTTCAATTGTAGTGTGCTGCACATATGCACACCATGTTACCATGTTTGATAACGAGGTGCTACAGATGACGAGGTTTTACTCCCAGGCTTTTCAGCTGAAAAGTAACTATGCTGCATTCATTTCATATGGGAAAGATACAAGTTTAAATACTACTAGAAAATACTGTTGGCCTCAGCTTTCAGGTGGACAGTAGTTTGGTGACAGGAGATTGGCAATGGACCCTAATTTCTTTGAATTCTCACTCCTTGAGGTTTGGGCACTTGCATCTGGAGACTAATGCTGTATTCAAGTCATATGGGAATAGCTGTTGGAATGACAAATGCAAGTAGTATTTACCACCCGAAACCTTAAGTTTGTGGTATTTTTTAAAAGTATTTACCACCTGAAAGCTGAGGTTTATGGTATTTTCTAACACTCCTGAGTTCATCAACAAATAAAAGACCTTCCAGGGGATGATGGAGGGAGGAAGAGAAGAGGAGGAGGAGGAGGAGGGTGGCGGCTGGGGAACAGTCGAGTCAAGGCGTGGCGTTGCCGACGTTGTTTTTCTCTCCATTTCTCCGTTTCTTGCTCTGTCTCCATCTTTCTCTCTCTCTCTCTCTCTCTCGCTCTCTCTCTCGCTCGCTCCCCCTCCGTGTCTCTCTCTCTTTTTCTCTTTCTCTCTGCCACTCTTTAATTTACCAAAAACAGCCAGTGGGCAGATGGGGGATCAAATTACATTCACCTTTTACCTGCACTCCTCTGCACAATTAGTGTCACGCTTACTTGTCATTTCAAATTGACACACTGCTGTTGTGCTATGTAATTATTTACTCGCCTGGGGAACGGCTCTCTGGTTTAACCACTAAATAATGACAAACGCGCACACACACACACACACACACACAAAGCACCTGTGCCCTATTTTATCTAGAACATGTTTAACATGCCTTTTACCGTTACAGGGTCATTGTCTATCTCCTCACCAATGGCTGTCTAATTAAAGGTGTCATTGTGTTCAGTGTGTCTGTCTAAAGAGGTCTAATTGACTAACGTTGTGCAGCCCTTTTTAAAGGAGAGCTGGAGGTGCTTGAATAACACACATGTCACAAATGTTCTCTGTATTACTGTATGTGTGCCACGCAGTCACTCCACAAATGTCCACAATTTTGGGGTTTCAGCATCAGGACCCACCACTCTTCTAAGGTGTCCCCTTCTTTGCCTGTTTTTTCTCTCTTTTTGCTGGTCATATGGTGGGAGGAAAGGGCTGGGTCCTGTTCTTCAAACCACAGAGGCTCATTCCTTATCCACCCCCCTCCCCCCCTTCACCCAAAAGGTGTGTCAGGGCTGAAACAGGTTTTACAGGAGAGAGAAAGAAAGAGGAAGAGGAAGAGAGACTGTAAACAGCGGCAGCCATTTTCTTCTGCAGGGGGAGAGAAGGGGAATCACTTCCAAACAGATCTATGGGGTTTTCTTTGATCTTGTGTCTTTTCTTGTTATGAATCTGTGTCTGTGATGCCTTTTGTTTTTGTTTTTGTACTCTTTTTAAAAGGAAAAAACAATAAGCAAACATGAACTCTTACTGATTTGTCCTTTTTGCTCTTGCTTCTTTTCTTTTTTTGATATACTTTTTTTCCGTTTTTGCCAGTAATCTTTTTTGAATTTTCTCTTTTCTCTTTTTCCCCCCTTTTTTTCTTAACCCTAGGTCCGCTCACAAAAAAACATGATGAATCTTCAATGAACAAGCCTCGAGACGAAGGTATTTTTGTTGCATGTTTTTCCTTTTTTCTTGTTTTGAAGTCTTTTTGGGGGACACATACATAGAGAGAGGAAAACAAAACAACAACACACTCTTAGATGGGACTCATGATATGAGATGCATACCAATGTGTTGGTGTACGTGTATGTGCTGACCATCGCAATACAAAAGCTGTCTTTCTTATGCAAAACATGTAAGCTTGGATGATCCTGGTCGCACAAAGCCTTCATGTTAATGTCATCCACAGACCCTTCTGTGTGTTTTTCAGAGGTCCTTATCTAGCTTAACTAGCAGGCGAGAAAGAAAGCCTCGGAACATCATCATCATCACCGTGCCCTTGAAAATACATTGGCCAACTAACGACATTGTTCCCCAAACAACACTGTTGACAGGATTTTGAGCAGCGAAGCACCTATTGAGACCCCCTTTACACAACGAGGTGCATTATTATTACGCCTCAATCCTGAGCTCAAGGATGAAATTGCTATTGAGTAAGGACCTACGTAAACATCAAATTAGGCTAGGCCCATTCCAAGTCAAAGATGATAACGTCAAATCGAGAAAGAAAGGGAAAAAAACGGGGACATCCAAGGACACTTGTGCCCCGCTTGGAAGATTTCGGTGTAATCGCCTGCTGGAATAAGGACACAGAACTCATAGCCTGTTATTAATTTAGTTCGTACCTGCAGCACATACACTGTGGAGGTGATTTTATCTCCACTCTCATCTTCGCCCTTGTTCTTTTGGACTTGTTTCTTGGAGAAAAAGATGACTGACGATATTTTGATACGCATTTCTCTTCATGCTATTTTGAGGGTTGTGCGGGTGAATCTTTCTCTTCCTCCGTGATGCTCTTTGATTTGGGGTATTTTTGAAGTTGGGAGTCGGAGGAAGTTTGAGACGAGAGGATTTTCTTGGTGATCAAACACGCTGGCACAGACACAACTTTTGGAGCTGCCATAGTCAGCAACCATTGAAGGAGTCAAGTTAAGACACTTTCCCCTCCTCTAAATATTTCTTTCATCCTTCATCACAACACACAATTAACCCTATTTGATTGGGAACTGCTAATCCCATTGCACTAACTCAACATCACACTGAAAACACTGTATGCACAATCCCAAACAGAACGAAGACGAGACGGGAATACAGATACTAAAAACCACTATGCATAAACATAAAGATACAGATAATGCCCTTGTATAAGAATAGAGATAAACACATGCACTGTAAGAATACAGATACACATGGCTATCATGTATAACAATACAGAAAACCAATATGTATACAAGATACCGGTCACTGGAACATTCTTTATAACTTCCAACAGATGAAAAGAAACAAAAATGGGTTCAACAAAAACAGTTCCTCATGGGAATGCAGCAAAAGTTCACCATTAGTCTAGAAATCATGTAGTAAAAAATGGGAAAATGCAGTAATACAACACAGTGGGTAGTTGCTTGCAATACATTCTCGTGGTTGTATCTTGTACACCCCGTAAACCATACTCATACATAAGGTTCTAATATTAGCACACTGAATCCTGCTCCCACTAAGCTTCACCTGTGCAACATTTCAACCCAAGGCAATACACTATCGCCTGGCCAGGACCCCCGATGGGTTGAGAGGCTGCACAAATACGCTTACAAATAGACCTCACATAAGGCCTGATTCAGTGTGGGTGCCCATTCTCAATAACTGAATATCACGTTCACTTTCCATGGATATTCCTGAATTCACATGCCAGGCAGCTAGAAAATACATGCCTAGCTTTTATCTGTTAACAATGACGATCAATTCTGCTGTTTTGTCCTCACACTTTCAGCTTTATATTGACAGCCTTTTAAAATCGGCATGTAATAGGTCTAGAAATACCGATAACCTATTTTATCCATGTAAGAAGAACGCATAGAAGAGGACAACAAGAGAATAAGGCCGTGTCCTCCAGTGTCCAGCCCATCTGGACTGCTCTATTCAACAGCAGTGGCTTGTATCGCTGCTTCCTATCTCTCTTTCTGTCAGGTGCAGGAGAGCAGAAGGGCTACTGGGCTGCAGTGCTGCCCTGTGTGGAGGCAATGTTTAAAAAAGATTGATAGAGCTCGCCGGAGAGCTGTGTGTGTGTGTTTGTGTGTGTGTGTGTGTGTGGTGGCGAGAAGGGGATTATAAAACGGGGAGAGAGACTGAGCTAAATCAAGAAAGCGAGAGAGAGAGAGAGAAAGAGAGTGTTACTACTCCGTCCTCTGTGTCAACTCTGATCAGAGAGAAACCAGAGCCACCTGAGCCCCAAACCTGGAACATATTTCTGCCAGGGACAATGTCACCTCTCTGTCTCTGACACACACACACACACACACACACACACACACACACACTGCTGAATAGATTTTACCCACGTTTTTAGGCAGAGTTAAATTCATAGTGTACATTATAAGTAGTATTAAACTGATAGGGTCGACTGTTTGCCCACTTTTTTAGTCACTACTGTATCACTGATTACATTTCACATAAAATGTGTTATCAGGAATGAGTGACTTTCCTTCAAAAGCTAATCGATTAAAAAAAATATTGATTAGCTTTCAGATTGTAATTAAACTGTTCATTTAGGCGTGTATGCCAAAATAAAAAAATCCCCCAAATAATCACACGTTTTTCCACAGTTGCGATAACTGTTCCAGTGTGCTAACTTTATTTACAGTAACTGAATCATGTCTGTACCAGATTGCAAAATCAGATTATCCTAATCCCATTACATGTAATCCGTTCCACCCCACCCCTATGTGTCATACAATACAAACACAACTGGCAGCTATAAATTACAGCATCCCCTTTTCAGCTTCCATCTGAATTCTGGTCTAATAATAGACATAAGCGCAAATCTATACTGGCAAACGTACAAGGAATGGCTTTCTTAAGTGCCTAGAAATCACGAGTGTAGAATCATCTGTTCCTGTTCATGATTGTGATCTACACACAGGAAAACACAGTGTACTCTAAACCGTAACATGCCTAGACAAGTTTGTTCAATACAGTGCAATGCAGTCCACATAACAGAATCAAATATCAAGTGAATGAAAATATGTCCGTGGCCTCAGAGGCGAAAGCACACAATGTGAACTTCATATGGCAATATGTGGAGCGAAAAGAACATTGGTTTCACACAACGAGCTGAAGAAAGAGCCTCTCGAAGTAATTCGCTGCTCACTCTTACTGCCTGGTTATGATAAAAATTCTCAGAGACTCTCTCTAGATGAAATTTGAGAGGGGTGGGAGGGAGGGGGAGAGAGAGAGAACTTCGAGAGAGAGAAAGAGATTACAAAAGTATGAGAGAGACATCTACAGACATAAAGAGAGAGTGACGGAGACCCAGACAGAAAGCCCAAATGCTGAGGGAGACAAATAGACAGCGAGAGATGTTTACTTGCACAGACTGTTCTGAATACCAGCACATCTCCTGGTTAAAGTCATACTCTTTCTGTACACATATATATCCTGTTCATAAATAACCCTGTGTAGACAAATGAAAAGAATAATGTGAATACCGCTGTGGGAAAAGAACCAACGCAGACCACAAGAAACAATACCAATAACAACACACAGGATAAGGTGTTTACATGCCTCAGCGTTGCGGCTAATATCAGCAGTCTTGTCGGGTTGCTCATAATTGGCCTACCAGCTCATCCGGGCTATTGTAAACAACTCTCCCTGGAAATACTTGACTATCCCGTAGGCAGGGACTGAAATCACCACCTGCCAAGCACCCAAATGCCGGTAAAATCTGGCGTCACCGTCACAGTGGCTCGTAACTGTTTGAGACGATAACATCTGAATGCCTATATACGGTTTTTGGTCCCTGCTAGCCACCGTACACGCTCTCTAATTGTGAGCCAATCAAAGCAAAACAGTTTCTAGCTAGCTTAAGGTTAGTTGAAACTCAGTTATTCCCATGTGACGACACAAAGCAGGTCAAAAACAGGCGTTGTATAAGCGAGTGAGCACGTTTCAATTTAATACTCTAAATCTTTATTTATTTTCACACACTACCTGATTCTGTACACAAAAAAGCATTGAAAATGGCTACAGTGACATATTTCTATGAAAAATGGATATTCACTATTGACAGAAAAAGGTAAGCAAAGATATATATTTTACCAGCCCTTGCCAGGTAAGCCAAAAAGTTTATTTCACTGCCTGCATCATATCAAAATATGTATAGGCGTGTAAAGAGAGAGACCCAAAGAGACAAACAAACAGAGGAAGGCAGAGGGAGACAGAGAGACGGTGCAAGACAGAAACAGAAAAGACAGAGAGACGGAGAGGGGTGTTCGTCGGAGTGACGGCAGCGCCGGAGGAAGCCACATCGCAAAGCGTTGTGTTGGTTTGGTGAGCTGGATGAAAGAAGTCAGAGAGCCCGAGCGAGCAGAGCCACTCCAGCAAGAAACGGAAGACAAAAGAAGACATTCACGACGCTCTGGCGATGGCAAGATGGTGGACAGTGCGGAGGCATAATCAGTGTTTGTGTGTCCTTGTGTGTGTGAGACAAAAAAAGTCTCTGTCTCCACTCTTTTTGTCTCCATCCACATATTCTTCTTTTTTTTCCTCTCTGCCCTCACCCCATTCGTACTTCCTCTCCCTTTCTCACTGTCTCTTTCTCTCTGTGTGTTATAACTCTTCTACCAGACGCCGGCCTCTGGGCAAGGCAGCATCTATCTGTCGGCCTCTCTGCTCTTGCCCTGTGACATACACGCACTTCCAAACACAAACCCTGAACTCCCTTGTTTTGGAAAACAGCGATACGTTGAGGCTGAAGACTCGACGTGTTTGATCGTTTCACTATAATTAGAACGCCACGCTATCCGGGGAGATGCTTCGCCGCTGCTCTCCTGCTGAATATTTCCTTTGCTCTGTAGGCTTTTCACCATGTTGGAGACATATACAATGTAGATTTTAACAGCTAAATCTCCAAATTGTGAAACACTAAAGGACAATGCGAAATGTGCAGGACAGCAACCATTGAATTATTTATTTCTCCATTTTCTTTCCCATCCTCATGTGCTGGGTACAAATGACTTGATAAGAGGATTTTGAATGGAATGAGAAGCCACAGAGACGAGATTAAGTAGTATATTGAAAAAATGATGACAGGAGGATGAAAAAAAAACCCAGAACAGAATAGAACGGAGGCAGAACAAGACGGACACGAGGTGAAAATACAACATGGAAGCAGCACGGGACTGACCAGGATACGACGGAACAGAGCGGCCCAGTGCAAACCACATCACACAACAGTGCGACATAGAGCAGCATAGCACAGTACGGCACGGCACAGTACAGAAGAGCGCCGCGGCAAAGAACAGAAAGGATGTCAGAGAATCGGGAGGCCCCTGCAGTAAAGGATCAACATTGCTGTCAAACTTACCTTATTTCAACATTACTACAGAGACTCAATCTCTTGTCTCTTTCTCTCATTCTCTTTCCCTCTCTTGGTGGGCCTGTCGGTTATTTGCTGCCGGAGCTCCCTGCCTTCCCATTACCTCAACGTTAGGCCCACGGCGTGTCAAGGTTGTGTCAATATCGTGTCGAATGCACCTACTCTGCCGCACGCTTGACAGTATTTTATTGAGCTAGAAACCCTTTGACAAGACAAAGAAAAGTGAAAAGGAAGGCGGGGAGGGAGGCTGAGAGGAAATGCAGAGATGAAAAGCGAGAGAACGCGATTGGAAGGTACTAGGAGACACAGCGGGACAGTGTGTGTGTGTGTGTGGGGGGGGGCAAGCTAGCAAGAAAGAGAAAGAGAGAACTAGTTGGCGGCGTGTCGTCTGTCAGCTAGCTTAGCGCTAGGGAAAAAGCCCAACACAGTTTTGCAGTTGGCCGGGTTTACTGCTGTGTGTAACGGCTACAAGGGACTAAGGGCAGCAACAGTGAAGGCTGGCTCAGCTCCTCTTCCACTCCTGGGCCTCAGTGCATACTCGAAGCGCTGGCTTTGAGCTAGCCAAGAGCCGCTGCGGGTCTCTTTAATCCAAATCAATAAACTTTAAAGTGCTCTCTGAAACAAGTGAAGTTTCGAATTGTCAACTTGTGTTGCGGAGAAGACCTCCCAGCAGGCATTAGTGAGATCAGTAATACTGGTTGTAGGAGTGTTGTAGAGTTGGTGCGCATTCGTGGAGAATTATAGGTTAACGTGTGGGCGGCGCGCGGCGTTTTAAGCCGGGGAGCTTTAGAGTTGAAATGCACACTCTGAAACATTCGAGCACCGAATGTTTCAGAGTGTGCGTGATTCTATACCGGAGTTGTGAATTTCGAGAGTTCGAGCCGTTTGTAGATGCAGCTATCGTAAAAGAGCGTGTACACTGCATTATTGCTCCTCCCCTGAGAGGGAACGGTTGGGGAAATTGTACGGTGCAAGGAAGATCTGTCAACTAACCCTTTTTGGAAAGAAAAGTTGCATCGTCTACTCCACTACCAATGGAAAATAGATGATGATGCATGATAGGTGACTTCTATAATGGCTGTAGTTTGAATAAGTTGGGGAATAGACCCACACTCTGTTGTTCAAGTTCAGTACAGCAATATTTTCTCTGTCATTATCCCATAAAGCTGTATTGGAAATACTGTCGCAAACATTTCGGGGAGTATACGCCCTTGATTAGGGGTGATGGAGAGAGGTTGGCACAGCATTGATACTGACAGCGGCGGCTTTAGAGTGGGACGCATGCCCAGCCTCTGTAGTCACTTCTCAATAATCGTACTCTGCAAAACATCTGTTTTATCCCCTCACCTGATGTAATGAACATCCTTTCCTGCAAATTAACCCTTCAGCGGAAGCCTAGAAATGCTCGTCCGCAACGTGAGCGAACAATCTTTCGGTGTGCCATTCGGTGGGAGCTTTTATCCCCCAAGTGCCCCCACTGGGAATTGATTTTCTAACCTTGGCAGTGTTAGCGCCGTGCTCGAGTCATTTAGTAGATTTGTGGACATACTGTTTTTCACTTTGTTTTAGCTCCGCGGCACCACAGGGGAGAGGTTCGGCTAAAGCTGTTGTCAAGTGGGAATAAAAGGTGGGGGGAAAAAAATCCATCAGTCATAATCCAGGACTGTGTTAAAAACCAGGGGGTTGACATTTGCCAGCGGGTGACTGGCCTTGCAGCCATGTGAGACGCAGAGTGTGATTAGTTTAGCAGGGACCAAACTGTGGGTGTGTCGAAGGGATTGTGGACGACCAATCAGAAGAGGAGCATCTGCCAGCTCTGAAGCAGAAGTAGAATTTGCTCTTCCGCCATCACGTTATCTGTCGAGCTAGACACGACGACGAGATAAGTAGGTGTTGGTAATCCACGGGCCTCCTAGGGTGCCATGGAACACAAAGACGAAGATTTCCATGCAGATAAATATGCTTGATTACACATAAGCGCCTACACACACACACACGCAACACACACCCTGTGGTGGGGCGTAGCTAAACTTCTGTTAGCGGCGCTGTATGGCAGATCCCGGAGATCACAGCACAAACTGCAAGCCTGCTGAGGAGACACAAAACACACACAAACACGGACCGCACAACAGGAAACACCAGGAAAGGTGACTCATCCTCTCACGGTGTGTGTGTGTGTGTGTGTGTGTGTGTGCACATATGCAGTTTTGCTGTTACATATTGCACAAGTTGCTTTTAAGTAACAAAACTGCCACTTATTTTTGCCAGCTTCTGGCAGGTTGTGCTGTCTGTTTTTGACTCTGTACTTCCTACAGTAGCTGTGTTTGTGTTTGTACCTGCATTGTATTGTAACTGTTGGGCTAGCGTTCCAATTAAGCAGGCATTGTTATGTATGAGATGGAGAGCGGTTGGTAGTGGCAGAGCTGACAGCAGTGCTTAATGGGAACGCTGGTGTCTGGATGGAGAAGACAGGGGAGACTCTCAACGCCCAATTTATTGTTTCTCTGCTCCTCCTGGTGGAGCACCTGCTACAGGCAAGACACACACACACACAGACACGCATGCACACACACACATAAATAAATAAAAAAAACAACAACTAAAGAATACACAAAACTACACAAGCACACAGGCTGAACACACACACAACCATACACACACATTAAGAGTTACACACATCCACACACAGCTTCACAAAACACACAATGAGGCAAACTGTGGAGGCCAGCAGAAAAGCAGGCGTGTGTGTGTGTGTGTGTGTGTGTGTGTGTGTGTCCACCAGAGATGTAGCTAGCTCCTGCTGAATGGAGCTATTAGCTGTCAGCAGGACTGGAGCAATAACTGTTGTTTTAGTGGGTTTGTGTGCTTACTGTACGTGTGCATGTGTTTGTGCACGTGTGTACATGTGTGCTTGTGTGTATGCATGTGCACGAGTGAGTGAAATTGTGTAATAATAATCATAATAATAACATTTATAGAGCATTTAGAGAACCCTCAAGTAGAGTTACAACGTGCTTTTCAAGATAAATACAAATCAAGCAATTAATGAAAACATGAGCAATACATAAAGAAGATAACAGAATATAAACCATAGTAAAGGCAGCTCTAAAATATATGTGTGTGTATGTAGTATTTTCTGTGTATAGCTATGATCTTACCAAGTATGTATAGATGTTGTACACATTTACTAAGGTCAATCTGGTAAATGTGTACATTCCTGCCCTCAGGTGCCTCCATCCTCACTCTATAATGTGGCTCTGTAGTTTCTTTTCCCACATTCACTGTAACATATATATATATAATGTGTGTCCAAGTGTGTGTGGGCAGGTGTAATGGGTGTGTGTGAAAGCCCTCTTTGTTTTTCCCACCCCCTCTGTCCTCCTCCCAGTGCGTCTCTATAGGGAGCTAGACAAGCCAGCCATTGGATCCCAGCCTCTTTCAACGAGGCCTCGCCGCAACACACACTCACACTGATTCAGTCCCAATTAGACCCCAGACACCCCATGAAACCAGGGCTGGAACGCCAGTCCTGGTAATGGGCAGATCGTTATAGGAGCGAGGGAGGGGGAGCAGAAACTGAAGGACGGAGGGAAGTGGATAGAGGAATAATAAGAGGTCGCATGAGGATAGAGGAGGAAGAGGAGAAGGAGGGTTGGAGCGACTCCCCTATCGCTGATTGATACAGCACAATAGTGATTCATCTCATACCCAGTCCATTTCCATTTGCTGTTCTAAACACCTGGTCCTCTGGTGCACAGGAAGTGAAATGGAAGAAGAGCTGGGTAGTTAGCATGGGCAGCGATAGCCACCTTGGCTGAACAGACAAAGAAAAGAAACTAAAACTCCATCAACAGAAAATCCAAGGAGTTTGATTGACAAGCTTTAGCCCCCCAGCCGCTAGTAAATCGAATCAGTAAAAAAAAAAATGTTGGCTCATGAATTTAAATGTTAAGCAGACCAGTCTACCGACATCATTGAACAGACTAGTTCATCTGAGCCGTACAACAGACAGGCCCTGCGTGAAGCTCAGTCCATCCTTTTAAGACTGCGACCGTCCTCTCCATGTGGACTTCCCTCCCTCTGGCTCCTGGTTCAGGCTGCCAATCATCAAGACACATACAAACACTCTTTCATTCCCTCAGCTATTAATCTTGTCAACAAAAAAATGTCAACTTTTTAGAGGCACTGTTTATAGATTTATGTTTGCGTGTAACATGTTGTGCTGCGTTGTAGTTTTTTCTGGAAATGAATTGCCCCCAAATTAAATAAAGACTGAAGTGAGGTGAAGGCTTAAAGTGGCAGTAACACGCCACTGAAATTTAAAAGGAAAGCAACTCTTTTATGTTTCAATCAATGTTAATAAAACATTGTTTTTTTCACCTAGCAATATAGTTGTCAAACAATAGCAAGGCAAAGTGCTTGTTTAACGACACATTACTACCAGTATGAGTTGTGTTTTATGGTGAGCACTTTAATATTTAACTGTTATGCAGTCAAAGGTGTGTGTTTAACTGGTATTTTACTAATGCCTTCAAACATGACTCAGCCAATTTGAATTGAGGGCTGCAACTATCACACACACCCACACCCACCAGGGTTGTTTTTTAGGGTAGTTCAGAGTGACGGGTCTAGACAAGACAAGATAAAGGAGAGAATAAGGAGAGGGGGGGAGGCGGAGGCGGTGGAGGAAAGAGGCTAGAGGGGTCAACTGAAGTCCAAAAGGCTTAAGGCTGGAACAGAGGGATGTGGAAAATGGAGGAGGAGAAGAGCGTTGGACGGGAGGAGAGAGAGTGAGAGAGAGAGAGAGAGAGAGAGAGAGGGAGAGCTGGGAGAATGAGGACAATGCCTGTGTTTGTGTCGTCTTTGTCACTGTGGCATTTTGGAGGACAGAGAGGGGCTGTGTGTGTGTGTGTGTGTGTGTGTGTGTGTGTGTATGTTCACTTCCCTTTCCACTCAATTTGTGGAATTGATCCGGTCCCTAATAGTGAGCAAAACAAAAAGTCAGCCTAATCCAACCAATATTTATAACACTGATGGGCGAGAGTGAGAGAGAGAGAGAAAAGGAAAGAGGAGGGGTTGAGAAGCGTAACTGAACAACAAAGGCTGCAACAAAGAGAGAGACAGAAGAAAGAGATATGGGCAGAAAAGAGAGGTAAAGAGATATAATGAGAGAGAAAGGGAGGAGAGAGGGTATGATAGAGCAATATAAGCACTCCACTAGTCAGAGAGAGAGAGAGAGAGAGAGAGAGGAAGACCACTAAGTGAAATCGGAATAAAAACAAGTGGACTTGAACACACTGGGCTTCTGGCCGAGCAAGAGGTTACAAATAGACTCTCACAGCAAGAGGCTAGCCAATGCTAGATTAAGACAGCGAGCAAGAGAGAGAGAGAGAGAGAGATGGGGTGGGGGTGGGGGTGGGGGTGGGGGTAGAAAATAGAGATTAAGGAACAAATGAGTGGAGAAGATGGGAGGCTGGGGTGGTGGCCAGCTAGGGGACCCGAGTGAAGAGTGAAAGAGAAAGAATTGGAGATAGACTGAAATCGAGAGGAAGAGAGATAGGGAAAAGAAAGCACTTGTTTGTGGCAAGAGTGAAAGGCAAAGAATTAGAGGTAGATTGAGTGGAGGGGGTGGAGAGAGAGAGATGGGGCGACAGATGGACAGAGAGAGAAAATGAGAGAGGAGTGCACTTGTTTTACGGAGACGTTATTGAGTCTAATAAGAGTGTGTGTTGTCGTATGACAGGCTCGGGCGACTCTTCTTAGTCCCCGCGGCTCCACTCATTTGGGTTTTTTTCTCTCCCTCTCTCTGCTCCTTTTTTTTTTTTTTTTTACCTCGCCCACAACTTAATCTGCTGAGGGAAAAAATAATAAAACCTTCCCCGTCTGATTTTAGGCGGGCCAAGCAGACGCCGGAGATGCTCAGCTCCAGATACAAAGGCAGACGGGTGCAAATGCTCACCACAGAAATATACCCAGCTCTCACCATGAGATTACAGAACTGTGTTTCGATCGTGTGTATCGATTCTTCCCTTGACATTAAACCTTAATACAATAATATAATAACAGATATAACAATAATAACAGACAGACAGATAACCTGCTGCTAGCTACATCACTAGCTAGCTAGCTAGTTGGTTGTTTTCTATAAATTTTAGCGTTAAAATCCACATTTTGCTTTATTAGAGTCTCCATTTTCTGTATCCATTTGACAAATAAAAACCATGTTATCCAGGTAATGACAAGACTATTCCATAGTGAGTTTGGTCTTTCAATTCAACAATCACTTTCCAAGATGGCAGATGTCTCGTCTTTGAGCAGAACCTCTTGACTTTTTTTTTTTCTTTCGTTCTGTCGGTTGTTTGGTAGCGCTTTGTTCCGCGTTGCCGTGTTGTGTGTGTACCCCGAGCTGCGAGGTGGTACAAGACAGGGTACAAACAGTACTGCAGCTAGGATCATCCCAACGCCTCGCTGGTCCCCGTAGCCCCAGTGTTACGGCTCAGACAGACAGCAGGAACAGAGGCAACAAAGACACAAGTGCTTGGTGTGTGGTGTGTGTGTGTTCGTGTGTATGTATGGATGCCTTTGTAGGTGTGTGTGTGTGTGTGACCTCAATCTGTACCGAACGCTCACTGCTAATAGCAGGGGGATAGTAGCTCAGGAAAACGTTGGAGGTTTCTATTTCTCTGTGGTGTTGTTTTTTATCAGTGTTTTTTTATCTCTCAAAATCAGAATCGGAATAATTTCCTTTTCCGTGACCTTTGCAGAATTAGAAGCGTTTTTCCTGTGAGCGCACACACACGCCACACAAACAAGACCCTGCAATGGACTACACTACAAAGAGGATTTTCTGTCTTTGTAAAGCTATTAAACTGTAGGAAAAAGAGTGTCAACATCGCTAGCCAATTAGCTGTACCGCACAACTACAAGTTTGTGCCATGGATATCTATCTGCATGTTCAGTGAGCACAATAATTTATAATAATCTATCCCGTAAACCCCCTCAGGCAAGCACATACTGTAGAAACACCCCTGTACACAGTGGAAGCATCTGCCACATGTGGTTTGAACATACCAATCATCTTCACCCACTAACAAGTGGCGCGTCAAACCACCTTGAAGCGCCAAAGGTTTCCGGAGGCCCTCTTACCGTTGACCTAATTTGGGGCAAAATGGCTTAAAAACCGTGACATCGACTCCTTTATGTCCACATTATGCACGCTTTAATTAGGGTGTTGGGAAGCACAGTACATTGAGGTCATTGAAGTCAAGAGGTTTGGAAAACTTTTCATCAATTTGCTGACTTGACATGGATGAGGAAATGCTGATTAACCAAATCCCCAAATGCCCTGTAATGTATGACTGCAAACAAAGAGGGTACTTTAGCTAGTAGAATACCATTGTTCAGATGCATGGGCAATCAATGAACACTGTAGTGACTACAGTGTAGTCTACTTCTAGGGACCAAAAAGGGGTACCTGAGGTAGATACCCCAGCAAAATGAGGAATTGTTTGAATCCGCTATACTTTCACTCACTAAAAGTCAGCATAATGACAGAATGTATAATATATTGATTGATCTATATTGATCATTGTTTCAAATCAGGCAATTATCACATCCAGCTCTATAGTTATACTGCATCGATACTTTCATTCCCTGACCCTCACCCTAACCTTACCTTTTGCCACCCTTAACCCTTGCCCTGACCGTGACCTAATTGTTACCGAACACTAACTAAACCTCAACCTAGGGGTGGGCGGTATGGCCTAAAATTTATATCACGGTATATTTAGAATTTTGGACGGTAACGGTATATATCACGGTATATTTGTTTTTCTTATAATAATAATAAAAATGCTTTAGGAGCAGTACAAGACTCTGGGATGGTAACAATTTATTCCCGGGGGGTTAACTACAAGGTTTCTACTGGGCTCTTCCATTAGTATTCTGTAATCTGTATATTATGACAAAATTGACATTGAACTTAATTGTTTATGAATGTTTTATTGTGCAAAACTGCACTGTATTAAATATAAATAGCACCTTATATGCAAACTTTTTTCCAAAATAGGTTCTGAACAATACAAAGAAATATTATCAAAAAAAATAAACATAAAAATGTAAATTTCAAGTATTCCAATACTTCAAATAACTTCTACTGTATATAACAAAAACTTCAAAGGTTAGGCAACATGCCAAGAAAAGAATTATAAAGATAAATAGCACATTATATGCAAACTTTTTTCCAGTTTGGCTGAAGTATTTTCGACCTGGCATCACATACCTCGGATCCAGTGTTTTGCTCAATGCCTTAAACCTGTTTGTATAGGAACCATGTCCTTACATAGGTACTCCGCTATGGAATGTGGAATGTCCTTCCACCGCTTGCTTTTTTTTCGTCATACGGATAGCCACTGGAAAATGACTCGGCTAGCGACGTCTGCGTTGTAGGTTTTTCGTTTAGCACCACTTGCGGAGGGACTGCTTGTGTCTGCGCGCATCCTAGTACTCTCTTCATACTCGCGGACATGTTTTGGTTTGAGGTGATAAAAGAGATTGCTCGTGTTACCACCGCCGGCAACAACTCTTGCTCGACATTGCTTGCAGATAATAGTTTTCTGCTCAAGGTCCGACTTTTTAAACCCAAACCACGTCCAGATGATGGACGAAGCACCTTTCTTTCTAACTAATTCTTCTTCTTTGTTTGCATCGGGGAACGGGAGCTGCCGCATCATGCTCGCTGCCTTCCATTTCACCATGCGTCTTCAGAAAGCATGCGTCTGTTTACGTCGAAGTTTACGTTGCACTACTCACTTTTTCACATCGTCTTTTTCCACAAACTAGTTTATTATCTTTAAATGGCAGCGCGCAGTTCGCTAGCTTTGTGTGTTACGTTTGTAAATGTGAAAAAGTATTTTTACATTCAAAGAGCCTAAAAGTAGCCTTCTACCGGTACATCCGGTAGAGTCAAATCTCTACCTTGGCACAGATTTCTACCGGTATACCGGTTCAACCGTTATACCGCCCACCCCTACCTCAACCCTTTGCAAAGTGAGGACTACACAAAATGTCCTTGCTTTAAATTTCCCATGTCTGGAAAATCAAACTGCTCCCTCACAAGTATAATAATACAAGCACGCACGCACACACACACACACACACACACACACCTCCCAGATGCAATCAGCATGGCCTTTGCCTTGATCCATAGTGCTCTAACGATTAAGCCTTAGCCTGCCTCGTTGGCCTATAGGCCAGCTCTGCTGCTGTGCATCTCATCACATCCCATTCATCACCCCACGTCTGTCTGCACCACCAGCCCTGCATCACATCAGCCTGCCATTGACACCCCCTCCACACACACACACCCCCACACACACACACAGCCTGATGTTTTGATACAAGCATCGACGATATTTTACAGATAAATTAGAGTTTCTCACGTATTTTCAGAAAATTATAAATTAAAATTATTATTATCAGACCTGTAGTTCTAAAAAAGTTTGAAAAAATCTGTATATATATGTCTAAAATTGATATGGACACATATAGCCTGGTTTGGGTGTTTCTCCCCAAAGGTTTTCACAACATTTATTCTAAAAAAAGAAGATGCATTACATATTTAGTGTACAAGTGACCATCCAGAATATATAACGTTAGGTATATACACATTTTTCAAAGAGTTTGACTTCAACATGGAAAATAAGCTTTTTGCAACTTTCCCGAGCACCATCACTCAAAACACAGGTCTGGATGTATTTCACAAGAATTATGCACAAATGTATTCCTTCCATTTCACCATTACAATATTTGCACTAGTCCGTAACCTTTACTATTAATTGGACCTCTAGTATGAAGAACCTGTGTGTATTTGCACACAGACGACAGTTCATTTGCTGTGAGCAATTTCTCTATTATTACAGCTTGGCACCTCAGTGTAAAAGGTCAATATTTATCTTTACCTCACACCCACCCGTGAATGTGCGCACACACTGCCACTCTCTGGCCTATCCATAGTCATGGAAAAGAAAATAGGGGACGTGGAAAAACTAATGAAAATGTGAATTTGGAGAAAATATCATTTCTTTATGCTATATAATTCCCCCTTGAGTTGTCGCTTCATCCCGACGTGATTCAATATCTTTTTAATTATGGCTGTCTGTGTGGAGAGGGCCTTATGCGCCCGTCTCGTAATGTATGGGAAGATGATATCTCAGCAGGCCCCGGCTCTCTCCGTTCCATTTAGAAATATTATATGCTTTCTAAATGGTGTCTGCGCCATGCCAAGCCTATTCCGGAGCCACGCCGATGCTTCACGCGTCTCTCTCTGCCCTGGATCGGTCCCAGGGAAGCCTAGCGAGGGGGGAGGCTGCGGTTGAGGTTTAATGCCTCAGCCTCTGTTTTCATTCTAGAAAATAACACTCTGCAACTGCGAAGTCCGTCCGTCTTGTCCGCGGTTCCGGTCGCACCCCCGAGGTTCATCTCTACCGCTTAACTGCAGATCAATCATGCCTCTCCCTCCCCGATGGCTCTGTCAGTATTTACTGACAACAGAGTGACCGTGGATCGATTCCTATGAAACCAACACCCAGCCGGTGACGTATGCAGTACAGCAGGCTGCGGTCCATCCCCGTGACTAATCGATCAGCGGTTAATTACAGCGGTGATGGCGGCCGGCATCTCATTAGGAGACCAGAGGACAGCTTCTCTGGCGGCGGCGGCGGGCCGCGTGGTAAACTGGAACACTGAACACAAGTTAGGGCCTAATTGTCCCCTTGTCTCGGTTCTGCTTGAAAGGATCAGCAGCCCCGCTAAGCTCCTCTGTTACCGTCAGCTCTCCACCCTCTTTGTTTTTCATTCTTTCTTTTAATTTTGTTATAATTACATTTTTTTAAATGTTTTTTTTTGTTTGCCCATTAACAAGATGCGATCCCAGGCCGGACGGGGGTGGTGGGGGGTGCTCATGAGGTTCCAGAGGCAGGGGACCCGATCACCATCTCTGGGCATTGCATGGTAAACCCTTGTTGTGGTAAAAAACATGACAGAGGCAGAGAGCAGAGAGAGACAGAGAGAGACAGAGCGACAGAGCAACAGAGACAGAGGAAGAGAGAGAGCTTGTAGCCCCCCGAGGGCCTCAGTCCTATCTGTCATTGTGCCAGAACGATTCGCCCTGTAACTGATCCATGGACACAAAGTCTACAGGTCAACTGTGACAGGCCGCTTGGTGGTGGTGGGGTGTGTGTGTGTGTGTGTGTTTTTTCTGTGTCGGTGTAGGTCGATGTGTGTGTGTGTATGTGTGTGTGTTTAGTTTCACATGATGACAATGGCTGTCTGTCTTCATCTCCTGAAATAGAATATGATATGATATGAATGCGTGTGTGTGTGTGTGTAGGAGGTGTGTATGCGGTCATTTGCCGCTAATGAAATGAGATTCAGGTGGAGATGTGGCGAAGGGCGTCGAGGGGTTAGAGATGCGTGAGTGCAATATGTCGCCATGGCAACAGTCAATGAGAGTTTGTCCTCGTGATGGAATGGCTCATGTTGGAAGAGAGAGAGGAGAGGAGAAGTGGAAAGAAGTCACACTGAAGCAGTTGCCATAGCGACTCACCAATGCAGCTGCCTGTGTATTTCTCTCTCTCTCTCGTGTGTGTGTGTGTCTCTGCCTGTCTGTCTGATGCACAGGTGTTCGTGTCACTGGTGTGTGTGTGTGTACGTACTGTGTGTGTGTGTGTGTGTTTGTGTGTCACTGTTTTGATTGTGTATTTTGTGTTGGTACACTCCCAGCATAGACATGACACATGTTTCAGCAGGTACCTCACATACATAAGCAGGTTGTCTTTCTTCTTTCTGTCTCTCTCCCTCCATCTCTCTCTAACAGATGCTGTAGTGGTTATTTATGTGGCTGTTCTGCACTACTGCTCTCTCATATCCTCAGGCCTACACACACACACACACACACACACACACACAAGCCAGTAGGGGCTGTCAGCATGCCACAGTTTTAGGTCTTCTGTGCCATATGCTGCCATAGACTCCTAGCAGGCAAATGTAACGTTGCTCTCAGTCAACTGGGAGACTCTGGTTCAAAGGGCAACAAGGGGCCTTCCCACATGCACCACAGCGCTACAGGAGTAGGCTTCTGTTTCAGCATCACAGCACTGACATTAAGGAGTTGTATTCTAAAATGCTGCATCAACAGGGTGGCTCAGAAAAGGGCTTTGGTGTGGCCAGCAAACGCAATCAATTGACCCTCTATACCATAAACAAGGACCCTTGTTATTTGGGGGCCACTCAGTTGGTTGACAACATATACAAAATAATAAACGTTCAGTTAATGGCATGACACATTATTGATTTTGACTGTATGCTATTAATTTGACAGGTTTTGTTGATTAACGGTGTCATTATCCTATCAAGTGAATTTTAACTGGCTTAATGGGCTTTTCCTCTATTTCCTCTGTCTTGAAACAAACCCTTGATTCAAGACGATTCTCAAAACAAGTGAAACTACAGTATCTCATTCATATTATTTTCACTTGTTTTGAGGACAATCAGATGTTAGGACTCAATAGGTGATTAAATGACTTGATGGATGTGTATTTTTAAAGTGAATAATTCACAAAAAACTACCTTTATGCCAGAGAACCCATTATTTTTGGATATGCCATTTTTATATGTAACCCTTCAGTTGTCTTTGTTTTTTTGTCTTACCATGGAATAAAAATGACACACAGGTCAGCGTTTCAAGCAACTCTGGCCAATTTGCCATAGCAATGCTGCTTTAATCACCAGGAAACATTTAATTGCACTCTTGTATTTGTGTCTCACTTTTTGCCTGTTGCTGGGAGCATTGCCCAAAATCGAAATTGCCTAAGAATCACTTACTTAAGAGCTGAGATGCAATCGCATTGGAGTAGTGCTGTGTTTAGCTTCTGATACGGGATAGTGTTTCCCATCCAACCAAGCAATTTGCTGTTTGCTCTGTATATTATGAACTAACACAATGTGTGATCAAAGAGAATGGGAGAGGCGTAAATACAGTTATTGACTTTTTCTTTCCTGCTCTCTTTTCCTGCCTTCTTTCTTTCGTGTGTGCTTGTCTGTGTGTGTGTGTAGATATCCGCGACCGTAGGAAGAAGCCGGTGATGCTGTTTATTCACGGAGGCTCGTACATGGAAGGCACCGGGAACATGTTCGACGCCAGCGTCCTGGCCGCGTACGGCAACGTGATTGTAGTGACCATGAACTACCGGCTCGGCGTGCTCGGTGAGTGATTTTGACGCTTTCTTGGGTTGTGCTGCAACGCAAGCGCACCCCTACACACACACATGCACACCTGGCCCCGTAACAATAAGACTTATGTAGGTCACATTAATGAATTTGTTACATTCATTGTTACTTGTCACTATGGAGCTAATGTAGAATAGAATGTCCCAATAGAATTTTAAATACAAACTGGGGACTCGATTCATTTTATTTTCTTCCCACCCAACACAACACACACACTCGCAAGCAAAGACATACACACACACACACACACGAGGCTCAGTTTCTCTCAGCGGACTCTTCTCCAATTTTCTGAATTGATTGAGAAGCCTTTGATGGATGGCATCAATAGAATTCATCAATCTAATGAAATCCTATCCAGGTGTTGACCACGGAGAGCTCACTTCCCGATGGATTTCCTTAGTTGATAATTCTGGTGTGAACACTCTGACTGTGTGACGAAAGCACCAGAAAACCTTCACCAAACTGCAGCTATCCCCAGTTCAGTCTTTAGGCACATGTTGAGAAGTCAAGACATACTTGCATTAAACTGCCAGCAAGCGAATGAGACACTGGCTTCTTCTAGTTTAAATTAATTCTATAATTGAAGTAGTCATTTGATTAATCTCCCCCTCCAGTAATTTTCTCCATTACAACTGATGCACCTCAAAATAACTATAATAATTACTAGCTTAAAAGCACTTTTACACACACAAAATACCAGCCTGGTTATCTTTAACTGTTACACACCTTCATTTCACTTGTGCCATGTCGTGAAAGTATTGCCGGATATATTCCTATCCTGTCCTTTCAACGTGACTTTAGCTGCCATGGCGTTTTCTCGGAAATGCTCATTGTTGATTGCTCTTGTCTACTGAGTCACGCTATTTGTCGGGTATACCTCTCATAGAGACGCCTTTCATGAGAGAGAGATTCAGGGAAGGGGAACAAGCATGCAAATCCGACACAGATCTGGCATTTTTATTGGCACAGAAATACACCTCACAATTCTTCACTTTAACTGCACGCCCTCGCCGAGCACCTCCAACCTCTAGATGTCTATTTCAAAGCCGTATAATTCATTGCACAAAAAGCGAAGCTTGTAAAAAAAAAAAACACAATCACTCTAGGGGGTCTTTCAACTGGGGAAGGCATGGTGATGGTGCATTTTTCCGAGCTCCTCTTGTGGAAGGAGAGGGATTTGGAAAGCAGGCAGGGTGGCTTTACGAGTTGAACGCCGTACACGGGAACCTGTCTGCTCAGCCCGTCGCGTGCTCTCCCACCGTCGGGTTTAAAAGAAGGGGGATCGTCTTCCATCTCAGCTCTGCCACAAATACCCGTCATCCTTCTCCTGAAAATACACTCCACCTCATGCTGCGTCTCGCTCCGTTGAGACGGAGTAATTTAGCTTCAAGAGGAGGAACATGCCTCTAAGGAAGCAGGTGCTAAGTAAAGGAGGCTGAGTGCATTAGAGATTTCATTAGACGAAACGAGAGTGGGCTCCTGGAAGCTGCTTCAAAATAGGCTACCTTACTTTTGCTTTGTGTTTTTTTTTTTTTAAAGGATGTTACTATGTTGTTTTCCTGAGCAATTATACGACGGTTACATTGGTGACAGATTTTCATTTGCATGTAATTACTGAAGGTGTTTGCTTGTCAGTGCATCTTTATTGGGTTCATCAGCGTTTGTTGCTAGAAGTGGATAGAGAAATGTAATCTAAGACGTGACTATTAGTAGCAGGAACTCCCTTAGGCAGCCATGCAAACGAGTTGACTCTCCAAAGCCAGAATATGCAGCTGTTCGTTTGTACTGTACACCTCTGCGTGCAAACTTTAAAGAATGAGTCAATCCAAAGTTAAAGGAAGTAGTAGCGGCATAACAAGTCATATTATGCCTCCTGACGCAAAGGGCGGTGGAGTGTTTTTCTCCCAGCTTGAGCCTGGTGTTAAATGTTTTTAGATGGATCAGATCAACCCCATTCAGAACCAATCCAAGCAAACAGATTACTAATAGAAGTTTTCGAAGAGGGTAAAAAAAAAAAAAAGAAGTCGGAAATATCGACAGATACTCCCAAGTTGTTTACCCGGGATTTGTAGGAATAATGAAAAAGAAGAGAAAATGAGAAAGTATTCAGTGACAGTGCCCACATCATTGTTCCCTGCACCACATTGGTCATATTGATTCCCCAGAAAACTAAAATATATGTGCATTAGGTGATGTCCTCCGCACTTCATCTTATTGTGTTGCCCATTTGTCCCCCCTGGAGTCTCTACTTCAATCCCTCTCTCTTACAGTCTGGTGGCTTCTCTTATATTATGTGCTTTTAGTGCCTGATCTGTGACACTTTCATCACTTTCTCTCAGCCAAGGAGAAAGCAAATTGAGAGGGAGTCTTTGTCATTTGTATGCAAAGGGAAAGCCACAAGCCATCTCCCAAATCTGAGAGCCATCCAGTGCAATTTGACCGTGATTGCGAGAAATGTGAGTAATCTTTCGCCCCACGCATCCTATATGATGGATGATATTTTACTGTGGCACACAGAGAAGTCGGTGGCACAGAGTGTGGCGGTGTCAAGCAGACGTAGGTTGCATTTGCGTTGCATGCGTATCAATGTGTGCATTGTGAGTACACCGCGAAAGGCTCCTGGTGTGTGTGTGTTCTCGGCTCAGCAGTTGGACATGCTGGTTTCGGCGGGCTGGTGAATGATACAGGGACAATCACAACCCTCCTAGCCGGCCTCCCTGAAGACTCCTGCCAGTGTCTACAGCTCATCCAGAAAACTGCAGCTCACCTCATCTTCAATCTCCTTAAATTCCTCCTTGTCAGCGCCCCCCCACCCCCCCCACCTCCTCGCTACCACTGGCTCCCCCTGTGCAACTACTTGTCAAAAAGCCTGGTGCTGGCGTACAAGACTACTAAGTGAGCTGCACCCCCATACCTCCAGGGCATGCTCCAGCCCTACTCCCCAGCTTATGCTCAGCACTCTGCTGCTACCGACCATTTAGATCTCCCTCCCCCTGTGGCGACTTGGCCATCAATCCACCTGTCTTTCATGGTCCTCCCTAGTCAGGACAGCAGAGTCACTCCGTATCCCGTGGCATGAACTGAAAACTCATCTGCTCTACTTGCTCTGATCTCGAGTCTGTTTTGTAAAGACAACAAAAAAAAACGCTTTCTCTTCCTGGCTTATTTCTTTAACTACTAACATTTTTTATTACACACAGTATTGTAGAGACATATGTATATTTGTTACTTCTGTTGTCTGGGCGTTGCTGTTTTGACCCTTGCACGTCGATTTAGGAATTAAAGCTTATTCTGTTGTTACTATTAGTCACTCAGGATAAGCTTAACATCCAAAATGTAAAGGTAAAGTCTCTCTTTTGCTCTCTTTCTCCCCCTTCTCCTCCTCCTCTAAGCCTTATCTGTGTTTGTGTGTGTGTGAGAGAGAGAGAGAGAGAGAGAGAGAGTGCTTGTGCATGTGTACAAAAACAAAAAGACAGAAAATGAAGAGGAGTAGAGGCAAAAAAAAAAAAAAAAAAAGAATCACCCTCAGTCTTTTTCTGTCTCGCTGATTGAGAGACATGATATTTCTCTCTCTCTCTCTCTCTCTCTGTCACCACTGGCAGCCTCATTCAACAGCAGCCTCCCCAGCCCGGCGCGCGCTAAGGAAATGCTAACCACAGTGGAGTCATTCATATAGCGGAACAGGCCCGACTTCATCCATATGCTAATAGCGGTTAGCGTTAAAAGCTGTACAGGAACCAGACAGCCGAATTCCCCCGACAGCAGCTCCAGCGGAAACGGCTGAAGTGCCCGGCGGAGGGGGGGGGTGGCGGGGGGGGTGGAAGAAGAAGAAGCGGCAGCCACCAGTCGTCAGCCGGGTTCCACTGCAGGGAATTCTACGGCATTAAATATGTAATGAAAAGCTTCACCAGGCCGCCAAGCGCTTGACCTTGCCTCGGCTGCCTTAGCGACAGACGTGCGTACAGTACATACGTCACCTCCACCCCAATGAGCTTTTTATATCCCTCCGCCGCTCTGAGAGAGGGAAAGAGAGAGAGAGAGAGAGAGAGAGAGAGAGACAGAGAGAGCGAGAGAGAGAGAGCGAGAGAGAGAGAGAGGGGAAAGTGATGCTATATGCATTCATTCAGACATGGACAATGTTGATGAGAGCAGTGTGCTATACAGCTTAGAGCGTTTTTCATTTGCGCAGGAGTGTGTGTGTGCATGCATGTATTGAATGTATTGTATGTGCGTGCATTCTGGGCCGAGAGGTTTTGAGAGATAAGAGAAAGGCGACTGCGAGAGACGAGATGAGGGGGGCAGAGAGCAGGAGAAAGGGGGAGGAGAGTGAATGGAGGGGAGGGGAGGAGGGAGGGGGGGTGGGGGCTGCATTTGCCTGTGATGCTAAAAATAAAACCTGCAGAGCCACTTTTGAATCTGCAGTAGCGAGCACACATTCAGCCAGAGCACAATTATACAATGTGTGTCAGGACACACATATGCATGCTCTACATCACACTCTGTACACACACACACACACACACACACACACACAACAAACAAACATGTACATGCACGGTACACACGTCATCTTGTGCATTACACAGCTCATTCAGTGTATTGAATGCACACACACAACACACACACACACACACACACACACATATACACTCACTAGAAGGTATTTTGTGCTTGGGATGAATCCGTCCTAAAATGGTTCAAGAGTCTTGCCACACACACACACACTCGCTCACACATACATACACACACACACTCTGTCTATTACTTAATACGAGTGAATTGGTATTCGGGGAGTGTGGAGTGAAAAATGCTTGCTCCACGCTCTGGTGGGGGGCCCTGTGTGTGTGTGTGTGTGTGTGTGTGTGTGTGTGTGGGCGAGAGAGAGAGTGAATGTGTGTGTGCGCACAGTCCTGGGACAAGACAGGGGTGTGAAACACGACCTGACAGGACCAGAGAAGATATTAAGACACACAGGCTGAACACCCCTCTCAAAGACGCACACACACACACACACACCATTCTCAGTCTCCATAGCAACCCCCGGCGGAATTGATGAGCAAGTCCTCTTGACTCGTGGGGAGAGAGGTGTGTGTGTGTGTGTGTGTGTGTGTGTGCATGTGTGCGTGCGTGTGTGTGTGTGTGTGTGTGTGTGTGTGTGTGTGTGTGCGCGTTGGGGAGGTATAGAGTGTGACTTTGAGAACGAGGGACGGAGATTGAAAATGGGAGCAGCAGTGAGAGAGAGAGATGACAGTAATAACTACTGGTCCGATATTCTCCAAGAGGGGATTAGCACCTCAGCTGGCCTGCATCTCTCACACACACACACACACACACACACACACACACACACACACACACATGCAGGCTGACACACACTCCCACAGGCAGTGTGAGACGCACAATGGCACCCTCTTCCGCTGACACACTCATTCACGCGCACACACACATGAACACTGTCACAGACATATATTCAGAGAGCCCTCCCAGCACTTTTCTTCCCTTAGTTTGTTCCCCAGACGTCGTTTCTCCTCTGTTTGTCCCCGGCCTTCATCCCTCCTTTCCTGCCTTGCCTCCTCTCCCCTTCCTCTATTGGCAGTTGCGTCCTCAACAATTGGTTTAACTCAATTCTCCTGTGAGTGATCGGGGAAACCAAACAGTATTGACGTCCAGTGTTCGTGTCATCCTTTTGCTCGATAAAATCAAACTAGTGGGAGTCCTTCCGACCCAGAGAAGCAAATATTTTCTGCCAGTTTGACTCAACGTGAGTGCGGAGTGAGAAGATAATGACTAATTGTGATGGAAACAAATCCATGGATTAGGGTGGGATATAGTTTTTGTATAATTCAACTTCAATCTGATATTCAGAAGGGGTGATAAAAAAAAGTGACATATTTTTTGCTACCAAATATGTTCCCTCTAAGCTGCTTTTGATAGATAGATAGATAGACAGACAGACAGACAGACAGACAGACAGACAGACAGACAGATAGATAGACAGATAGATGTTTAGGTAATGTTTTTACCTTGACACACAAACAGGAATGGCTTTCTCAGCTTGTTCAAATGGACACAGAACAAATCAAAGTACTGATTGATAACGTGCTTCCTGAACGCGTTGATACTGTCAGTTCAGCAAGTTCACGATCATGTGGCTAACTATGTAAGCCTTACGGACAGTTAGATAAGTAAGACCTATGCGTTTGAATTGGTGGAGTAAATGAATGCAGTGCTACAAGCAGAGGCCATGGAAAGCATGCGAAATGTTCACACTCTGACAGTCGACCAAAGCACAGACATTATAGTGCCTGAAATGCTGATTCTTTACATAAAGTTTAGGGAGCAACATGACATCACTTACAAAACAGCGTTTGCCGGTATTATTCAGGCGGCAGCATGCGGCGCCCAGCATATTGTGGATGCAGTAACTCAATTTTACACGGATCACCGGCTGGCTTTACAGAAAACGGTGATGTTAGCCTCCGACGATGCCTCGGTCATGTTAGGTAAACATAATGAAGCCGCTGCAGTATTGAGACGACAGATACCGGCGCAACACTGCCTTGCCCATAGAGAGGATTTGGGAATTGGTGATGCTTGGAAAGACGTGCCTTTTAATGAAGGAAGTGGAAATGCATACTCGATGTTCACTAGGTCGAGTGTTTTAGAGGTGGATTCGCTGTCTTTCAGGCCTTTTGAATGAGGCACGTTGACTGTAATGTTATCAAGCTGTTAGCGTGTTTTTGAGAAATGAGTGTCTTCACAGGATACTGCACGAAAGAAGCTGGCAAACGATGACGATGATATTGTGACAAGAAACTGACCAACCCAGAGTACAGAGTTGCTCTCACTGTGCTCGGAGATGTGTTGGAGTGGTTGTCTCCTTGCAGCGAAACAATAATACTGTGATGGACGGACATTGCCTTGCCACAGCAAAAAAAAAAGAAAAAACTACGGGCTCAGTGTCTCGGGGAACATGTTCACTGGAGCACTCGAGTGAAAGAGCAGTTGGGAAGAAGCGAGAGTGCAGTAAATACAGCAGATATTATTCCGTTTGTCCGCAAAGTCTGTGAGCGGCTAGATGCTCCACTTGCTGAAGGTGAGCTGAAGGATTTGCCTGCTTTTGACCTAGTAATACTAGATTCAATGCTCGATTTTGGATCATGGGACCAATGACGTAACTTTGCGCATCTGCTAGCACGGTACGCAGATTTCAAGTTCGCGCTAAAAGAAAAAGGGAAAAACTGGGAGCGATGCAGACATTTTGCTGAGATGGTAACTCGGATGCTGGAAAGGGAGGAGTTGGAGTGAGCCGGCACAGCTGATTGACATTTGCGGCACATTCGAAGCGTCTAGTGCAGACTGTCAACGCAGTTTCACTTTAATGAATCTCATCAAGACAGAATCGCCTGGAGGTCACCCACTTAGACCGGCTAATGAGAATCAAGCAAGCAGAGGGCCCAATAAACCTGGACAAGTTCAACAGTCACTGGAAACGGTCCTCCCACATCTCTCCTACTCTCCCTCCTTGTATACTTGTTTGCCCCCCACTCATCTTCTCTTTTATATCATCCTTACCCCTCCCGTTAATAGTCGCTGTGGGCGCTCCCTAAACGCTGAGTTATGGGGCAGATTATGCTGATGTATGTATCACATGTCAAACAATCAGCTTTCTAAGTGAGGAACCACGGGCTGGTAATAGCCGGGGATGGATCATCATTACGGAAGGGATGACAGACGTTTGAATCATCGCACAGCGCCAAGGGGCTAACTGGGAGACTTACTTCTCCCACGGGGTTGGCGAAGTTGTTTGGAGAGCCGGCGTAGCATACCGGGGCGTTTTGTACGTTCGGATTTGGCACTCATAAAGACAGGCGCATTAGTGATTGTAAACACAAGTGCAACACAGAACACAACCCAGTACCCAGTGTTGAAAGCTGCTGCGATGCTCTGCATTGTTTGCGTCTCTGGACTAAAACTGACACTGGCTTAGAGCTCTTGTCGCGTGCAGCCGCTGTAGACACATACACAATTTTCAGTAAACAACATATGGCCTTGGCATGCTACAGTACTTTGTATTTAAAGCTGTACTGTGCTGTAGGCCTTCTGTGTGTGTTTGTGCGCTCATGTAGAAGTGTGTGCGTTGCCTGTTGTGTATTGCTCATGCCATCACAAATACATACAGGACATATGCACATAAACATCCAGTTCCTGTGAGTTGATCATACTCAAAATGCAACATGTCTTATGGCTGCGTTACATTGTAGACTAGTGAGGTTACTGTCAGTGGAGAAATTGGTGTCTCTGCCTCTTCTACGATGGATTTCTCCCCGTGTGGTTGTTGAATGTCGGTGCAAAATGGTGAGTCTAGAAAGAAGCCCCCTGCGCTTTGATTCTGAGGGACTGACACCACAACTCAATGTTTACAGTTGATGTTTTAGATCGTTGAAACATTTTTGTTTTGCTCTCAAACTCCATTGTAGCTGCGCTGGAAAATAGCTCAGCATGAGGTTGCGTCGTCTATGTTTGGCCAGTTATCCACAATAATAAGAAAAATACACCACCAAACAACAAACCGGTCCAGAAATGCAAGGTAGTGTTTAAGGGAGGATTTTCCTTTAAAGGCTAGCCAGTTTCCACGGGTGCTGCGCTTCCACCACAGTCTAAAAAAAACAAACTGCTCATCACTGCATCACTTCTTCCATGTTCACCTGACTGCCCCCTGCTTCCTCAGCCCATTACCCCTGCCCCTGGCTCCCTGTGCCAGGCCACTCTCTGTTGCCACGTCCCCCTGGTTCCTGAGCCTGCGGATCATCCTGGAGCTCCAGCTGTCGGGCCTCCGCTCGTCCCCCTCAGGAGGAAGCTCTGGGCTGGGCCACAGCTGGGCACTATGACCCACCCACCCCTCTTTCCTCCATCTCCACTACCCCTCACTCCTCCACACCTCCACCCTGTCATCACCACTGCATTAACCCATCAAGCCTGGCTAACGCAACACCTGGGGCTAGGAGACTGGGAGACTGAGGGAGCAGGGGAGTGTGTATGTGGGTGTGGGTGTGTATATGTGTGTGTGTGTGCGCACTCATGTCAGCTGTTCACACATGTAATCACACACACACACACACGCACACACAGACAGTCGGCATGGCATGGTGATAACAGCAATTTGCATATAGGGAACTGAAGGACGAGATGAGGTCAAGGGCGGAGCTGGTGTCAACCACGAGGTTGGCCAGGGCAGCCGTGATTGACAGGAGGAAACACATGGTAATGGCAGAGGCGAGAGGACACCCGACATGGGCACGAACACACACACACACACACACACACACACACACACACAAATGAGGAGCAGAGGACTGAGGGGAGTTGGGCAAAGGAAAGAGAGCAGAATGAAGGCAGAGGAGTGAGGGAAATGAGGTTCACTCATCCATGCAGTTCTCTCATTTACACACACACACACACATTCACGTGCCAAACACAGGCTGGCCATTGTAACTCTCAGGCCCAGTAACAGATGCTGCGAGCGGTGTGAGAGCCGGGCTACAACTGCTCTCCTTCTCTGCCGCCCCCCTCCGCCCCACATCCAGACCCAGAGACCCGCAGGTTCTGCCTCTCCCTCCCCAGTTAGAGCACCCCTTGGCCTGGCCACAACCCGAGCCGCCCCGCCCCCCTCTGCTCCTCCACCTGCTTTCCTCCGCACATAGATCTTGCTATAGAGCACAGCTGATGGATGCTAGTGGCATGGGTACATACAGGTGCACACATTTTCTCTCAAATACCTTTAGATGTGCACACAAATTCTTCATCTCTCTTTCTCCCATGCACACACACACCCATACATCTTGATTATTTCCTGAGAGCCAGTGAGGTAAATAATTAAAGTTCCATGTTGAAAGACGCACACACACACACACACACATATGATAGGTCCCGGTAAATCTAGCTAAGAATAACTTTACTGCGTGCACAAAGCAAACAACACATCTCCTTATGTAGTGTAAATTCACAGATGTAGTGCAGCATATGGTGAGATTAAGGCTGCACGATGCATTATAAATATGGGATATGACAATGTGACTTGCAATAAGTAAACAGATTACAGATTAAAGTGTACACAGTTCTAATGTCTTTCTGCCGTGGTATACTGCTAAAATAGACCCCGACAATGAATAGCCTACGCCTACTGAATTAAACATGAAAAGAAATATTTCCAACATCCTTTTATTGAACAAATTGTATATGTTACAGTGTTCCCCACAGGTTGACAACTACTTGTGGCGATCGGAGGGGGTGGTGGGTGGACGGAGGACGGATCTATTGTCGCGTTACCGGGTGGACGGAACGCTGTTACAAACCCATTTTCAAGTTTCACTTTCGTTTTTTCACAACCGGAGGCTCTGACGGATAGAGTTGCAGTGCTACTGGTCTACTGGTCTGTCTCATACGGCGGCGAGATTAGTCTCCGGCACGAGACAGAGAACGTAAAGTGATGCGCACGAATATATTAAATATATTATAGGCCTCTTCAAAGTAGATACCGCAGTCTTTTGCGATGTGTCTTTCACATCGCGAGCTGAGATAATACATTACAGTGGGATTTGGTGGGATTTGGAGGAGCTTTCACTTCCAACCTGTAAAACATCAGGCCTCTGTTCATTGTATGTGTGTCTATCTAAGCATATTTCCCCCAATTTCATATTAATGTTTGTTAGTGTACGTTTGTGTGTGTTTGCGTGTCCTCCACCTGTGCTGCGAGGCGGCGTAGGCATGTCATTAGCAAGCTGCCGGAGCTAATTAACCAATTAACCAACCTATCCTGGGGAACCAACCCATTGCCAGTCAGCGAGCCCAAACGAGCTGCGTTCACTAACCTAAAGGGAAGGATGCGCGCCGCTTGTGTATCTTTCTTCCCCCTCGCAGGAATTTTTCTTTTTTTCTGCAACACTGCAACCCTGGCTTCCCGCTCACACTCGACTGGGCCGAAACAAAGACGGGCTGATGATAATGAACGTTTATTTGTTCCGTAGACAGTGCTGTCGCGTGGACGGACGCGCGTGGGCACACAGACACACACACACACACACACACACACACACACACACACTGTAAGTAGCTCATGTTTTCAAATGGAAAGCACTATAATCTGTTGAGCTTTGAATGAAACAGATGGTCCTTCTAGAGTGGTGGCTCTCAGAAATAACAACAAGCTTGTGCCCCCGTGTCAAAGTGTACCTTTTTTTTCTGAGTGTGAAGCTATTTTGCGAACACAAAATAACAAGGCACGCCAAATGACTAACTGCTTGAAAATGCCGCACACCGCCACCAAGAACTGCTGGACATGGATGAAATAATATTAAGGAGGAGGAAAAAAAAGTTTTAATGAAGTAGATATGAAGTAATATGTTTGACTTTGAACCTCAAGGCATGTCTACACTCACCACCCCTGCTGCAGAATGAACTGGAACAACACTGAGCATTCAATCCGAGAGAGAATGGTGTGTGTGTGTGTGTGTGTGTGTGTGTGTGTGTGTGTGTGTGTGTGTGTGTGTGCGTGCGTGCATCTCCCTCTGCAGCATCTTATGCCCTCTCTCGTGCCCTCTCTACCAGCCTTATGTCAATGTTTGTGCATATAACAGTCTGCCTTGCACAAAACAGTTGACTGTTGAATTAGTAATGAACACAGTGAAGAAGCCACTTTGTCCTGTGTGTGTGTGTGTGTGTGTGTGTGTGTGTTTGTGTGTGTGTGTGTGTGTGTGTGTGTTGACTTGAATTCCCCAAACCAAATAATAAACTCGACAAAACTCTGTGTCAACCAATCGGCTTTGGGGGGCGGGGTGCGTTTGTTTCTGCATCAGCCAATTGACTTGAAATGTGACAGGAACTGTTGCTCTCGGGGGCGTAAGGGTCTGTGATGAAGTGGGGTGTCGTTCTCTTAGGATGTGATGTGAGTGTTGTGCAGGGTACAAATTTCTCCTCTGTGCCTGTATGTGTATGCGTTAAAAGATTAAAGGCATGTTAGAGTAACTTGCCATGTGTGTGTATATATGTGCCTGCATTGCACATTACACGTGTGTGTTGTGGTTCACAGCTGTCCACTGAGACAGAGTGGAAAGTTGTCTGTAATGTATTCTAGCCTGTGGCTGTGTGGCCATCCATATACCTCTCTGTCTGAAGCATAAGTGCTACAGGCATCCTGGGGTGTAACCCACAGGAAGAATGTAACGTATGATCCAGCGAGTCCCAAGCCGTTCACCATCGACACAGCACTGTTCAGAACACAGCATCCCCCTCCGTGAGAGTTTCACTGATTAAAAGCCTAGCTCGTCAAATATTGGTCTTGAGGCAGCGCCCAAAAGCAAGAAGAAACGCATTTACAAAGTCATTGCACAGGCTCTGTGGTGTTTTAAAATGTCAAATCTGCTCTAAAATCATCAATACTGCAGGATATTGGAATGGAATCATGGACGCACTCAGGGAGCTTTTGATGTTCTCAAACTTGGGTGCACATAATCATCTCCTACACTGGAAGTGTACAGTTGTATCATCTGTAGTTCGGAGAAATCTTATTGTTGTTCTTGTTCACCCGACTGTGTCTTCCTCTTATTCCTCTCCTCAAAGCTCGCCCTCTTCCATTCTAGCTGTGTGACCTCCCTCGTTTCCCCGCTTCCCTCTCTCCTCTTGCTGTTTTCTAATTAGAAGGAAACAAATGTGCTCATTAATTGGCCGACTGAAAAGAAAATGAATACAAGAAGGGGGGAAAAAGGCATTCGCTTCCACCTGTTAAACGCTCTGATGAGGGAAATTGACTTTACTCAGATGAATAAAATATTTTGTCTTCCGCACATGCACAAAGGACAAGATCCAAAAGGATCTTGTATCTGAACAACTGCTCCATTTTTTAGAAAATAGAATAGGATCAAACGGCGGGTGTTGCCTTACATATGTAAACATGAGATGTCTGGGTGACTTTGCGGAAATGAGCTGGCTCTGAGCGGGCTTTGAGCAGATGTGAGTGGTGGAAAAAGCAAATTGGAATTGGCGCCTGATCTGACAACTTGGCAGTGTACTTACCTCCTGTCCTCAATACGAGAGCCGTAAATTGACTGCAGCCCAATTTGGGAATAAGATGAGGGATTTGCTTGTTTATTTCTTCTTCTTTTTCTTTTTTTTTGGCTCACTCGCAGATTTGTACATGTCACCAAATCTTCAAAATACGGCTACCTTTGGAGTGGAAATACTCATTGTGAGGAAAAGTAGAAATTTACACAGCTCAATGGACTGGGGGGGGATTGTATTTATATATAAGAGATTTTACTGTCTGCCTTATTTTCACAATGGCTTGACAGTCAATATATACAGCAGGCTGTATCATTTTTCAAAACATATTTGGCCATTGTGCAGCACATTGCACACACACACACATATACACACACAAATGCTCATAACCAACATGACACAAATCGTTTAGGCTCCATGCACAGTACATTTTTTCTTCTTTACCCTCGCAAAGTACCACACACTGTTCAATTCTGCATTAGGTATACCATGGATAATGCATGCCATGTATATAGCTGATGTGGAATACTCCAAGGAACCCCTACACCTCGCACATTATTCATGTAGTGCGTGGGTGAAGTGTGTGTGTGTGTGTGTGTGTATGCATGTATGTATGTGCCTTCATGCTATGAGAACATCTTGACTCCCAAACTGATTTCGTAGCAGGGGTTCTCAATCGCTTCTCTCAACTCCTTGCTCTCTCCAGCTGCGATGGCTACGTGCATGATTATGTAGTCCTCAATAAGTATTCATGAGTCAAAAATTCACACACTCACACGATATTGCCAGCAGTGACGTGTGTGTGTGTGTGTGTGTGTGTGTGTGTGTGTGTGTGAGAGAGACTCCCATCTTCTATTTCCTCTCTCGTTAGGAAAACTGCAGAGAGAGCTCCATTGGGAATTTTTTTTCATTTCCAAGCCACAGTCTATCCTTACATCCTGTTACTCCCCTCATGCCTCCCGCTCTCCCTCTTTCTCTGCTTTGCATTCCAAAGTGCGACTGCGTTCTGTCTCTCTCTCTCTCTCTCTCTCTCTCTCCTCTACCTCTCTTTCTCACATTCCCTCCCTCTACTTCTTTCCTTCCTCTGCCTATTCTACCCTGAGTAAGTCCAGCTCACACAGACAGGGTGACTCTCGCTCTCTCTTCCTCCATCACTTCCTCCCTTACCCCTCATCTCTGTCTTCAGTAGGACATAGGGGGAGTTCAAACTCCAGAAAGTAGTGGTGTGTCTGTGGAAAGAGAACATTAACCACTTTTCGGCAGTTACATTCATCATTTTTGTTGAATGCACCCATTGGCTTACTGTACTGTGAAATGTGCTTTGCTTCAATGCAAAATGACAGAAGATTCTACTTTTTCCAGGTAGAAGTTGTGCTACTACTTTGATTTTATCAAGTGAAAGGATGACAGGAACATTGTTGTCAATTGTCAAGTGTGCGAAGGTACAACAAGTATTTTCACTGCAAATAACACAGTGTCAAATCTCCCGATGCCACTGCTTGAATAACACAGATGAGGTGTTTGAGTTATCTTGATTTTTGAAGATAAGAAGTGTAGTGTAAGGAATTACTGCTCTCAGGGAGTAATCTTAATAATAATATTTATTTATATAGCACTTTTCAAAACAAGGCTTCACAACCAAGAAAAATAAAAATCAATAATGACAAAGATCAATAGGATAAATAAGACAGGATAAGATAAATAAGACAGAAAGAACAATATGCTACAAAACAGTAAAAGCCAAACGGATAAAACGAAAGGAATAAGTAAATATCAGACAAGGCAATAATGATAAAATGTGACCTGCTCTCACAAAATGAGTCACATTGACCCCAAAACACATTGTGGGGTTTTCATATTACTTGAAAGAGGAGAATGCAGGCTTTCCAATGAGACCAAAACGATGTCACTCCTCCAAAAAATGATAAAGTTATGTGGCGTTATACAACGAGAGACACAAAAGTGTGGTTTTGAGAAAAAGGCCTTTAAAAAACCTTTCCATTATGACTCTGAACATTCCATTTGTGGGGGGCTGCCGCTTTGACATCTCAAACAAATGCTGCTTGAGTGATTATTTTAAATAACAGATATAACATTTAGGCATCTATGTAATGAGGAGAAATTGCTCTTTAAGGTTATATTACACACAGTACACTTTCACTATTTATCCACTATTAATGAATCTTTCAAAAGCACCTTGAAGACGTTGTGAAAAATCTGTGACTCCCCTCCCCAACCCCCCACAATTATGGTTACATATAATTCAATTGCGTAAAAAGAAAGACAAACATACTGATATACATTAAAGTGTTTATGTAAACACATTCTTTATTTGTAAATATATGCTTAATTGTATACAGTAGCCTATACAGTGTAGAAGATTTATATCAATCTATAGCAATGTCTAGGTCAAAGTGTCCCTTTGACCTATACATTGCTATAGATTGGTATAAATCTATAGATTGGTATAAATGCCAAGTGCCAAAATATTAAACACATCAGATCTATTGCACGCCCAACCGTCCTGGTAGGGGGATCCCTCTCTGAGTAGCCCCTCCCAAGGTTTCTTCCAATTTTCTCTAAAAAGGTTTTTTTTGGGAGTTTTTCCTTGTCCTCTGTTGAGGGTCTAAGACTGGGGGATGTTGTGTAGTAACCATTGATGATTAAGGGCTGTACAGATACATGTGATTTGATTTGATTTAAACCCCAAAGTAATATTGCAAGAAAAGATATAACCATATTACACATATCACTAATTAAATCCTTAAATGATTCAATAATTAATCTAGACATTCATCATCTCTGCATATGTGATCACCATCAATAAAGTAAGAGGTCCTCTGGTGCATCCTTTCTTTTTGCTGCTTCCTTTGGAACAAGCCGTTTCTTTGGATCAGTTCATAGTGCTGCTGACAGGATCATGTGTTTCTCACCTAGGAAACAAAAAAACATCTTAGGCCTACATTCAATTTGTGACAATTAAAATAAATTAACAGAACTAATTTTGTCATTTCAGTGTGAGACCACTCATCTGTAGTTAAATACAACTACAGGGTCCTGTTGACCAGCTAGCTAGCTAGAACTACTCAAAACATTACCTACAGTGTTCATTATTACTGAGAACAAGGTTTAAAGAAGATAAGATAAACACACTTGTGTTTACTAATGTTGGCTAGCTCTATGGGATAAGTGGAAAAGTGCTTACCAGCAGTCACATCTCATCTCTCTCGTTTTTTCACCATAGAGAAGAGGATGTAGAAAGACTTTCCCTCATGACATTTGCAGCCACACTTGAAGCTACGAGCCTTCTCGATATCCCCTCCAGATCCGTAGCTCACATATTCATCCCATTCATCCGACTCACGGACGGCAGATATTGGGTCTGTTAAAACAAGTGGCTCCATGTCAACATCTTCATCGTTGTCGGTGTCTGAAATGGGCCTGTCAGAGTCCGAAGTGTCGCCGGAGGTTTCACTGTTGTTGTCCGTTCCCGTGTCGTCCGAGCCGCTCTCCTCAGCCGTCTCTCGGTCAGATCTCGGTGCCAAAAAAATAGTCGTCAATAAGCTCTCGCCACCGATCGCCGGAATCCACAGACAACACTGGATTGCCGAGCGATTTCTTCTTATTTCCGAGACGCCATTGAAAGTCTTGATGATTACGATACTAGCTTGCTAACTTGACAGCCAACAGGTGCGGATGCAGCTGGCTAGTCGCCAAATGCCGCGATCAACTTCGCCAAATACCATATCTTGCTTTTATGCTTCAAAGTTATATTTCCACTCCAAAATAGGAAGTAATTCATACAGATTATGAAAGCCAAGGCTTTGTTTTATTAAAATTAGTCAAAATACCAAAATGGTCAAAAATAGACTTTTGACATTAAAAGGCGTTTCTACGTAAATTGGCCATTGCGACTTCCGACTCATTTTGTGAGAGCACGTCACAAATAATTAAAAGCCAAATATCACAGAAAGGCCTTATGATAAAATTTGATTTATAAGATCATACTGACTCTGCCAAAACCTGATCACCTTTAGTCTTTAGCCTGGACATGACCAGTCAGAAGGATCTCAGGCTGCCAGTCGGCTCATAAGGGATCAAAAGTTCAGAAAGATAACTAGGGCCTCAAAAACGATCAGTAAAACCTTAAAATCAATTCTAAAATGAACAGCAACCTCTTAGCTTCATTTTGAACACACTGGAGGTTCTTTTTGGTTCAGGCAGGTTAACAGGGCATTGCAGTCGTTCATTGTCCAATTGTTTTGGACATCCAGTCCTTGACATCTGATAAACAACTATGCAGAGACAATAAAATTTGGTCCAAAAATTGAGCCTTGTGGCACATCAAATGTGACCAAGGACTGATTGGAGAAGTAGCCATCAGTAGACACAAGAAATTTCCTATCAGTCAGGTTATTAAGTAATGCATGAGTAATTATCCCAACACGTGCTTACACCTCCCATTCACATTGATGCCAGCCTGTAAAATCAGCTGTCATATTTGCAAGCTTCATTTCCCATTGATTGCCCAGTTCACACAACTTGAAGACTACTCACAAACCCACCTCGGAAACAAGGGCGGAAAAAAAATAGTAGCTAAACCAAGAGAAGCATGTTCTTTTTCTTCAGATGAGTAACTGGTAAACTTGATGTAACTTGCTGTGAAGTGAGAATCTGGCTACAGTCAGGTCAGGCAACCACCCACCACTTTCCCAACTCTCCATTCCATCCTCCTTTTCTTTCCTCCATCCCTCTCCCTGGTAGAAAGTAGGCATATCCGTTCAGCCCACCCTACTCAGCCAGGCAGGTCAAACAGGTCTAGTTCCAAGTGAAGCCCACCTCCTCTCTCTCACAATGCACCTCCATCCTTCCTTTCTTCCATCTCCATCCCTCCTTAGCGGGGACAAGTCGGGTTTTCTCCATACTCTTTAGCCCTCCAGTCCTCAATCTCCATCTCTTTAGTCTTCCATTCCTCCATCACCATCTCTCCATCACTCCCTCCATCATTTTTTTCTATCCCTCTTCACCTCCCTCCCTTCATTTCACCTCCTCTGTCTCTCCCTCCTCAGCGGTGTGGGTCAGGCCAGTTCAGAGCGTCAGGGTGAGCAGTCAGCTCCCATTTTGACAGCCTGTCCAAGTGAATCCACCTTCCTCTTCTCTCCTGCTTCTTCCTGCTCTACTCAACTCTGCATCCTTCCTCTCATATCTCAACATTGAGTTCTGCCCTCTTCACCTACCTCTTCCTTTCCTCCTCTTCCTCTACCGATCTCATGCTCCCGTCCAGCCATCGCCGTCGCCTCTTCCTCCCCTGTAGCCCCGCATCGGCCCTCCCATCCATCACGGGCTCTTCCTGTCCTCTCTCGTTGCCATGCATATGTCTCAAACACTAATAGCTGTCCCTCCGTCTCCGTCCCTATCAGTTCATCTGTCTCCTCGTCTCTTCTCTCGTGCCCTCCACCACCACCACCACCCTGCCTCCGTCCCTCATCTGTCGCTAGCTTTTTTTTTTTTTGCCTCGTTTTTCTTGTCTCCTCTGTTTTTGTACTTTTTCCTAATGAAACGTTCCGTTCCCTCCGAACCGAGGCCGTCGTTCATCTTCATTTTCCTCCATTACAATCGGTTTGTCTGTTCATTAATCTTTAGCTTTCTCCCTGTCTTTCCCTCTCTTATCTATCATCTATCTGTCTCTATATCTAGCTGCCTCCAAACTTCACAACCTCTCTCCTTCAAGTTAAACTCATTCCCACCTACAGTATATTGTCAATTGATTCGCCCATCTATGTTCATTTGCGTTTACCAAGTGCTAGGTAGTGCACTCTACAAGTGTTTATCTATTAGTTAGCAATTAGTGTTAGGATAAGATTAAACCTTGTCAAAAGTAGCTTCTGTCTTCATCAGCCCACATGTAATCATACCTAATGAAGGAAAATGTTTTTACATGGAAATGCAATTCAATGTACTGTAATATAATCTTATAACAAATTCCCTATGGAGAGGTTCAGCTTTTTTCTCACTGAGATTTTAATGCATCCAAACAGAGGGAACATAATAACCTGCTATTGTCACATTAGTGAACACTCTCTTTAAGGTTCCCTTGTCATTGTCATTGTAATTGGGTGTTAGCACTAGTGCAGACATAGCTCAGGTTTCCCTTATCCTTCATCAGGTACGGCAACTGGAGGACAAAACATCCTCCATGCTGAAGTGTCCTTCAGCGAGACACTGAATCACTACCAGCTCCATGGTGCTGTTCAGTAGCTGACCGTGACCTCTGACCTCTGAGGGGGGGGGGGGCCAAGAGAGAAGAGATGAATCAATAACGCATCACATTGTGATTGTTATCATCAGTAATTGGTGTTAGCGGCAGCCATGAGCAAGGACAGTGCTCCACATAGCATTCGTCGTTGTCATCGGTTTGCGTTAGCAGTGAGTATTAACAAGTAAGTTTTCCCTCGCCACTGGTTGAAATTAGCAGTCAGCGTTTTACCTCTTCTTTGGTTTACGTTAGCAGTTAGCATCAGTCAAGACAGCGCTAAGTTCTCCCTCTTCATTGGTTTGCATTAGTGGTTAGTGAGGACAGTGCTAAGGTTTCCCTAGTCATCTCCCATTAGCAGCCATTTAGCCCCGGCTTTCCCTTCCCATTACTGTGACTGACAGTGCAGTCGGGCGGAGGAGAGCCAAGCACTCAGAGGACGACATACCAATGCACATTTCACTCTGCTTCTGCCTCCAACACACACACACACACACACACACACACAATCAAATACGCTCTTAAATAGCAGCTGGTATCAGATTCCTTATCCCTCTGTACCCACCTCACAATAGTACAGATACACAGATTTAGACAGACACACACATACACACTGAATTGATTGCCCCTTTTTGACTGTACGGGTGTGTGTCACGGTTTGCTTGATCACTCCTACATGCAAGCAGGCAAGCACACACATACATACACACTCACACGCAAGATCAATAGACACCGGTGGAGCTTGGGTGCGAGCCCCAGGAGGTAGAGTGTATCTTTTATCCAGTGTTTTTGGGTCATGCTTCTGGTTTCCATGTCTAGGTGTACCGGCTTCTGGATAGGGTGCCCTTGTGGCTGCACTTCATTGCTATTACGCTCATTGGGTTTGGGATCGGGGGGGTTTTGTATCATGCTTGTGATTGTGTTTCGTTTTTACTGCGGTTCCACTCTTCGTTGCAATCTGAATGTAATAAAAATGTAGTTCAAACCTGCCTTGTGCTCAATCTAGAAATATGTTTTTAACTTTACCTTGAGGATTTTATTCATGTTTATGGTTGTCTAAGATCAAAGCCAATGTTGGCCTATTGATTTTCCTCTTCCTCATAATACACTGGGGATTGGTTTGCACTATTTATGCAGGTTGTGACATTGTGTGTGTCTATGGCTCTGAACCCCACTGGCGCTGTTGACTAATTTCTTCACTCTCAAAAGATATTGTCTCTTTTTTTATGGTTTTACATGCTACTTATCTCAATACAGAGATGTCTTATAGCTGGGCTCAGATTAATCAAATGTTCTGATCTTTGGCCAATATTTAAACAGCCATTTGCTGGGGGTTAACATGAGATCAGAATTAAAGTTATTATTCCCATAACAAAATGGAAATCAGTTGACAAACACTTAGAACAGACTTGATGAAGAGTCCATAAAATGAAAATGACTCTAGTTGTATGAGAGAGACTGAGGGCGTGGAGGAAATCCACTGAAATCCACGTGAGAGCCTGTTCAGTAATGGGTTGAAGAAATTCAGGATAGAGAGAGAGAGAGAGACAAACACAGGAGAGAGTATTTTGAGTGAAATATCTGTGAGAGTGATTGCAATGGGAAAGGAAAAAGAGAGGTTAGTAGATGAGGTGCAGCAAAGAGAGGGGGAGAGTTGGATGGCAAGAGAGGGAGAGAGTGTGAAGGAGCGGAGTTGACGATAACGGAAAGGACGGATCAGGCGAGCGAAAGGGACACCAATCAACACCTCCTGATTGCCTCAGGTGTCCCGCGGGAAAGATCGATCTGTTGGGAGGAGGAGAGGAGGAGGAGGGGAGGAGGACGGAGAGATAACTGGTCCGGACACTCATCAAAGAATACAAAGGAGTGTCATATCCTCCATCCTCCGCCGCCTCTCGGTCTCTCTGCGGGGCACTCGGGGGAATGAGCCGAGATGGCGCGGGGGCTTGATGCTTGCCTCGGGTCAGTTGTTGTTGAAAGCAAATGAACGCCCTGGCGCTTCTGTTCCAAGTGCATGTAATAGCCAATCTGTCTACACATCAATCAATCAACCTTTGTGTATGTAACTCATTACTTCAGCAGAATACAATTCAAAGCAGTAGAGTGGGCCAAGGGTAAGATCGTCACAGAGTTAAAAAAGTAGCTATACTTTATTATTTTTTGTATTTGTGGGATGCACTACTTTTTTTTCTTATTTTCTTGCGTACTCATTTGATGTTTTCTTTGGTCTTGTGTAGCCTAGGTAGAGCAGTAACACTGCCTGATTTAGGGGTTTATATATATATATTTTAAGTGCACTTGCTTCCTCCCCATCTTCCAAGCTGCCCGTATTCTCTTTGATCATTTATTACCAATTATGTTGGCCTGTTGGCCAGTAGAATCTAAAAGGTTCTAACAGCTGAGTTTGACTATGCCTCTTTTATTCTAAGGACAGAGGCAGGCCTCCAAGTGCTTCTTAATCAAAGTTCACTCATCCATACTAAGAGTGGGTGCAATAAAGAGAAAAGATTGACCCAATTATCTGTAACTGCTGATTACCTTGTCTTGGAATCATGGAGAGGCACTCAAACTATGCGGATGCACACTCTCTCTCTCTCTCTCTCTCTCTCTCTCTCTCTCTCTCTCTCTCTCTCTCTCTCTCTCTCTCTCTCTCACGTGCCCTGCCTACATCCATACCTCTGGCTCCTTGTTCTGCTTGTGACTTCTAATCACAAAGACAAGGCTGTGATGTGTCCTAAACCAGCCACGGCTGAGTCAGGTTCATGTTCAGCTGACCCTAACATGACAGAAATCAATGTCCTCTGGCCCCACTCCACCTCCCTCTCTCTCTCTTTCTCTCTTACTTTCTGTAACACCCCCCCACCTCCATCTCTCCTTCTCAAGGTTGCTAATGAATTATGAATCTCTCTAACTCATGTCCTCAGCAAAGTTCTACATCTCTTCTGCTTCAATAGCTCACAGTGACTGGCCTTCCATGCATTGAGAGTGAAAGTGTGTGTGTGTTTTCTCCCGCCTGGCATTTAGTAAATACAGATGCAGATAATAGAGTGAGTCACCAGGAAATGTGAATGGTGTTTGCCGACCCCCCCAAACAGGAGAGGTGAAGAGGGTGAAGAGCTGGTTGTCTTTGACTGTCTTTACTGTTGTTCCAGTATATGATTGCTCACATTCATGAGCATCAAAGTTTATTTATATAGCCTTTAATCACAAAACATGTCTCAAAGGACTTTAGTTAGATCTCGCTAGTCAACAGTAAAACAACCGAAATTTCAGAGTCGGCCATATTAAAGAAAGGACAACTTTTTGGTGGAAAAATGCCATTTTCATAATATCTTGTGCTTGTCGAACAAGAGCATTGGATCAAACCTGGCGCCAAGATTTTGAACTGTGTACTTAGACAATCTCCCACAACACCTATGTGCTTTTGGGCCAACAACTAACAACTCTGTTTTGTTGGCAGGAAATTTGATGACATCCAATTTTTGACTGCAGATAGGCACACTTCTAGTTTTGCGAGTTGTGAGAGGTTTAATGGGTAATAATAATAATATTAATAAAATGTATTTGTATAGCACTTTTCAGAACAAATGTTACAAAGCATGAAAAAGGAAAAATGTCATAGTACAACACAGGTGCAAGAATAAAAAATAAATGCAAGATAAAAGTGCCACGTGTTCAAAAAAAAGTGTTTTTTAAAGAAGAGATTTAAAAGATGAAACTTCTGCCAGCCTAATCTCATCAGGCAGGGCGTTCCAAAGCCCCGGGACTCTTGACAGCAAAAGCCCGGTCAGCTTTCGTCTTTAGCCTGGACTTCAGAACAGTGAGGAGTGTCCTCCCTGAGGATCTGAGGCTGCACACTGGCTCATAAGGGGTTTTAAAGGGCCTGATATGTAGCATGCAGTGCCTTAGAAGTCAAATCTTGAAAAGCAATCGTGAAACGTACAGGCAACCAGTGCTAGGAGGCTTAAATGGGTGTAATATGATTTTGACTCTTGGTTAAAAGTCTAATATTACACCCAGATTTCAGATACATACATATAAGAGGATCCAGTCTGTTAAAATATTGTCATTTAGTCAACCAAGGACTGAAGTTACCTAGTGTCCTTTAAAAAGCACCACAATTGTTTTCATTTGGTGCTATCAATCACTTTGTAAGAGCAAGTGTCACTTTTGTTCAGCACATTTTGGAACAGAACAGACTTTGTTAGCAGCACTCCACCAAGTCAATGGGGATTGACATCCACGCATGCTGGCGTGGCCTTCTGGGTAAGGACCACATACTCGCAACATTACGAGTTTGAAACGAGGTCTAAACCTTTGTCCAATGTCTTCCCCTCTATTTCTTGGTTTTAAGTAGGCCACTGCACTCAGACCAGCCGGTACGTGATCCTTATACAACATGTCTTTCCAAGAGAATGGGCTCACGCTCAACAGTGAGGGTGAGCAGTCCACTCCCGCCGGTGGGTCACAGGTGAATCAGATCGTGTTCAGATCAAGCAGGCGGCATCAGTTCATATTAATAATGTGCATATGTGAAATCCATTGAAGATGTATATAGATTTGTACATATCCTCCCACATCCATATTAATATCCCCTCATTTCTCCCATCTTAACCCGTCCCTCTCAGCTTATACTGTCTAATGAAACAGAAAGGTCTTCGGGTTATTCTGGGAGGAGAAAGTGTCATGAAGCTTATTTGTAATTCAAACTCCTGTACACCAAATTTAGACAGTCAAATGGATTACTTATTATATCTTTAACTTCAGTCTGAGAACAAAGTTTAAACTTTGCACTCGGCGACCAACCTCCTCACTCCTTGTATAAGAGACCTTCGAGCAGAGAGGACAGAGATTTCATTAGCTAGCCAGTGGACGGGCGTGTGTGTATGTTTTTGTGTGTGTGTGTGTGTGTGTGTGTGTGTTAATGATATAAGAAACGGAACCATGGCTAAATGAAAGCCATGTAAAATGTCAACTGTGCACATGTATGTGTGTGTGTGTGTGTGTGTGTGTGTGTGTGTTTTTCCACTTTCCATTATTACTCTCTCTCCCTCCAACCCTCCACCTTTTTTTCCTCTACGGCTCAGCCTCTGTCTGTCTCTCTTTCTCTCTAATGCTCTCGCTCTGCAATTATAACCTCCATTAATTATGAATCGGGCCCCGGATGAACGGGGCGAAGCCGCCGCCGCCGCCAATCCAGCCAGGCGGCAGAGAGAGACCTGGCAAACTCCTGGGCTGTTGACGTTGCCTACGGAAGTGCCACGGTTTTTAATTTTCCATTTATTAATTCAGGTCGCTATCGGTAAGGGGGGGGGGTGTAGCGAGAGAGGAGGGGAGAGTACAGTACAGCTATAATTATCCCACATTATTAGTAATGATAATAATATTGCTGAGAGAGTGGAATTTGTTTGCCCCTCAGCCGAGCCCACCGCTCCGTCGTGAATGTGGAATGACGGATTAATAAAAGTGCCGAAACTTTCCGCTGACTGGCTGGCGTGAGTGGCATTTGACGTATGCTCTCTCTCGCTCTCTCTCTCTCTCTCTCTCTCTCTCGCTCTCTCTCTCTCAGCACTCTCTCCAGGTGGCTGGTTCACTCGTTCACTGACAAAATGACATGACAGAGACCCGCTTTCAGACGGGGGAGTGAAAATAGGAAAGAGGTGTAATCAGCAAAATTGAGCCGAAACGCTGTACTTTCTCCCCACTTCAATTCACCGACAGTGGGCCTTGTGCATTCACATATTTTGTGTGTGTGTGGTTGTGTGTGTGTGTGTGTGTGTGTATCTATTCCTCTGCAAGGTGACTGCCTCATAATCAGGGAAGGGAGCGGAAGCCGGTCGGGGTTGGAAACGCCTCGCGCTATTTGTCAAAATGTCATCGCTGCACTGTGACCAGACACTAGATCACCTCAAGTCACCCGAAGCAGCGCTGCATAACTTGACGTATAGAGAGAGAGAGAGAGAAGTCGGAGAAGTTCATTACAGAGGAGTCGATGCCACCGGTGAAAATATCACATAGAAAAGTGTTTCTGAAAGTCCCACTCCCACAGAGAGGATGTTTATTTGGAGTGTAAAAAGAGAAAATGTTCGAGAACAGCCTTCAACAATTTAGGCATTAATGTTTCCTACAATTGTCTAGTCGTCTAGTTTTTTTTTTTCAGGTCAAAATGTTTTGCTAATTAAGCCCCAATCCAATATAACACCCTGTTAGATTCTGAAAGGCCAAGATGAAAAATGAGCTCTGTTTTTTCCCCCCCTTGTGATACTGTGTACGAGACGCTTTGTTTTGCCAACCAAATTCTCTGATCCCAAGCAAGTTTGAAGTCGTCGAGGCCCGTCCTGTCCTGTTCCTTGTTCCTGAACCTCAGAAAGCTGCTCTTAATGAGACACCAAACTATCACTCTCCCTCTAAACGCTGGAACTCTGACGTCCTCTTCTTTTCCTCTCGTGGCAGGTCCGCTCATTAGCCCACACTTTTTCCTTATTTCAGCTTCCTTGTCTGTTGTTCTGGTATCCTGTCTGACTGCCTCTCTCTCTCTCTCTCTCTCTCCCCCCTCTCTCGTTCTCTGTCTGTCTCTGTAGCTCGGCCCTCCCGAGGCCGACCATGTTGTAACGTGTTGTTGTCATCTATAAAGTGATGCCTAACAACCCTTGTAGTCTCAGACAGATCTGATGGTAGGAAGGCGCAGGCGAACAGAGTCGACCAAAGCAATTAGCACATCTATTATTAAGGGGCCCCATGTTATTACATGTCACTTTGGTTAAGTAGCTAGAGCTCCGTCTTCCCGGGACCAAGGGGTCAATGCGTCTTTGAAAGCACAACCAGGGCAAATGTGTGTATGTGTATGTGTGTATATGTGTGTGTGTGTGTGTCTGCTCCAAGGACGAATAGAGACAGGCTTTATTTTTCTTATTTTTCGTCAGCTCTAGCTATGATCCATGTCAAGGACTCTTGACTTTGTGGTGGTTACAGGCGTCATTCATACGTCCTCTCTCCTCGGGACACACACATTAATCGAAGTTTCCACTACCGCCCCAACGTCCTTTAGTCGGCTCCGTCCTTTTTAGCATCACAAGACGCCCAAGTGGAACAATTCATACAATGAGGTCATCACTCTGCGCCACGGGGCCAGGCTGCAACACAGGAAGTTTTTAATCTTGACCTGTTACGGATTAAGGACACGTGTTTGGCGCGGGGCGCAAGATTAACGGGTGCTGTCACAGGCCATAGCCGACAGATGGTTAGGCTATCATTAGCACCTTAATCATCATGGTTATCTATTGTGCTGATAGCCATCACAGTGCGGGCCAATTTCAGCAGCCTAGTGCTGGATAGCCATCTGATCTTTATGCCACCTGGCTCACGCTGCAGCACACAGCACAGCAGCACAGCAGCAGGTATTCCACACAGGAAATGATCTTGTAGGCAGGAAATAAAACATATATATATCACCTGTCACACCTTTGCAGCATCTTGGCATGTTTTTTGTAATCGGAGGCCCCACATATTGAGAAGATGTAAAACTGCACGCGCACACAATGCAATAGCAAGATGGCAGCGGTAGTTATCTCGATGAGGTTGATGCTAGCACACAGTGTTAATCCTATGAAACATGCCAGTCAAGTCATGTTATCAGCGCTCACATACCATCCACACAACACCTAATCCTGCTTATGTGCTAATGGAAATGTGGATGTACACTGTATCGGTGCATACTCCCCGAAGACAGAAAACAACAATATTAAGATGGCTTAATACTCTCTCTCTCTCTCTTTCTCTCTCGCATACATACACACACAAACATACAAAGACAGGCGCACACACACACACACACACCTACCACCTCCAGTTCTGGTCGAAGGGGGATGTTATTTAATGGAATCATGCTTTTTTTTTCTGTTATCGGCCTTTCCACAGACACCCTGTTTGCCCTGCCAGGAAAACAATGAGAGCACAAAGCCTTTTGTTAGGAGGCGTACTCTGCATTTCCACCCCCACCGCCCTCCCCAAAACAACCCCCACTGTATTCACACCTCCCCAATGTTATCTCAATGTTGTCTCGCCGCCACCGCCACCGCCTCCGCCTCCGCCTCCGCCTCCCGCTCGCTCGCTCGCTCGCCCGGGCCTGCTTTTCACAGCGTGTCCACGGCAGCAGGTTTTCTTGTTTTTTTTAAGGCGGTCAAGATGTGCTCAAGATTCGCTTATCGTGAGATGGGAGTCGGCAAGAGAGTGATAGTGAGAGAGAAGGAAGGGAAGAGGCAGGATGGGAGGTAGGGAGAACGAGCGGAGGAATAAGGCTGAAGGTAGAAGAGGGCTGCCTGTAATTATCGGCTGCCGGTAACGCGGTGACTTCAGCAAGAGGGAGATCGACAGATTGCATGTATTGTCTCGCCCATGCACGCACAGGCAAACCACACACTTGACGAATAGGAGTTTAATGCTGCATATGGGTACAGAAACACACACAATTACACAAGCGCACACACACGGTACACACTCACGTTGCTATTGCTATTCACACACAGCCACCACGTCCACCTCCGTTTCCATTAACACCATTTGCACCACCAGCACCACCTTCTTCAGTCCCCACCTTCCAAATGTGCCTTTCCTAACATGGAAGCTGTCATTAAAGCGTGATTAATTTCCTCCGAGCGGCTATTACAAACCTTAATCTCCCCCCCTGCACCCATTCTACGAACACACCGGGCTAATATGATTCCAACCAGACACACACACACACACACACACACACACATTTAGACCATAAATTATAGAACAGGAATCAGATAGCAAACTCATTACTATATGTGGATCCTATACCTTCGGGGAGGTAGGTGTGTGTGTGTGTGTGGTTATGGATCATCAGATAAAGACTGGCTATATGTGTGCATGTGTCTGCCTACATGTAGCCCCGTCCTCATGAATATGGTGAATGTGTAAGCCCCGCCATTGGCCAGGATCAGGGTGCCTTGTGTGAAGAAACTCTGTCTATAATTACAAGCTGCGATTAAATCACCGAGACCAATCTGCGACCATTCAGTCCCACGGCGTTCACGCGTAAACACACACACACGTACTCCGTGTCGTCTCGCCGAGCGGCGGACTAAGACGGCTTCCTCGGGGGCGCGTTACTAACGGTAATAATGATGATGAGTGATTGTCGAGTGTTTTTCAAGATGATGCTTGATCAGTTCTAGCGTTCAGGACGCCCGCACCGCTTTGGCCAAATACTGTCCGCCGGTGGAAGATGAAAGACGCAGCGAGACGCTGGTTGCTTCCTCTCGGTCCTCTGTTCACACTATGGCTTCTATTGATTTTGCCATCAAGCATCCCTCTCTCCCTCTCTGCTTCGTTCTCACTTTTCCTGTCCCTTGTTTCTGTCTCTCGCTCGCTCTCTCTCTCTCTCTCCCTCTTCCCCCCCGGTCTCGTCGCGGACCAATCAATCCCATATTCTATCTTTAATGCGGCCTATCATAATTTTCTCATTATAATCAGAGAGTGATTGGATTCTGGGGGTAAATGAGGGATTCTGAGAGGTAATTAGCAGACTAATAACTCTGAGTTCTGACACGCTGAAATAAGAGACGGATGGAGAGACCGAATCTCTCATCTGCACCGACGAGAAGGAGAAGAAGGCGAAGGAGGAGGAGAATCAGCCTCTTCAGAAATCTCTCCGCGCCGATACATCAGTCGAAGCCCAATATTATTCTGTGGCAGTGGGAGGAACGGGGGTGTGTGTGTGTGTGTAGTGTGAGTGTGTAAGTGTGAGTGTGTATATGTGTGGTGCAGTGTGCGAGCCATGCCTGCATGCTTGCGTTAATCATTCTTCTTTCGAGAGTTGCTGCTGCAAATAAGAGGCACCGTACAAGTGGAATTCCCTTCTCTATGCATACAGTTGCCAGTGCACTGATGTAGTTCATGGCAGTGCATGGCATAGTGCACTAGTTTACCAGTGACTTAGTTGAATTCATGACTGCCTCAACCCTTTCATGCACACGGCACCAAAGAGCATTAACAGTATAGGGTCGATTTAAAGTTGTACACAATCTTACACACACACACACACACACACACAGCCTTAGGGTTGTATAGTACCTGATAAGGTTTCATGTGTCCATTTGAGTCTCAACTCGGTCCGTGATTGGCTGCAGGGCTGTATGTCCCAGCCAGCGGAGCGCATGATTAGCAAGCGCTGCTAGCCATCCATCATGGTTGGTGGAGAGGACAGGAAGGGGTTAGGTTGACAACGACAGGCCCGGCTGGCCTGGCCCCCGGGATACAACTATGTCTCCATCCACCGACCGCACACACACACACACACACACACACACACACACCAGCAGCAGCACCAGGGCCTACAGGTTAATGGCTTTGACTCCTGTCCACTCCATCTCTCTCTCTCTCGCTCTCTCCCATTCTTTATCCCTCTCTCTGTCTTCGTTCCTCCTATTCAAATGTTTGCTCCCTCAATCTCTTCCTGTCTTTTTCTCCGTTGCCTCCTCCTTCCAACCTCCCTTCCTTTTCTATTTTTCTATTTCTTCTTTTGCTCCCTCCATTAGCTTTCCATCTCCTCATTACCTCACTCAGTTCTCTCTCTCTCTCTCTCTCTCTCTCTCTCTCTCCCTCCCTCACCTGGAGTGTGTGTTGCATATGTATGAAGGACGTGACAAAGTGCTGCCCTCAGCGCAAACACAGCCAGGCAACTGGAGAGCAAGGCCTTAACGATGTGGAGAGAGAGACATGTAAGAGAGCAACGAGAGGGTGATGTGGGAAGAGAGAAATGGAGAAGAAGGATGCAAGAAGAGAAGTAGGGAGGGGAGGAAGGAAAGCATGAGTAATGGAGGGAGGGAAGAAGAGAAAGGGAGAGGTGGGAGGTGTGTGTGTGTCTTGATGTGATGTGAAGACAAAATGTACATGTTTTCGCGTGCATGAGTTGATGAAGTTTGATTCTGCCACCTACCCCCAATTCCTTTCATTCCCATCACTTTATACTGTCAAGTGAATTTGAAGTATTGCAATAAATACAATGCTTCCATCAGCTGGGGCAAAGTAGGGAAGACGGCTTGTATGACATTTCTGGGAGGCTGAACTGAACAGGTCGTTATTTACCACAAATGCGTTTCCATTGCTGTTTATCGCATTATTTCTTTAGCGACAGAAACATTTTCCACCTTTTTTTTTTAGCCAAATTGAAGCAAGTTTATCAAAATGTGGCATTTCCCTTCAGCTGTTTTTTTAATTCGATGCATTATGATTTGCATTAAAATACTTGGATGCAAACCCAGCTGCGGTCTACTGTGCCGTATACAATAAAGCAGACCTGACACAAGAATATGGGGTTTTGTTTTTTTGGAAGGAGCCGGGGAAAACAGGTAACGCACGAGAGAGAGGTTAGAGGGGGGAGTGTTTGTGTATGAAAGTGAAGGAGAGAAAGGTGAAGATGATGAATGAGGGAAGGAGGGGAGGGAGGAGCAGTAAAAAGTGAGCAGTAAACAAACGTGGGCAAAAAGGACGGCGAGTTTCATTGTTTGGAGAGACCAGCCTCAAAGTCAGGATTTATATACCAGGACATCTATGCTCACACACTTCTTGTCACTGTCTTGCTTGGGTTTGGCTCAGTTTGTACTTTACAGGAAATATGAACTTCTTAACAATTAAGAAAAGTCATTGTAGTCATTTGTAAGTCATGGTGGCAAAATCTCTTATCAGTACAGCACTACTGCGACAAACACCACGAACGGTAATTCTAACCCAAATCAGGCCCAAATCGATGCATGTGAACACACACACACACACACACACACACACACACACACACAGAGAGAAACCAACCTTGGAATGCACACATACTGACAACTCACAGCTAGCTAAAATGTCTAATCTTTAACTTCAACTTTAACTTCCTCTCCTCTCATGCCAACTCACCAGTGTGTGGGCGTGTGCAGTTAAATAATGAGTGATGAGTTCATGAGTTAAAGGGTGTGTGAAGTGTGTCCAAGACTAGGTGCTGGAGCTAATCCAGGGTTAAACCCCATGGCTGTCTGAGATGAGGAATATGACAGGGAAAAAAAGCGAGATGTTGGCAGGGGTGCTTGGAGGGACGACAGGGAAAAAGAAAGAGGGTGGTTAGGGGAGGAAGAGAGAGACAGAGAAGAAAATGCTGGTGAAGCAGGCGAGGTATTTTTATAAGAGGAAACCATCTCCATTGTTAGAGGGGGGTAACGGAAAAGTAATATAACGAGTACTGTAACAAATTGCTTCTCCCAGGCAGTAATATATTTCTTTACACTGTTGTTCATCAACTAATAAACCAATACACAAAATTTGGAAGGAACAGAGAGGGCATAAGGAAGGAGCAATGGACATTTGATATAGAATTGGTTTAAAACAAGAGGATGAAGAGGAGGACGTGAAAATACAATAGAGACAAAAGGAGGAAGAGATGGAGTGAGAGGAGGAAGAGGAGAAAAAAAAATCAGGAGACACAGCCATGAAGCGACTTGAGGACAGACAGACAGGTTGTCTCCCTCCTCACCAAATCCAGTGATGTGCTAACTTTGGCTGGTTGCCAGGCAACAGTGCGCCTGACAACGGCCAAGGCTGCATTGATGTGGCCCTTCTGTGGCAGCAAAGGATCGTGGGTAGTTGCCCCCCACTCACCTCGTCTTAACACCAGACCCTTTAGGATTCACAGCACAGCAACACACACACACACACACACACACAGGTCAGAGGCCTTTTACCTATGGGAAGAGAGTGAGCTGCATATGTGTGTGAGAGAGAGAGAGAGAGAGACAGAAGAATTATCTTCCTCTCAAGGGCACCACCCGAGTGCTGGGACATCAGAATACCAAAAAGTCTTAAAGCCCCAGGAAACTTGGCTTGAAATAGTAAAAATGAATATATGATATCAAAGTTTAGTGTCTAATTAAGCATCCACAAAAATCTGAGTGAAAATAAACGTTCAGAAATATTAGAAAACCTAGTTCAAATGAGTGGGGGCGTTCAGAACAGTGGGGTTGAATTGGGCGTGGTATTTTCTGAGATTTATGACGCAGAGAATTCATTAATCCAATCATTAAAAAATGCACGTCAGTTGTCCCTCCCCCAACAGGTGCAACAGCTTGACAGTTTGACATGGGCGGAGCTATCAATCGTGTCAGGATGTCAATCAAATCCTGATCTGACACGCCTACACAGTCCTGAGCAATGGTCTAAACAGCTAAATGAGCTGTTTTTGAACTAGGTTTTCTAATATTTCTGAAAGTTTATTTTCACTCAGATTTTTGTGGATGCTTAATTAGACACTAAACTTTGATATCATATATTCATTTTTACTATTTTTTTACTAAGTTTCCTGGGGCTTTAAATGTCATGTATTATCAAACCTCAAGGCATTGAAAGGTATTGAATGCAGTTAAATCACAGCGTTTGAGTCAAAAGTTTAATTCTAGAGGTCTTAAAACGGTTGTGATTTGGTGGTGCAGTGTTTTTCTGGTGAGAAATCAACAAAGAGCTACAGGATATTCTGATGAATCAGTTGCAAAATCGGTCTTTTATTTCATTCGAACTGGCATTAAAAATGTGTTGTGATGTTATCATGTTTAACTTGATGAAACCTGCAGACACGTTGCATTCATGCTATGTAGAGACTGCTATGAAAATAGGGACAGGGAGAGGGGATTGAGCGTGGGAGCGAAAGACAGAAAGAGAGAGGGTGGGTGCCTCCCTTGGCAATATTACTGGTTCAAATATGACCCTCAACCCTACATGCAAAAGAAAAATACATTTCACATACTTCAGATTATGTTTAGAAATATGTTTCAAAATATAGAAAACTATTTGTATGTGTGTATTTGGGTGTCCTAAATATATGTGGATATCCTTTCAGATATATGTTGTCAACAGTGCGTAGGCAGA